>JAZKJV010007006.1:600000-1174128 GCA_037367405.1 Ottelia alismoides
TATATAGAGGAGAAACTTGTTGGGCAAATTACACAGTGTAAACCATAAATGAAAAAGAATACATAAAGAATAGAGGTAACTAATATCTCAACAACTATAAAGCTTCAGTTAGACATGCACTTTTTAATGATAGGGAGTGCTAGGAAGCTAACTATAGACATGCACGGATAATGTTTGTAGCTGAGCAAAGATGCTCATGTGGATGGGTGGCCACACAAATAAGAAACATTTTTAACAACTACCGGACAAAAAGAAAAGTTTGGAGTGTCAATGTCCGAAGATAAAATGAAAGAAACTCGATTAAGGTGGTTTGCATGTGTAAATAAGGTCATCTAATGACCATTTTGAAGGCATGAGAAGTTAGAGGAAAAGCCTTATATGAGGCATCTAGGATGATAAAAGAAGTGTCAGAAGAAGGATATGGCTTGGTCAGGTTTAAGCTAGTGTATATACCAAATTCAATCAATTTAGAAGCAAACAATCCATATAGCCAACCCACGCGAGATGGAAAAAGGCTTGGTGATTGTTGTAGATGGATTCATTGCAATAAAAATATGTGCATGTAAAGGCATCACAGGCTCAGCTGTCTGCAATGGGCACATGCACACACATATATTTATTTATTCATTGTGCATTTATTTATTCATTCATTGGAATAAATGTTTCACAGTTTTCCAATGCCATGATATTCTCGAAATGGGCTCATCATTTCAATAGTCAACATATATGTTATTGTCTTTCCCAAAAATAGTTAAATCTCTAAAAAGTTCCTATTCGAGCCAGTGTTAGCAAGTGTTGGCAAATGCTGTAATGGAACTTATGGAAGGACAATACTTTAGGTGCTATGCTTGTGTTATGCTAGGATGCTTATATTGATCGATTGAACATGTGTTTCCATCATACACTTCACACTATTAATCCTTATCACATTTTTGTCTGTAACGAAAGGTACATACAATGACTAGATCCTATGGTTCTTTTATAGATATACACAACACTTCGATGCTGAAGGAATGCATTTAGCTAGAGCTTGTAATTGTTGTAAACAATTGTTACTTCTCGTTCATCACTTCCCTTGCTCATTAGAACCTTCATGTCTGTTTGACGTGCATTTTAACCAGTTTATTCTCTGATTTATATTTATTCTCCATCTCAGGCTATCTGCCATGTGTGCTTGACAGCACTTATAGTTGTGGGGTTCCTTGTTCCAAATTCGCATGCATATTGGTGGAACGAATCAATATGTTGAGGGCCTGTCTCATCGTTGGTCTGTTAGAAGGTAGTGTTCCTGTGCAGAGGAGGCCCAATTTTATCACAGCTGTTATCTCTTTGATAAATGATGGATTTTTGATATCCTCAGATACCACTTCCATCATGGACCCACCTGTTTGGAAGTGTGCCCATACCCACTGTGCCAGGTTGTTCTCGCTATCCCCTTCATGTGCTTGCTTCCCTGTGACAAGTTCCAGCAGTACTACCCCAAAGCTGTAGACATCCACCTTCACGTCCACCTTGTTTGAGTGGGCACATTCTGCAAGTGTAAGCTGAATTAGTCAGTTGATTTTTTACAAGGTAAGGCCTAGAAATCCAAATAAATCATATTTGCTAATGTTTTCTTTAATGCAGTTTTCCCTTGATAAATGATGTGCCATTTTGGATGTTAGAACTTTGGGCTCTGATTTGAGGTGAGGGAATTGAGATTGTCCAACTTGGGTTTGACAAATATAATATGAACACATGGTCAAGCTTGTTTCCGCTGGAGATTCAACAATGTAGAAAACAAACTAATTTTACATGCATGGGAAGTGGGCCATTTGATTATTTAAACATGCCATTAGGTACTTTTTTTTACTCTTTTTGACTTTTACTATATAACATATTAAATGATGCTTACCATTTATTTGTTGTTTAATGACATTTATCTTAGAAATTTATCCATGAAACTACATGATATTTTTTGAGCTTTTGAGCTATGCTATTTTTGTTGAGAGATATTTGTGTTCCACCTGCTCAGGCGTACGCTTGTTTTTTCAATATATGGTGGCTCTTTCGTGTAACACTAACCCTAGACTTTCACCTATCTAAGGAGCCCTAGGGTAGCATAATAAAATAGGTCATTCTCTCATTTCTTTCTAGTTAGTATTCGAGGTCCAATTCCTCCTTTTCCTCCTCCACCTCCCTCCACAATCTCCTCTCTATTCACCATGAGAAACCCTTTGCTTTCTCTACCGTTGCCTCTTGCCCTGCACACCCACCCAACCTCCCTATCACATCTACCGTTCCAAATAAGGCCTTGTTATATTCCAAAGGAAGTATGCGCTGACCTACCACACTAGACTGGGATGTTAGGATCTTAGCCAACTTGGATCTAATGGATCCCAAAACATGTTTTTACAAGTCTATAGAATTGGAGATATACGCTACTACAGACGGTTGGTTAGTGTTGAGATATTAGTTATCTTTTATCACTTTTATGTATTCTCTTTTCTTTACATCCATATTATGTAATTTGTCCAACTTGTTTCTATCTATATAAGAGAACCCTATGGCCTCGTGAATAAGCAACTCAATATTTTCTCTCCACATACTATCATAGCCTACTTATAGTGGATTTGAGCAAGAATCCATGTAGCCGACCCTACTTATAGTGGGAGAAGGCTTAGTACATTTTTTTTTATACTATCAGAGCGACGGGTCCTAGATCGTAGTTCTTGAACCCCGTGACCTAGTCCTACCCGTCGCCCTCTTATCCTTCACCCAGCACATCGCCGACAACCACCCTTAGGTTGTGCGCCGCTACTCGGGGCCTCTCTACGTTGTGACACCACCGCTGATGGTCTCTCTTTGAGGGCTGCACCATGGCATCCCCTCCCTTGGCCCTTACAACACCTCCCAACCCTCTATAAGGCTTGCACGAGTTGCCCAAGCAGTAGCCCAGGCTGCCGGCGGGCCTTATCATCGTCACTCAAGCCAACCTTGGCCCCTCGAGCCACTGCCCAGACCTGCTGGGTGCCGCCCAGCACTACTGTGGTCATTCAACCACCTAGTAGGAGCCTTATCGACCACCTTTTGGGCCCCTTAGGGCCCTTCCATTCCCCTCCGACACTGCCCAGCCTTCTTGTGGTCTGATTTTGATTGGAAAAGGTAAATTCAGACCAATAAATCACCTTTTCTGACCCTAGCGCGCATCCAAGATTGAAGCGGATGGTTGTATGAGTATACACGTATAACTAATCCTCTATATGGTAGTGTAGACTCGTTTGGATCGATCTACTACCCCAGTTGAGTTTCGTTTCCATTGTTTTTTCAGCATCATGTCAAAAAGCAATGGTGATATTTTCTCTTCGTCCGATGGCTTTAAGGGCTCGACTCTAATCATGAAGATGGATGTGACCAACTATGAGTTGTGGCCTATCTAGTTCTTGACCCTCATGTAGTGCAATAACAAGGAGCACATTCTGACACAGTCATCGACAGATAAGACTAGGGAGAATACTTTGTGGAAGCACGATGACGCGTACACACTTGTTTGGCTCTCTGATACTCTTACCAAAGAGATCACCAATGATATTGTGAATCAGCCCACCGTCAAGGCGATGTGGGATATCTTGGCGACCACGTATGCCCAAACGAAGAATGTGACCAAGATTCTTCAGCTACAGTTTAATATCTACACGACATAGCAGAATAGTCGTCCTCTGCATACATTCTACTCTTTACTTTGTGGCATGTTTGAAAAGCTTCACATCTGTATGCCCATTACCAAGTCAACTGAACAACAGATGGCATACATGCACTCCACTATGGTTGGAGTTTTCTTAGCGGTTCTAGACCCTGAGTAGGAGGCAGCATGCGCAGAGCTTCTTACAAGTGCAATCATACCTCCCATGGAGAAGGCCTACAGTCGCATCAACAAGCTACTTATTCCACCACTTGCCACCACACAGACCTCCTCAACGATGGGTGCATCTCACGACAAGGGGAGCTCTACTCAGTTCAGAGGGCATGATCCTCGTGAAAGATGAGGTGGACATCAACGTGGCCCTTGCACGTATTGCCGTCGCTTAGGTTATTCTGAAGATACATGCTATCAAAAGTATGGATACCCTGCATCTACTCATGTGGCTGAGCAGATTGAGCCTTTTGACAGTTCGGTTCCTCATACATATTCACGTCTTGATGACATTATCTCTCGTCCAAGGGAGATAATGATGTATGCTACCTGCACCACTACAGGTCCCCCAGATGTTGCAATTGTTGCTAGAGCCTCTTCAAGCTCCTCAGAAAGGGGGAGGTTCATTTAACATCGGCTATGCACCTGCAAAATGTGCTATATGCACTTGATTTTCAGATGCATTTACTTTTCATTAATACTATCACTAAGGATCTACATTGCCGTGCCATTTTTGACCCCTCTTCTCTTGTATTTCAGTATATCCTAATGGGCAATGTGATTGGATGTGACTGGGAGTACTTACGGCTCTACAGACTGATCCAGTCTCCTAGTGCTGGTGCCTCTACAGTTTCCATTGGATTAGTCTCACCATACTTGTGGTATCTTCGCTTTGGTCACCTTCCTTTATAGAAGCTATGTCATGTCCTCCCATAGATGTCCACGCGTTCTAACTTCCACTGCGAGGCTTGCCAGCTTGGGAAGCATCACCGCTCTTCTTTTCCTGAACGTTAGAGTCGTAGCACTAGTCACTTATTTGAGCTTGTTCATCTTGATATTTGGGGTCTCAGTCATGTTCTTGATCACCGGGGACACTGTTTGTTTTTAGTTGTTGTGGATGATTATTCTAAATTTTTTTGTTAAAAGACAAATCTGAACATGGGTATGTCATTAAATCTTTTATCAACGAAATAAGAATATTTTCTCTGCTACTGTAAAGTGATGAATACTCATTCATCACTTTTTATTCTTTTATTTCAGCTAATTATCTTGGTAAAATATCATGTAGATAGCTGTAAATACAATAAGTTATCAAATAGACATGCTTTTGTAAATATTAATAATTAGCATGTATTTGTGCAAAAATAAAAGAATAAAGAATAAAGAAAAAGAAGGAAATATTTAGAATAAATATTGAATGACCTAAACCCAAGAGAGGACCCAATATGGGCCTGATTGCCGAATAAAATAAGTAGAGAGACATAGGGTCATTCAACCTTGTATATATTCCTTCTATTTGAACATATTTCATCTTCATAAAATAAAAATAAAAATATGTTTCTAATCCCTTGTATATATTTCTAGAAATAAAATAACAACAACAACAAAGCCTTTTCCCACAATTAAGTAGGGTCGGCTACATGGATTCTTCGCCTCTATTCAGATCTATCTTGGGTCAATTCCGGGCTTATATCCACAAAACAAAGATCCCTTCGTATGGTCTCTTTCCAACACTTCTTGGGCCGTCCCCGCCCTCTCTTAGCCGGCTCAACATCCCAACACTCGCATCTCCTAACTGGTGCATCAGCTGATCTTCTTTGCAAATGACCAAACCATCTTAAGCGGTTTTCTCTCATTTTATCCTCGATCGGAGCAACACCAACTTTCTTTCTCATTGCATCATTCTGAATCCGATCTTTACGTGTGTGTGTCCACACATCCACCTTAGCATTTTCATTTCTGCTACAACCATTCTCTGCACATGTCTATGGTTCACAGGCCAACATTCAGATCCATAGAGCATAGCAAGTCTCACGGCTGCTTTATAAAACTTTCCTTTAATTTTTAAAGGATTTTCTTATCACTCCACCTTGTACATACCATGTATATATGCACCCGTTCCTCTTTATTTCACCCTTGTAAATAAACAATAAAAATAAAATAAAAATTATTTTATACTCTAAATTTTATGCTGTAAATAAATAAAATATAAAACTGGGGTATTTGTACAAAAATAAGAAAATAAAAATATAAATATAAAATACATAGGTATTTTATACCTGTATATAATATAATATAATGTATATACCTTAATATATTTTTTTAGAAAAATAAATAAAAATCACTAAAAAATAGTTTGAAAATAAATAAACATTTTTCATTTTGTAAATATTTTAAAATAAAATCATTTTCTATTTTTAATTTAATTTACAAATCTTTTTTTATTTCCAATTTTCTGATTCGTCCAGAGGGGTTGTTGACCCCCGGTCAACTCCCCCTCCCGGACCGATCGTTGCGCGAATCTGAGTTTTGCCCCGATTTCTCAGTTTTCTCCCACTCGGATCTTGGCTCCTTTTGCCCTGATTCCATCGCCCGCCTCTTCCCCATGGATCAGCCACCGTCGCGGATCCCTAGGGAGTGGCGGATCTCCTTCGGTTCGCGTGCCCGTGCCCATTTTTCATCACCACCTGGGAAGTCCTATAAAGTCTTCATTCCACTTCCCTGCTCCGTAGCTCGCGCCGCAAGCCTTCCTTTTGCCCTAGAGACCTTCCCTTAGGTGACAGCTACCGGAAGCACCCTTTGGTGGTCGAAGAGAGTGCCTGCAGCTGTCGCTCAATGCACGCGGCCGGAGAGCCGCCGCGTTCGAGCCTCTCCGCCCGCCGCAGCGTGGTCGAGGCGACGACCCATCTCGACTTCACCTCCTGGAGCTAAGGATCATTCTTGGACCCTCAGGTAGACCCCTCATCGATCCTAGTTCTACTTTATCTCAAATCTTTCATCGGACCTCCGCCGGCTCCGACCCAGTGGTCAGAGCTCCATCGACCACCTTCATCCGCTTAGATAGGACCCCCCGCTCGCCATCATCATCCTTCCGCAGCCTAATCATCCCGATCTTGGCTATCACAACCAAGATTGGGCTAGGTTCAATCCCTCTCCTTCGCCGGAACCTCTCTTCGTCGTTCCCCGTCGCTTCCCTTAGCTTTTTATCCAATAACCTTGGCCGGAGATAACCTTCGAGCAGGAGCTTTCACCCCACAGGTTGCGTTGCGCATGGAGACCCCCATTTCACCTTCAGCCACCCTCGTCGGAGGTCGTCCAGGATCCAATTCCCATCCCGGAGATCTGACCGTTGACGATATCATCCGCCAGCACCACCCGACGCGGAGGGGCGTCGCGAGTCGAGCCCCACCTCCTGATTCTTCATCAGACGTCCGAAGCGCCACCAGTTCTCCGGCGAACCTCGCCAGGGAGGAGTTCATCTGGGATCCTCCACCGTCGGATCGACGCCACCCTCTAGATTGCATCTGGACCGTTCAGCGCCTGCTCGTGTCAGGCCGTTAGATCTGACATCTAATGGCCACATACCCCCCCACGTGCGCCCTTTCTCCAGGACCGTTGGATTCGCCAGGTGCTTTCGCCATCACCGCACGTCGCCAGCCACTCAACGCCAGCCACCTGTCGCCCACGTGACCCGCACGCCCATGCCTGGGTAACTTGCTTCCGTACCCCTGCAGTTTCTTTATATTTTTATTTAGTCTGTAAAAAAATAGTACAATGTGGTCTTTTTGCACTTTGGCCATTACTGTTTTTACTATTTGCACTTTGGTCCTTCCTATATGGTTGCACGTGCATCATCACGTGTATATTTGGATATTTGCATGTATGCCCTTGGGTTTTCTTGGATGTTATGAAATGAAGTTTTAGTTTATTTACATCCATACCCCTGCGCGTGGTTTTTTGGACATGTGCTGGAATTAGTGGAAAATTTACAGTAGGCCCCTCGGACTTTTAAAGCTTGTTAATATTTAGTCCTTGGAACTTCTTTTCCTTGCATTTAGGTCCCTGTGTCCTGTGACTGTTTGATTGGTTGAAATAAATATCAAATCTCACCCAAATCTCATGAAATTTGGAAACGTGGCTCCTGCCATTGTGTAAAAATTTCATTGAATTTTTAGGCCCTTTTTGTTTTCATTTTCTATTTTTAAAAATTCAAAAACCGTGAATTTTGCTTTTGTCTAAATTGAAAAATCAACTAAAAATATTAAAAACCCTCTAAAAATCTAAAAAAATTATGTGTGTGTGTTTTGTTGTATTTTTGATTCAATGCAATTTTTGATGCTTTTGGACTTATAAAAACCTTAAAAATTGAAAAACCCTAAAAAACTCATAAAAATTATTAAAAATTCATAAAAAATCAAAACATACAATTTCAGTTTCTTTAGTTATATTTTTATTTTTACTTTATCATAAAATTGTTGCTTGAATTTATAAGCTATTTAAATATTTTTAAATAGCCTTTAGATTCTGGCTGCACAGTTCCTTTGATTTTTTTATCCTTGTTTCATTTTTTAAAATCAATTAAAAATCAGAAAAATCTAAGAAAAATATCAAAAACACTTGAATATTCATAAAATCCAAAAATATTTTTATTTTAATTTTCTGTCCTGTTTTTTGTGTTTAATAAATATTTTTTTGTGACTTTTTGACTTCTTTTATTCATTTTTATTAATTTTAAAAATCACACAAAATTTGAAAAACCTAAAATCCACCAAAAATATTTTATTTCTTTTTATTTTGATTCCCGACTACTTCGTAGGTTTTCCCAATCCGTGCTCCTTGTGTTCGACCCTGGTAGCTATACCAGGTAAAATAAAATAGTGAGACCGCTATTTGATTTATTTGCTTGATTTTATATTTGGTGGTCTTCGAGTTTTCTTGTTGAGTGAGCTTCGCGGTTCGGGTCGCAACGACCCTGATTATACCTTAACCTGGATCGCGGGATTTGTCGCTCATCAGAATGGCGCCGTTGCCGGGGAGCATGGCTTAGTAGTCAGCTTTTTCGCGGCTTTTGCGGTTTTCTTTTTCTTTATTTATTGTCTTTTGTTTTTGTTTTTTATTTTTTTGTTTTTATTTCTTTTATTTTATTTGATTTTTATTTTATTTTTGCATTTTATTCCATTTTTCATTATTATAATAATTTGTGGACTGACACGTTTTGTTTGACTTTCTTGCGAGGGTCCGAGGGTCGAGACGGCTTTCTTCGGGAAGCCGACGAAACCGCGACACTTGGAGGCAGCTCTTTTCTATATAGAGCCGCAGGAGAGCGCGAGAGAGGAGAGCAGGAGTGAGGAGAGTTAGCTTAGGTTTTAGCTTATTTCTTCTGACTATTATTGTTGCAATAATACAGGGACCAGGACACTCAGACTTTCTTGGTGATTCTTGGGGTCTGTTTCGCCGAGCACCGGTGTGCTCGGGGGACCTCACCGCGGTTTTCGCTGGTTTTCATTTTTATCGCCTTTTTATTTTTATTTGATTTTCGAGGATTTAGCCTTAGGTTAGGAATTTCCATTGCTTTGTGACGTAATTAATTAGGGCCCAACCTTAATCATCTTGCCTGTTCTTATAGATCGAATAATTGGACCTTAATTAATTCACTAATAAAAAGCTAACCTGGTCACTCGAGGGGTCAGGTGCCGCTAGAGGCCGTATACAGCGCTGGTAGGATCCGTTGTGGCAGACACCAATCAGCATCAGAGATCGGACCCCGGCCCCTCCTGTTGACCCGTTAGCTACTATGCTTCATGTGTAGAAATTTCTTCTTAAGGCCGATTTCCTCGCTGCATCATTTAGATTAGTTTAATTTCTGTCTTTCAATTATGCGCGGATCATTTTGCATGTAGAGTGCTGGCGGCAGGTACGCATCCCTTAATCATCATGCATCATCATTTTTTGCCGCGCATCGGCTTTTTCGTCTTCTCGCCCTATTTTTGGACTTAATAAAAATCAGGAGAACCAAAAAATTCGTTAGGCGTTGTTTGTTTTTGAAAAATACCTAAAAAATCAAAACCATAAATTTGGGACTGTTTAAGTAAACTTGATCTAAAATTCACTTCACTAAAAAATTTTGTATTGGGAGAGCAATCCCCTCATTGTATGGTTTGGATGGGCGAGAGAGTGACACGCATACTAGGTAGAGCCATATCCGACCCTTTTTTATTTTTTTTTGAAGCCAAGAAAGGGGGAGACACTCCGAGGTGTTCGCCCCAAAAGTTTATTTAAAGAAGAGGGAGAAGGTACAAGAAAGCACGCGGAGTGCTATACAGTTCAATCTTTCATTAAGCTAGAGACATGAAGTTTGATATTTTCCAAATAGAATCTTTGCCCTGAAAAAAGAAGTGCGTTCCTGGCAAGCCAAATGGCCCAAAGAGAAGCCAACGGCTGAAGTAAGACTGATCTCCAAGTTTCTAAGCCACTAAACTGTCGCAGAAAGCTTCCACGCTAGAGAGGTCGACCCAGCTCATGGAAGGGTTGTCCCAGAGGGGGAACACCCAAGAACAGGAGAAGAAGAGGTGCTCCGCTGATTCAACCTCCGTGAGACAAAGAGGGCATCTGTTGGAGAAATGACCGAGCAGTCTGAAGCATCTGTCCCTCGTCATCAGTCTTTTACATCTGAAGAGCCATAGGAAGAACCCAATCTTCTCAGGAAGGCGCAAGCTCCAAATGAAGGCGCATTCACGAACAAAGATAGGAGAGATGGAGGGAAGGGGCCTGGTGATAGCCGAGTAAGCCCTGCGAACCGTAAAATCCTTGTCGCGCCAAACCCAGTGATCGCGCCCCTCAGAAGGACGGGTCATGTCCCTCAGAGCGTCGAGCAGTCCCAAGAAGTCATCCAAGCGCCTGTCGGAGAAGTTGGAGCGGAAGAGAGGCATCCAGTTACAGTTGTCCCAGCAGGCTGCAACCCGCGCGTCCGGGTCGAGGGCAAGAGAGAAAAGACGCGGAAAACGAGAGGCAAGGACCCCCTGATCGGTCCCGTTGTCGCGCCAGAAGGCAAAGCTCTCGCCGTTGCCCAAGACGGGTCTAAAAAAGGTCTGAAAGATGGGGGTTACCTTGAGAATGCCCCTCCAGAAGAGGGAGGGTAAAGCTATGCCCGCAGAAGAGGTGGGCATCGCACTGGAAGTCAAGTAGATCTGTCGGAGGAGCCAGGTACAGAGGTCGTTGCTGTCGCCCCAAATCCTGGCTACCCATTTGAGAAGCAAGGCCTCATTGAGGGTCGCTAGGCGGCGCACCCCCAGACCGCCCTCCTCCTTCGGGAGTGTGATGTCATCCCAACTAACAAGATGTAAACCCGCCCGGCCATTCTTGCACCAAAGAAATCTCCGCATGAGTCTCTCCAGTCTATTTCTGATGCCCGAAGGGAGTAATCTCGTGGAGGAGTAATAGACCGGGATTGCGGAGAGAACGGATTTCAGGAGCACTAGCCTGCCACCCTTAGAGAGCAGCATCGCTTTCCAGCTCGCAAGCTTGCCCTCAACTCTCTCAATCAAGGGTAGCCAGTCAGAAAGTCTCGATCTCCCGGTGGACAGTGGAAGTCCTAAGTAGTGAATGGGAAGAGCCAAACGAGCCGTTCCCAAAAAGGTGTTGCATATCTCGGATTCGTCGTCTTCCATAAAGAAAGGAACAAGCTTAGATTTGGTCAGGTTCAGCCGGAGACTTGACATCTCGCTGAAAAGTTCAAGCACAATGGCCATACCCCTGGCCTCGTCAGGGCCCCCTTCAATAAAGAATATTGTGTCGTCGGCGTACTGAAGCAGCGGGATCTGGAGGTCCTGCTTAGAGAAATCGCGCGAGATGCCCGTCCGGAGCACCTCCTCGACCATGCAAGCCAGAACATCCGTGACAATGATGAAAAGAAGAGGGGCAAGAGGGCAACCTTGCTGAACACCCCTTTGAGGTTGAAAAAACCCTCCCTCCGGGCAACATTCACGAGCACGGTCAAAGAGGAGGTCGAAACACATCGCCTCATCCACGTGATCCAGGTGGAAGGAAAACCCCTCCTATGGAGCGCCGACCAAAGGAAACGTCGGTCTTAAGTATCAAATGCCTTCATGAAGTCAACCTTCCACAGTAAGGATTTTGTCTGACAGCGCTTCCAACCGTGACGATCTCAGCAGCAGTGACTAAAGAGTCAGTGATCTGTCTCCCGGGCACGAAAGCCGATTGGAGAGGGGAGATGATGTGATCGAGAACTCAGTTGAGCTTGCACGCGAACACCTTGGCAACGATCAAGTAAATGGCATTGGAGATCACAATGGGTCTGAAGTCCTCAATTCTGGAGGTCCCCGCGAACTTTGGGAGCAGA
The DNA here is from genome assembly GCA_037367405.1 of Ottelia alismoides. NCBI lineage: Eukaryota > Viridiplantae > Streptophyta > Magnoliopsida > Alismatales > Hydrocharitaceae > Ottelia > Ottelia alismoides. Next base: position 612,033 of record JAZKJV010007006.1, read on the forward strand.
ACTACAAGGGCCCTGTTCACGAGCTCAAAGCCAGCATTGCAACGACAAAATTCCTGGACGACCTCGAGAACCTCAGCACCCACCAGCTCCCAAAAGTCTTTGAAGAACGAGACGGGGAAGCCATCCGGACCAGGCGAGCCGTCACCGTTAAGACTCCAGACAACAACCTTCAGTTCCTCCGGAGTCACCGTAAGAGTAAAGCTTGACGCGTGTGCCTCAGACAAGCGAGAAGCCCCCTATCCAGACCAGCGTCAAAGGCACTCATCACCACGTTTAGAGAACTCTCTGAAGTAGTTTGCAATAGCGTTGCCGAGTTCTCTGTTGCCTTCCACCCGCTCGTTGTTAATGACCATACTTCTGATAAAGTTGGTGCGGCGCCTCCCATTGGCCACCCTGTGGAAGAAAGCGGAGTTCACGTCCCCCTCTTTAAGCCATTTGTGCCTGGAGCATTGCTTCCATTCAGCAATTCTTTTGCGATCCTCGAGACAGATCTTCGATTACGCCTCCGACCGTCTGAGTTACTCGGTCGTTGAAAGAGGTCTCTTGTCCTCTAATTCATCAAGGGAGGAAATCGAAGCCTCCGCCTCCAATATATTCACGCGACGGAGCGACCTAGACTCCCGTTTGAAGACGCAGAGCTGAGCTCGGAGGGAGTCAAGCTTCATGACGAGCATGGCCGCCGCCGAGCCCGAAGTAATCGTCGACCTCCAGTGAGATTCCGCCAAGCTTCGGAATGAGTCCTTGACAAACCAAGCTTTCCGTAGCGGAAAAGACCCGAGGGGGTACGGCCTCCCCCGAGTCCCAGAGGATGGGCGTGTGATCCGACCAAGAGCGGGGTCTGGCCGAAACCGAGGAAAGGGGGAAAGCTTCAAGGAAAGCAGGCGAAGCCAAGAAGTGGTCCAGGCGAGATCTAGAGCCCGAATTCCTCCAAGTAAATTTGACGTCAAGAGCATCCAGAATCTCCAATTCTAGACAGTCGATCAGTTCGACGAAGCAGGTTGAGCCCGGATCCTGGCCACCCCGTAGAGGCGGCCGATCAGAAGAAAGAACTGTAACATTGAAATCATCTCCTGATGAATCCACATTTCATCATCTTTATTCTATCATTTTGGCATCAAAAACCCTAGCAAATGCCTGTAAATAGCATTAAATAGAGCATATTAGCATTCATGCATGTACATGTAAATAGTGTGTAAAATACTGCAATTAGAGCCAAAATTATAAAATAAATAAAAGAAAAGAAAAAGAATAAAATATTGTAAATATTTTATGACCCAAACCCCGAGACCTAGGCATCTTGATGAATAGGTCGACAAGGAAGAAAGTAGGGGGAGATAAGGGTCAAATACCTATACTTTTTAATTCATTCTTTATTTATTTTGGGACCTATTTTTGGTTCCACTTTTTATACATCAAATCAAGAAACTTTGTACATGAAAGTTGTAGATAATTAAATAAAGAAAAATACAAAATTTACTTCACTGAAAAAGAGTACACAGATAAAAAGTTATGGTCTGAATAAAAATCCAGAATCCCAACTTCCCAGACCCGTATCTCACAACTGAAAACTCCAAATGCATCAAACTCACCTTTAATTGTATATATAATAAAATAATCTATTTAATGGTGGTGGTTTCGCATTTGGCGGAGCTACGGTTTGAAAGTTGAGTTCTGGACCCTCATTGTACCTTTGTATAGAGTAAAATATTCAATTTATTCTTTATTCATTATTTTTATAATTTTATATTTTTACAATTTTGTAAATATTACTTATAATAATTATGTACATTAAAACAGGAACAAAAACCCAAATAAAACTCAAAATAAAAATATATGTATATAAAATACACAGGTATTATACCTATATACATACCTATACAATACCTACTTACATTTTATTAATATACAAAATATATCAGAAAAATAAAACAAAAATATATTTGTGTGTATAAAAGTATTCTATGATTTTATAAAATACTAAATAAAAATAATAAAATTAAAATACACAAAATAAAAATAAAAGAATACAATATATAGGTAATATACCTATAAGGGGCATAATAGGTAGCTTGTAAAAATAAACCTCATAAAAATAAATTATAATAAAATAATTTATAAAATAATAAACATTTTTATTAATTAACCTAAAATTAAATAAATGATTTTTGATTTTTAAATGATTTTACAAAATAATTTTTAGAGGTTTTTCCTGGTTGGTCCACGTGGACCAACCAGGTGGTCAGGACTGTTGACCGAGGTCAACAGTCTGACCTTCACCTCTGGTGGTGTCAGAGACCTCGTTTCTCGCCTATTTCTCCATTTTTTTGAGGCTACCCGTTGCATCCTTTCATGATCAACTCTTCTTGACTTTTCTTCCCCAAAGATCGAGGATGCCCGCCCAGTGTTTTACTTGGACTTTGGATCATCGCAGCGACCGCAATAGCCTCGTTCTTCTCGCCCGTCGTCAACACTACAAAACCAAGCCCTTGACTTCCATTCGAATTTGAACCCTAATCTTGGTCTCTCTCGCGCCCCTTTCGATCCCAATCAAGTCCTGGAGGTGACAGCTCCAAGACCGACTCGTCCAGGAGGCGGAGTAGCGTGGCTTAGGGCGTTCCATTGACCTCCGGCCACCCACCGTCGAGGTACCCTAACCTCGGGCTCCCCAGGCCCTTGAGGTGTGTATTTCTCCTTAGTTTTTCCTGCATTAGCTTAGCCATCATCTTAGGATCAAAAACCCTTCGAAAAACATCTCGAACCATCTCTCAAATCTCGCACCCACTCACCTCGCCGGAGCGCATCTCCGGCCAGTCACCGTCACACCACCCCTCGCTGCCGTTCATCTTCCACGGAGTCCAGGCATTTTGCCCTAGACTCTATCATCTTTCTCCTGCAGGTACACGCACAAGAGCAACACCTGGGAGCACTTTTTGGACTCGCCGGAGACACCTGGAGTTCGCGAGCTCCTCCGCCGTCGTAGGCGAGAATCAGCACTTCTCCGGCCATTTTGAGGCTCCCAGCACCTAGAGAACGCCGACAGGAAGAGGTGTGGGCCCTTCTGAGCTCCGAACGCCGACGAAGAAAGGCGGGGGAGGTCGCGGAAGTTCGCCGTCGCCGGCCTTCTTCCGCGTTCTTCCTCAAGTCCTTGCTGCCGTCCGATCAAGCGAGCCCCCCCCACCCCAGATCCATCACCAGCCGTCCGATCGCCTTCGCACCCCAGCCGTCGATATCCACTGCAAGATCTAATCAGGAGCGTCCAGGCCGAAGCATCATCGGAGGCCCTCGCGTCGCCACGTGTCAAGTGAACGGCCCACTGCCGTTCGATCTCCTGAGCGAGGGATTTTTGCAAGTATACCCTCACGACTTTTGTAATTTTCTTTTAGTCCTGAAACTTTAATTAGTAGTTTTAAATTTTTGTAAAATTTAGAAAAAGACCCTCGGACTTTATGTATTTGCAGATGGGTCCTCTGCCACGTCACCTCACGTGACCTGTTCACGTGAGGTGTGGGCATTTTGCATCGAGGCCCTTGGCTCTTTGGTTATTTCGTTTTAATACCAGAACTTGTAGTTTAAATGTTAAACTTTTGGAAATATTGCATGTTATCCCCCGGAGGTTTTTGGAATTACTCTTAGGTCCCTGCCAGGCGCGTGCAAGTCACGCGCCCTGGTGGACTTTTTACACTGAGACCCATGCGGGTTTGAGGATTTGTATTTGGTCCATAAACTCGAATATCCATTACAATATTTTGTGGAAAATTGCATGTATACCCCTGGACTTCTGTGAATTTGCATATATACCCCTGCCAGGCTGAGACATTTTTTGTGTGCTTGTCTGAATTATTTGGAGCATCATTTTGATTCGAAAAATTCTCAAAAATTCAAGTTAAGCTCCTGTTAACTTGTACTTTAACGCCATATTTTTAAATTTTATATTTATTGCATTTTATTGTTTATTAAAAATCAAAATAGCCATTTTCAGTACTGTCTAGCTTAGAAAATACCAAAAAAATATTAAAATACCTCAAAAAATTCCAAAAAAATTACCTAGTGTCTATTTTAACCTATTTTAGTGTCAGTCCAAAAATCACTAAAAATCTCAAAAGAAAAACCTTAAAAATTCGAAAATACCTAAAAACTTCAAAAAATTATAAAAAATTCAAAAAATTGCAAATTCAGTTCCTGTAGGTTCTATATTTTATTATCTTTATTTAAAAATTAGTTTGTGAAAATTTTGTGGCTGTTTGATATTTTTAAGTTCTATTTTACCTTCAGCCAGTAGCTAATTCCTTGTTTTCCTTTATTTTGCTATTTAAAAATACCAAAAATATGTTGAAAAATACCCAAAAATCACAAAACAGTAAAAAATCATAAAAATACCAAAAAGATTTTATTCCTGATTTTTTTGCTATTTTTGCATATTTTTATAAATATTGTAGCACCTCTTTTATTACCTTGTCTATACATTCCAGTATTGAAAAAGAAAATAGAAAAATATAAAATATAAAATTATAAAAATTAGAAAAATTAAAAATCAGAATACAAAATTAAAAATTCAAAAAAAAATATATAAATTAAAAAACCACAAAAATCCTTGCATTGCATAGTGTAGACAACACTTCACACTCACTCACACACATTAGTTTGATCTACCCTGTTTGCTCGCTGTGTTCGAACTCTCTGCATACTTGCTCTATACACCATTTATGTAGAGTTAAAAATAAATTTTAACTTCACATTTATTTCTTATTGCTTGATCTATAGTGTGGGTTAATTGTTGATTAAATACGAGATTTATTTGTGGTGGTCAACGCACCGATTGTTGACTCGCCTTGTGAGTCAATACGACCGCTCGTGAATTTCGTGTTTATTAAATGGCACCGTTGCCGGGGAACAACAACGAGTAGTTCATATTTTTGTCTGAATGTGTTTGTTGTCTTCAATATTGCTTGCTCTTTTATCTCTCTTGTTTTTGATATATACTGTTGAGCTTTCTGACATTCTTTTTCTTGTCTTCTTGCGAGGGACCGCGGAGCGAGGCGGATCGCCTAGGGGATCCGAAACAACCTTGGGAAGCCGAGCCGGCTTTTCTTCAGCCAAGCCGGCAGGAGAGAGCAGGAGGAGAGAGAGAGAGAGTAGTAGTTAGCTTGCATTTTATTTTGTGAGAGAGTGATTCATAATTTGTAATAGTACAGGACTTGGACACTTGAACTTCCGGGCCCAATTTCCGGGTGTTTGTTCACCCAGGGGCTCACCGCGGTTTTCATCGCGTTTTCGATTGTCATTTTCCGGTTTTGGTTTCATTTTCATTTCTTTTGTGGATTGAGCCCTTAGCTTTAGGCTTGCTTGTTCGATTAGATTAGGTCCAAACACACTAATAACCTTTGCATGTTCCTATAGATCGTATTTGGACTTAGTCTAATTAAACAGTTAGTCATTAGCCTTCGATCCGCGCGCCGCGAGCTCATCCCGCCAAGCGCTTCTCCTTAACTCGATATGTCGAGAGGAGGGGTGAGCCTAGACCGGACCTTAGGATTGGAGATTAGTGATTAGCTTATGGTTCTTCACGCTAGCAGTTGCCTATCTTAGGACGATTTCCGCATTGCATATCGACATGTAGTTAGGTTTATAAATTTCTGCTTTGCATCCCGCATGGAGAGAGATGGGATTCGCTGTAAGCCTTTTTACTTTGCATCCATCATTTAGGCACAAAGGTGAGATTTACACCTTGGTGTCGACTTGCATTGGCTTTTCCGACTCTATTCTCCCTCTGTTTTTGGACAAAGTAGGATCAAGAAAATACAAAAAAATCATTAGGCGCTTGTTTGAATTTACTCAAAAAAAGCGATAACACCAAAAAAATTAAAAAAATGGACTGCTAAGAAAACCTTGACCAAAAATAAAATCGGTAATTGGATTCATTGATTGGGGAGAGCAACACCCTCACTTGTATTCAGGTTGCATGGGAAGGTCTCCTTCCAAGTGAGTAGAGTGCTTCGTAAGGATTAGAGCCCAAATCCCACCTTGTGGCTGCCTTGTGTATCGCCTGGATTTCCGAAGTATTGGCGCTACTATCGTACGTAGGCGAGTAGGGCTTGGTCGCCATTGGTGACTCACTATTGTGTGAGCACCGACCTTGTCTGAAGTACCGAGCATAGGCCACGCCTTCACGGGTATGTCTGTCTCACCGTCTGCGTCCGAGTAGGATCTTGCACGCTCACGGGTGATTCCGTTGCGAGCGAGATCCGAAGTATCGGTTTCGCCTATCGGCTTCCTCCCTCTTATTCTTTGGCTGAGTAGGGATCCAGGAAGGGTTACAAGGACCTTAAAAAGCGCAAGCTACAGGTTACATAGGAGGAGGACAAGTACGAGAATACTTTTCCGGCAGTACTCTTTCTCCTTTAGGCGTAGCGCTCTAAGCACTCGTGATAAGATAAATTCCTGAATTCAAGCTAAAACCGACAAGATAAAAGCCGAACCTTCACGGCTTCATGTGTTGAGTTGGTGAACTCACCCCTGTTTTGTGTTTGATTGCTAGTTCTATTTAGGTCAAGATCAAAAACACAGCACAATTGTGCGCACTTTTGCTTCTCATTTCTTCCTTTTTCTTATGCATTCACCTTGCTCTTCCCAATAATCAAGATGATGGGACGGAGGTCTCTTAGGCCAACTCTGTCGGCACCGCTATCCAGCACTCCTCATTCATCTAGGACGACCTCGGAGAGTCCGCTCTCCGAGCCTGAGTTCACTTCCACCCTGTTCCCCCTCGACCACCCTTCTCATTACCCTTCCATCAGTCCAAGAGTCTCAGATTTCAGTGCATCGCAGAGTTCGGAACATTTGACGGCACCTGAGATGGGTTCTTTTGCTTTTTCAGAGAACCCAGACATGGCTGACAGAGGAGAGCACCCAGATGACCATGATCACCTCCCTTTCTTATTTGATCAAGCGGCCATCAACAATTCCTTGTTGGCATCCCTGGAGACAATGCAGAGGCAGATCCGCGGTCAGGGAACCTTCATGGGTGGTCTCATGAGAGAGATAACACAGATGCGAGAAAACCGACTTGGGGGCGGTGGTGGAGGAGGAGGTGGACCTGATGCAGGAGAAGGTGATCCTGACGCCGAGAGACCGCCACAGACTATCATGAGGGAATTGCACAATCTAGCAGCATCCCTCACTCATCGTTGGATCAGACTTCCGCTGATCCATGGAGATTTCGAGCTTCAGCCCCATACTATTCAGCTTCTACCCAAATTCTATGGGTTGCCGACCGAAGAGCCACACCTCCACCTCCAAGAGTTCGAAATGATCTGTAGTACCATACATGATATGCTGATGACCGAGGACACCATCAAGATGATCGCCTTCCCGTTCTCCTTAGTCGACAGAGCCGCATACTGGCTCAAACACTTGGGGCGATTCATCGACACTTGGGCAGATCTCCGGACCGCGTATTTGAATAAGTACTACCCTCTCGGCCGGACTAACGCAGCTAGAGCGATGATCAGCAACTTTGTCATGATCCCTAATGAACAGTTTCATGAAGCCTGGGATCGATTCAGAGAGCTCATTGACCGGTGTCCACATCACGATATCTCCAAGCCCAATCTAGTTCAGAGCTTCTTTTGTGGGCTGACACCGGAGCTGCAGGGGCTTGTCAATGCCTCTTGCGGTGGGTCCTATTTTTCGAAGGGTGAAGACGACGTTTTGGCCATGCACGAAGGCATGGCAGAAACTCAACTGTGATGGCCCAAGCCCGTGTTTACAAACAACAGAAGCCCCCACAAGGAGCGGGATCATTCCAGAGGATCGCCCGCATCGATGACGGTCCTAACACTTCGTCGGCAGCCGCAGCCCAAGCCGAATCAGCCGCAGCCGACATGGGCATCATTAGTGAGAAACTGGACCGCCTCAAGATCTTCGAGAAGAAACAGATGCAAGGCATGGCCCAGATGGACCAGATTGCCAAGACAATGAGTGACCTGAAGACGCATATCCTTTGCGTCCAGAAGGCACAAACTTCTTCTCAGCAGCCTCCCAGGTCACGGGCTGACCCCAACAGTAGCAGCTCCAACCAACCTTCTGCCTCGTACTGACAAGTCAACCATATCCAGGCAGAGCCGGTTCCACTGCTACAGTACTACCCAGCGCAGCCGCCATCTCAGGACACTCAGATGGTGGTCTACCAGCCGGAGCAGCCACTGGCAGTTCTTCCTCCACCCTCCTTCGAGCAGGAACCATTGATGGAAGTCAATGGGATTTGGTACGATCGGTACCCTCAGCCCGGGATACGTCGTGATCTCCCCGGATTCCGTTGGGGCAACGGTGGCTCCTCATCCCAGCAGCAGAATCCAGCTCAAGGACAGCAGAGCAACCATCAACCACAGCAGCAGCAGCAACCTTAATATACCCAGCAGCAACAGTACCAGAGTGGTCCTCGTCCCGCTTATCAGGGACAGCAGTGGAGGCAGCGTCAACAGCCTCATCAATCATATCCCCATCCTCTCCAGCAGCAGCAGTACCAGCAGCAGCAGCAGCCTTATTTCCCGCAAGGGAACCCATCCGGTTCTCAAGCCCCCGCTTTTGAGAACCCAGCTCTCGATGATCTTGCCCGCTTGCTCTCCGAACAACGAGCATACTTCAGGCAAGAAATGGATGAATTCCGGCAGGAGATGAGGGAAATCATCAAAAGCAAGGCCGCCATACCCGCTCAGATTGAACTTAACCCGAACAATCTGAAAAGGAAGTATGAGCAGGTAGAGTTTACAGAGGATACCTCTCCTAGTGACTATTTGAGTGACATATCTCTTTCTTTGTATGATGCTGATTTTGTGACTACTAGGAGCGGCAGGATGCCAGCCGGCGACGCCTCTTCTGAGCAACAATCACAAGTTGAACCAGGAGCGCCAGAGGAGCAGAGTAGCGGTGCTGATGCCGTTAATGATGATGTTGAAGATGGTGGTGCTGAGGCCACCAATGATGGAGATCCAGACGACGGTACTGAGGCCGTCGTGATACCAGATGCAGACGGCGGTGCTGATGCCACCATTTTGGATGCAGAGGCAGAGCGCGGTGCTGATGCCGCGAAGACAGGTGCCAGTGGTGGTACTGAGGCCACCACATCTACTTTTGTTGAGCCTCCCTCTGTGATGTTACCACCTTTTGTATCTATGGACTGTGGTAACAAAAAGAAAAACAAAAATATGAATAAAGGAAATGTTTCTGTTCACATTGCGGATCCATATGCGTTGAATGGTGATGATTGTATGGATTCTCTTCTTTCACAGGCACAGGGACCTATTCCTAGTCCTCCATCTGAGGAGGCCCCTACCATCCCCTTTCCTGAGGACTCCGTCGAGCGAAGGGGAACAAAAGAGAAAATCCTAAAAAAGAGCAACAGGTAGAGTTCAGCAATCAGATGATAGACAGATTCCATATTCAGCTAACTCTACAGGAAGCACTTGAGCACATCCCCCTTTCAAAAAGAACTTGAAAGAGAAGACTACCATCCGCAGGAAGAGGAGGAACCACAAAGACCAGATCCATGTGCTCACTCATTCCACTTGCTGCACTATTCAGAACAAGCTGCCAGCCAAGCGACCAGACGCAAGAGCTCCCTATGTCAGATGCGAGATTCAGGAGCAACAGTTTGATCGTACTCTGTTAGATAGCGGCTCTTCAATTAACCTTCTTCCGGCAGCCTTACTCGACCAATTCGAGTTTGGTCCTCTTCTTAGGAGCAGGACAGTCCTTCAGTTTGCTGATAGGTCGACTAAGAGGCCGAAGGGGTTATTGAAAGACATGGTCGTTACCATTCATGGCCTGAAATTCCCCGTGGACTTCGTTGTGTTGGACATGGAGATCCCCGAGTCGGTAACCGATGCCCTCATCATACTCGGACGTCCATTCTTGGCCACAACCAAGGCGGTGACCGATCATGATAGCGGGAAGGTATGTTTTCGCGTCGAGGGCGAAACCATACAAATAGAGACGATCGAGGAAACCAGAGCCAGAGAACTTGAATGCTCGGAGCAGTCCAGCGATGCCGCGCAGATGACAGAGGAAGAGCTAGACATCCACTAAGAGTGTGATTTTCTGATGACAGATGATGAATCTAACTAGACATATCATGTAGCACCGACCCTCGCCTTGCCTACAGATTCACTATATCTCAAGCTCATGGAAGTCGAGAGTCTGGAGAGCACACCCCTGGACGAGGATATACCTGAGACTGACAGTGTTGGGACGAGTGGTGCTGATGATTTTCAATCTAGTTCATCTTCTTCTGATCCCTCGGATTCAGACATTGATTGGGATGATTTCGATGACTATTTGCCTTGTCTGATTCCTTCTGAGCCAACAACCATGACAGAGTGCGAGCCAGTGCAGTTTATTGATGATTCAACAGGCCACCCTTCGTCAGAGATTCATGCAGAGCGAGAGTTCTCACATGCAGACCTGGTCGCCTTCACACAGACGTATCAGAAGCCAGATCTGTCACCTCCCAGTTGTCCAGAACTGAAACCTCTGCTGCAGTTATTGAAGTATAGATTCCTTGCGGGTGAGCCAGATATGCACCCAGTCATTATCTCAGCAGGTCTGACTGGAGAACAAGAATCTCGTCTGATGGAGGTTCTTGAAAGAAATCGCAAGGCAATAGGATGGAGTATAGCTGATCTCCAGGGGATTAGTCCGGCTCTGTGCTCCCACCACATCTATCTTGAGGATGACGCTAGGCCGTCGCGTGAGTTCCAACGACGGCTGAACCCGAATCTTCGAGACGTAGTCATGAAAGAAATTTCGAAGTGGTGGAGCACCGATTTTATCTACCCCATCTCCGACTCTAAATGGGTTAGTCCGTTACATGTGGTGCCCAAGAAGACGGGTATCACTACAGTTGTCAATGAGTCTGGAGAGGAGATCGCTACCCGAGTACCTACTTCTTGGAGGGTCTGTGTGGACTACAGTCGATTGAATGAGGCCACCAAGAAGGATCATTTCCCGCTACCATTCATTGATCAGATTATCGAGCGGCTAGCTGGGAAGAGTCATTACTGCTTTCTTGACGGGTACTCTGGGTATAATCAAGTGGCTATTACACCCGAAGACCAGGAGAAAACGACATTCACCTATCCGTTTGGGACTTATGCTTTCAGATGGATGCCCTTTGGACTATGTAACGCTCCAGCGACATTCCAAAGGTGCATGTTGTCCATATTCTCGGACATGGTGGGTGACTGTTTAGAGGTCTTCATGGATGACTTCTCGGTCTATGGCGACGGGTTCGATGCTTGTCTTTACTGCCTAGACCGTGTGCTTCAGCGCTGCATTGAGGTCAATCTTGTCTTGTCTTGGGAGAAGAGTCACTTCATGGTGACTCAAGGGACGGTCCTTGGCCATATCGTTTCCAACAGGGGCATGGAGGTCGACCCGGCCAAGGTGGATATCATTAGAAAACCCAATCCACCGTCCAATTTGTGTCAGTTGCGGTCTTTTCTGGGGCATGTCGGTTTCTACCGACGGTTCATTTAGGACTTCAGTCGGATTGCCCGACCGCTTACTGATTTGCTGACGAAAGACACCGAGTTCATTGTCAATGATAAGTGTCTTGCGTCTTTTGAGACTCTCAAAGATATGGTTGTTTCAGCTCCTGTCCTTCACCCACCTGATTGGTCTCTCCCATTCGAGATCATGACGGATGCTTCAGATTTTGCCGTTGGGGCTGTGCTTGGACAGAGGAGGGATGGTTTAGCGTTTGCCATTCACTACGCCAGCCGGACTTTGGATGTCGCTCAGCGGAATTACACTGTGACTGAGAAAGAGATGCTGGCCGTAGTCTTTGCTTTGGATAAGTATAGATCTTATATTCTCGGATCTAGATTGACAATTTACACTGATCACACCGCCATCCGATACTTAATGGCCAAGAAGGATGCCAAAGCACGTCTTACCAGATGGATCCTTCTACTCCAGAAATTTGATATTGAGATTAAGGATAAGCCTGTAGTCAAAAATATGGTGGCGGATCATCTTTCTCGATTGGAGAACCTTGAGGAATCTGAGCCCAACGCACCAATCACAGAGACGTTTCCAGACGAGGCGATCTTGGCTATCACCTCGCTTCCATGGTACGCCGACATTGTGAACTATCTTGTAGCCAAGACGGTTCCTCAAGGTTGGCCCAGGCAGAAACTCGAGACCTTCCTAGCGAAGGCCAAGTTTTACCACTGGGAGGATCTCGTCCTTTATCATGAAGGAGGGGACAGTATCTGGAGGAGGTGCATTCCTCAAGAAGAGCAGCATAGCGTCCTCACATACTGCCACAAGTTTGAGGCAGGAGGACATCATTATGGAAAAAGGACAGCACAGAAGGTGCTTTAATCCGACCTATGGTGGCCTACTCTCTTCAAGGATTCTGATGAGTTCGTGAAGAGATATACTGACTGTCAGAAAATGGGAACCTGCGGACAGAGAGACATGATGCCCATGTAACCAATTCACTTTTGTGAGGTTTTTGATGCATGGGGGATTGATTTCATGGGTCCATTTCCTAAGAGTCAGGGATTCAAGCATATTTTGCTCGCTGTTGATTATGTTAGCCGATGGGTTGAGGCCATCCCCGCCCGAGCCGCAGATGCTAAAACTGTGTGCAAATTTTTGAGGAGAAATATCATTTCACGGTTCGGGGTACCTGGAGTCTTGATTTCAGACGGGGGGTCTCATTTCATCAATGACAAAGTTAGGGCCCTTGCAGACGAGTTCGGCATTGACCATCGGGTTGCCACACCGTATCACCCTCAGACTAATGGTCTTGTCGAAGTATCGAAGCGGGAGATAAAAACTATCTTGCAGAAGGTTGTCCGCCCAGACCGAAAGGATTGGTCACAGCTGTTGGACTCGTTCTTGTGGGCTTATCGGACTTCTATCAAAAATCCATTGGGGACATCTCCCTTTCGACTCGTCTATGGCAAGCCATGCCATTTGCCAGTGGAGATCAAGCATAAGTCCTTTTGGGCAGTCACTGAGTTACTGTTAGATCCCGAGAGTATAGGAGACCAGAGGAGAGCAGAGTTGGCAGCTCTGGAGAAACTGAGAGACACAACTTTTTCAAACAGTCTACAGTACAAAGAGAAAGTAAAGACATGGCATGATTCTCATATCAGCCATAAACAGTTTGAGCCAGATCAGAGAGTATGGTTGTTTGATTCCAGGTTGAAATTATTTACAGGAAAATTACAGAGCAAGTGGAAAGGTCCGTATGTGGTTAGGAAGGTACATGACAATGGCAGTATTGACATATTCGAACCGTCATCTTCCTCTACCTTCCGTGTCAATGGTCAACGCCTGAAACTTTATCTAGATCATGATCCACCGACCATTGACGTTGCCCCCATTCTTCTGGTATGAGATGTGTTCTTTGACTCATATCATCTGCATTTCATACATGGTGATCACTTCCATCTTCCGCTGTACAGATCATCTGTCTATATCATGCTTTCATCTGTCAACCTCTTTTCTTCTTTTCCTTTTCTATTTTCTTTATCTATCAAAAAGGTGCCACCCCTTGTTGACAATTTTCTGTACTTAGGACGTACTTTGTCCTAAATATAGGGAGGGTGTGCACCCCGAGTCTTCATTCTTCTCGATCCTCTCCTTTGTCTCCTCTTCTTGTCTATACTTAGGGATATCTTACCCTAAGTATAGGGGGAGACAATCTGAGTACGATCTGTTCATTCCCATCCTTGACCCTCCCTGCTTTGTGTACAGTCTGCTATACTTAGGATTATTTGATCCTAAGTATGGGGGGACGGTCAACTTCTCATTCATTGATCCATTCATTAGTTATTTATTCTTTAGACTTGTCTATACTTAGTACGAGTTATGTCTTCTCTCTCCGACCTATGAGGACATAGCTCAAGCTAAGTATAGGGGGGCCGTATATACTGTGTATATACTTTAGCCATAACTCGTACTTTCGTATTTTCCTAATAATATGGCTAAAAATTCTTTAAATTTCATTAAAAATCTTTAATAAAAAGATGTGACAATTCCTCAAATTCTTTTTACTGATTAATAAATCAGGTGAAAATGTTTTTTGCAAAATATTTGAAAAATAGTTTGAAAATCTTTGCGAACATTTATTGAAAACTATTTTGAAAATATTTTGTTACATGTTTTCAACCTTTGCAAAAATGTGTGGTTTGTAAAAATTTCTTTTCTTTGTGTGAAATAAAAAGTTCGAAAAAATGATTTGCAAATGGTTTGAAAAATGGTTGCAAAAATATTTGAAAAAAAATATATACTGTTTGGAAAACCTTTGCAAAATGATTTTCAAATGTTTGTACATGTTTGTAAAAAGTTTGTAAAAATTATTTTGGACTATAGTTTTCGAAAATTCTTTGAAAAGCTTGTGTCAAATAAGTTTGAGGAATATATGAACATCTCACAAAAATCCACTATGTACTTATAAAATTGATTACTTACCCTTGTGAATTCTTAAAATCCACTTCTTGTAGATATAAGAAGCACTCCCGTGTACATATTTTTCACCTAGTATTCAGCCAAAAACTTTTTGTTTTCAAAAATCCAAAAACATTTGCAAAATTAAAATCCAAAAACATTTGAAAAATCTTTTTAAAAAATACAAAAAAATGCATATGCATCATCATCATCTTTTCAAAAATCCATAAAAAGTTTAAAATCTTGAAAATGGCATCACAAAAATATTTTCTGCATTCCGCATATCATTTGCATAGCATTCGCATTTTTCGGATTGAGTTTGATAGTTGAACAAGTCTAAGTAAAATCCGGAGATTGGAGCTTGATTGGACCTTAAAATCTACCTAATAACAGGAACCTTATAGGAACTGGGTTTGAGGTACTTCATGTCTAGTTGACTTAATTCTTTGAGGATCACGAGACTTGGTTCAATGGATTTTTGACTGCCTAAGTAGAGTATTTCGGAGCACACACACGATTCTTGTTGATAATGACCTAAATTGGACACCTGCACCTTTTACATGGCTCAACTCAGTTGGAGTGGTGAGGGGATTGGATTTGCCGGTATGAGACGCACACAAGTGGAAACATTTGTCCTCCTCTAGGGAGGGAAGTGCACACCAACCCGTCCAGTAATAAGGAAGTCTAAAGACAGGAGGCTGTGGGTTGCGATAAAGCTTCAAAAGAGGGATAGTCTACTGGCTCAAGAGGAAAAACTCCCTATGTAAATGCTGCTGTGAATAGTATTCAAAAAAAAGTTCAGGCATGTATAAAAAGCCTGCAAAGTTTGTACACATGTTGTAAAGTCAATAAGCAAGCTTGAGTTCCAAAGTCATATCATGTGAGCCTGCAGCAGTATGACTTGACTACACTGGTCTTGCATCCCAGGATAGGTAGCTACACTGGCTATCGTCCATTCTTCTCTTCACCCCCTCCTCTTGAGCTGGTTGCCACTTGAACTTAGAAGGGAATACCCCGCTCCTCGAGGATGGAGTTATTGGATTGGGGAATCATTGGATTGTCGTACTGGAGAAGTCAATCTCTTTGTCATTCTAGTTGGGGAGAGCCACCATCACTTACACTGTACGTGTCAGACTCATAGTAGTAAGAGTTTGGGTATGAATTGAAATATTTCTGACCTGGCTATTGAGGAGACTTGAGCGGAGTTTTGGGATTCTCAAGGAATGTTGGATTTCAAATTCGGTTCTCATTAAGGTTCCGCCCGCACTAAAACTCTAAAGGTCCGACTTAAGCTCCAAATTTTGATTTTGTGAAGACAAGTTTGATGATCAAATAAAATCCAAATTTCTTTTTTTTCTTTCTTTTTCTTTTTGCACTTATTGCATAAGTGTTTGCTACGGACTAGCAAAGGTAAAGTATAGGGGGATGATGAATCCACATTTCATCATCTTTATTCTATCATTTTGGCATAAAAAACCCTAGCAAATGCCTGTAAATAGCATTAAATAGAGCATATTAGCATTCATGCATGTACATGTAAATAGTGTGTAAAATACTGTAATTAAAGCCAAAATTATAGAATAAATAAAAGAAAAGAAAAAGAATAAAATATTGTAAATATTTTATGACCCAAACCCCAAGACCTAGGCATCTTGATGAATATGTCGACAAGGAAGAAAGTAGGGGGAGATAAGGGTCAAATACCTATACTTTTTAATTCATTCTTTATTTATTTTGGGACCTATTTTTGGTTCTACTTTTTATACATCAAATCAAGAAACTTTGTACATGAAAATTGTAGATAATTAAATAAAGAAAAATATAAAATTTACTTTACTGAAAAAGAATACACAGATAAAAAGTTATGGTCTGAATAAAAATCCAGAATCCCAACTTCCCAGACCCGTATCTCACAACTGAAAACTCCAAATGCATCAAACTCACCTTTAATTGTATACAGAATAAAATAATCTATTTAATGGTGGTGGTTTCGCATTTAGCGGAGCTACGGTTTGAAAGTTGAGTTTTGGACCCTCATTATACCTTTGTACAGAGTAAAATATTCAATTTATTCTTTATTCATTATTTTTATAATTTTATATTTGTACAATTTTGTAAATATTACTTATAATAATTATGTACATTAAAACATGAATAAAAACCCAAATAAAACTCAAAATAAAAATATATGTATATAAAATACACAGGTATTATACCTATATACATACCTATACAATACCTACTTACATTTTATTAATATACAAAATATATCAGAAAAATAAAACAAAAATATATTTATGTGTATAAAAGTATTCTATGATTTTATAAAATACTAAATAAAAATAATAAAATTAAAATACACAAAATAAAAATAAAAGAATACAATATATATGTAATATACCTATAAGGGGCATAATAGGTAACTTGTAAAAATAAACCTCATAAAAATAAATCATAATAAAATAATTTATAAAATAATAAACATTTTTTTATTAATTAACCTAAAATTAAATAAATCATTTTCGATATTTAAATGATTTTACAAAAAAATTTAGAGGTTTTTCCTGGTTGGTCCACATGGACCAACCAGGTGGTCAGGACTGTTGACCAAGGTCAACAGTCTGACCTTCACCTCTGGTGGTGTTAGAGACCTCGTTTCTCGCCTATTTCTCCATTTTTTCGAGGCTACCCGTTGCATCCTTTCATGATCGACTCTTCTTGACTTTTCTTCCCCAAAGATCGAGGATGCCCGCCCAGTGTTTTACTTGACTTTGGATCATCGTAGCGACCACAATAGCCTCGTTCTTCTCGCCCGTCGTCAACACTACAAAACCAAGCCCTTGACTTCCATTCGAATTTTAACCTTAATCTTGGTCTCTCTCGCGCCCCTTTCGATCCCATTCAAGTCCTGGAGGTGACAGCTCCAAGACCGACTCGTCCAGGAGGCGGAGTAGCGTGGCCTAGGGCGTTCCATTGACCTCCGGCCACCCACCGTCGAGGTACCCTAACCTCGGGCTCCTCAGGCCCTTGAGGTGTGTATTTCTCCTTAGTTTTTCCCGCATTAGCTTAGCCATCATCTTAGGATCAAAAACCCTTCGAAAAACATCTCGAACCATCTCTCAAATCTCGCACCTACTCACCTCGCCGGAGCGCATCTCCGGCCAGTCACCGTCACACCGCCCCTCGCCGCCGTTCATCTTCCACGGAGTCCAGGCATTTTGCCCTGGACTCTATCATCTTTCTCCTGCAGGTACACGCACAAGAGCAACACGTGGGAGCACTTTTTGGACTTGCCGGAGACACCTGGAGGTCGCGAGCTCCTCCGCCGTCGTAGGCGAGAATCAGCACTTCTCCGGCCATTTTGAGGCTCCCAGCACCTAGAGAACGCCGATAGGAAGAGGTCTGGGCCCTTTTGAGCTCCGAACGTCGACGAAGAAAGGCGGGGGGAGGTCGCGGAAGTTCGCCGTCGCCGGCCTTCTTCCGTGTTCTTCCTCCAGTCCTTGCTGCCATTCGATCAAGCAAGCCCCCCCCCCCCCAGATCCATCACCAGCCGTCCGATCGCCTTCGCTCCCCAGCCGTCGATCTCCACTGCAAGATCTAATCAGGAGCGTCCAGGCCGAAGCGTCATCGGAGGCCCTCGCGTCGCCACATGTCAAGTGAACGGCCCATCGTCGTTCGATCTCCTGAGCGAGGGATTTTTGCAAGTATACCCTCGCGACTTTTGTAATTTTCTTTTAGTCATGAAACTTTAATTAGTAGTTTAAAATTTTTGTAAAATTTACAAAAAGATACTCGGACTTTATGTATTTGGCGATGGGTCCTCTGCCACGTCACCTCACGTGATCTGTTCACGTAAGGTGTGAGCATTTTGCATCGAGGCCCTTGGCCCTTTGGTTATTTCGTTTTAATACCAGAACTTGTAGTTTAAATGTTAAACTTTTGGAAATATTGCATGTTAGCCCCCGGAGGTTTTTGGAATAACCCTGCCCAACCCTGCAACCAAACAGGCCCTTAGGTCCCCGCCAGACACGTGCAAGTCACGCGCCCTGGT
Source organism: Ottelia alismoides (assembly GCA_037367405.1). Lineage (NCBI taxonomy): Eukaryota > Viridiplantae > Streptophyta > Magnoliopsida > Alismatales > Hydrocharitaceae > Ottelia > Ottelia alismoides. Next base: position 630,544 of record JAZKJV010007006.1, read on the forward strand.
GGACTTTTTACACTGAGACCCCTGCGGGTTTGAGGATTTGTATTTGGTCCATAAACTCAAATATCCAGTACAATATTTTGTGGAAATTGCATGTATACCCCTGGGACTTCTGTGAATTTGCATATATACCCTTGCTAGGCTGAGACATTTTTTGTATGCTTATCTGAATTATTTGGAGCATCATTTTGATTCGAAAAATTCTCAAAAATTCAAGTTAAGCTCCTGTTAACTTGTACTTTAATGCCATATTTTTAGATTTTATATTTATTGCAATTTATTATTTATTAAAAATAAAAAATAGCCATTTTCAGTACTGTCTAGCTTAGAAAATACCAAAAAAAATTAAAATACCTCGAAAAATTTCAAGAAAATTACCTACTGTCTATTTTAACCTATTTTAGTGTCAATCCAAAAATCACTAAAAATCTCAAAAGAAAAAACCTTAAAAATTCGAAAATACCTAAAAACTTCAAAAAATTCTTAAAAATAATAGAAAATTCCAAAAATTGCAAACTCAGTTCCTGTAGGTTCTATATTTTATTATCTTTATTTGAAAATTAGTTTGGGAAAATTTTGTGGCTGTTTGATATTTTTAAGTTCTATTTAACCTTTTGCCTGTAGCTAATTTCCTATTTTCCTTTATTTTGCTATTTAAAAATACCAAAAATATGTTGAAAAATACCCAAAAATCACAAAAACAGTAAAAAATCATAAAAATACCAAAAAGATTTTATTCCTGAATTTTTGGCTATTTTTGCATATTTTTATAAATATTGTAGCACCTCTTTTATTACCTTGTCTATACATTCCGGTATTGAAAAAGAAAATAGAAATATATAAAATATAAAATTATAAAAATTAGAAAATTAAAAATCAGAATACAAAATTAAAAATTCAAATATATATATATATATATATATATAAATTAAAAACCCACAAAAATACTTGCATTGCATAGTGTAGACAACACTTCACACTCACACACATTAGTTTGATCTACCCTGTTTGCTCCCTGTGTTCGAACTCTCTGCATACTTGCTCTATACACCATTTATGTAGAGTTAAAAATAAGTTTTAACTTCACATTTATTTCTTATTGCTTGATCTATAGTGTGGGTTAATTGTTGATTAAATACGAGATTTATTTGTAGTGGTGAACGCACCGACTCTTGACTCGCCTTGTGAGTCAATACGACCGCTCGTGAATTTCATGTTTATCACCTCCCACCAGCCATGGTATGCCATGAAATAAGCGCTGGCCTCACGAAGATCCGCCCAAAGTTGATGTCTCGCAGTCGAAGCAGTAGGGCCATAGACGCAAGAAGGAACGAAAGAGAACCCCGAGCGAAGGCTTTCAAGGTGAACAGAGATAACGTGAGAACCCCTCAATTCAGCCTTCTTGGAGAAGAGAGAGCCCCTCCAAGCTACCAGTAACCCTCCCGCAGAGACGAGAGCATCCAGAGTGTAGAAATCCGAGATCGGTCCTGCCCCAAAAGAGCGCCACATCTGCGGGTGAGAGAATCTAGCTTCGTCTCCTGCAGGAGGACCACATCGCATCCCCAATCCAGAAATCTTGACCCAAGCACTGCCCATTTCTCCGGGTCACCCAGACCCCTTACATTCCAGAAATAGAAGCTTCATTGACTGATGCTTTTTTTCCCTTCCTGAGGTAGATCACCCCAGCCGCCGCAGTCACCCTAGAAATATACTCGGTGGGCAGAATGGGGGCAACTACAAACTTTGAGCGTTGGCGCCTCCGGTAGCGTTTCCAGATTCTCTTTATTGATCCCCCTCGCCCTGTCCCGCCAAAGAGGAGGGGCGGCGCATCGAGTCGGATTTGGAACAGGGGACCGCAGCATAGCTCACTCCTTCCACAACCAAGGGAGATATCGAAGGAAGACAGGAAGTGGCGGTGTCGACAGGGGGGGGGAAACGTCGCAGGGGCAGGGCTTTCTAGGCAGTGACATCGCAACAAGGGAGGCCAAAGGAGGGGCCGGACCAAGAAAAGAGACCGAGGAGCAGCCTCGTGCTTCTCGCCGAGGAGGAAAGGGCAGGGGAAGGGGGATGACAATAGCGTCACCGTGAGGGCAAGGGTCCCTTAGAGAGTAGACGGGAGGGGCAGACGGAGAGAGAGGGGGGACTTATCGACAGTCGCGGAAATTGAAGGGGCAGTATGGGAGGAGGAAAGGGGTCATCCACTCAAGGGACCAAAAAAGGGATCCGTGGAAAAAGGCGTGGATGAGGAGACGAGAGGGGCAGACGAAGAGAGAGGGGGGACTTATCGACAGTCGCGGAAATTGAAGGGGCAGTATGGGAGGAGGAAAGGGGTCGACCACTCAAGGGACCAAAAAGGGATCCGTGGAAAAAGGCGTGGATGATACCAGGCTGGAACTAGAAGCAATAAAAGAGCGTGGGTAAATGCCTTTATGCCCGGAAGAAAGAATACCAGAAAGGGCATGGTGGCAAAGGGCACTTTCGATGAAGGAGGCATTTTCGGAAATGATTGGCGTTGATGGATTAATTGGGGAAATTGAAGCGCCATCTCGGAAGGACCCACCCAGAAACAGAAGGACCGATTGAAAGGTGATTGGGGTCGCATTTAAAGCACAATCCGCAACAAACATGGGGAGAGGAAAAGTCATCGTCGAAGCCGCCTCGAATGATACAGGAGCGCCATTGGGCCTCAAAGAAAATGCATCCGGCACAGCAAGGAAAGCGGGCCCTACCGAAGACCCCGCGGAATTAAAGACCGCACCACGTTCGGGAATGGGAGCGTGCCCCGCAGTAAAGGCCTTGGAAATGGAAACCGCCGCAAGCTCGGGATCCGAAGGTGGCTCCGTAGAACCCGCCACAGAAGTCGTGAGAATCGGAAGCAGCGTCAGGGGAGAGCGAACGGACGTTTCTAGAAGATCGAGGTTTGAAATGTCCCGAGGGGGTAACGAGTCCCGCAGAGGCGCCACAGATCCCGCGAAATGATACGGCTCCTGCCTTGCTAGGTCTTGGAGGGGCCACGTCAACGACAGGAGGCGCCACGTCATCACGAAAAGGGGAGGCGCTTCCCTCCGCCGCCGAGGGAGACTCCCCCGCTCCAATCACCGCCAACGGAAGGGCCAGAGGAGATGGCGGCGATGGGACAGAGATAGAGATCTGAAGACGGAAAGAAAAACGCCCAATCCTGAGAGCCGCACCTGAAATGGAGCCTTCTCTCCATGAGCTCTCCATAAGGACCAAGGTGAGGTCTGGATCAGACCCCGGGGTGCTGCCGTCAGCCAAGATTCTGTGAACGGAGCCAATATGACGCAAAGTTGGGCGCAAGGTCGCGAGCGTTCGTGAGAGAAAAGGGATACCGCGAATATGGACCAGACGCAAGCCCGGAAAGTCGAGATGGCCGTCTGTAAATCGGAGTGGCCGCCAAAGGAAGAACCCAGTCGAACCGGAAGCCAAGAGTGTATTTAGCTGCTGGGGGGACAAGCCACGGGCGCGGACCCTACCGGTCCCAAGCCAGACGACGTCCCCTTGAAAGCCACCCCCGATAAAATGAGTGACTTCCTCCGCTGGCGAAAAATCTTGGGGCAGATCTCGAAGCAGCGCACCAATCAAGACTCCTTTAAAGGCGGCTCGCGAGCCCGTAGAGTGCCTGGAGGAATCGGGTTTGCGGGAATTTTGATACGACCCGCAAGGAGAACCAACAATGCCATCCACCGAACTTGACGTTTCTCGCAAGGAGGGACATGAGAGCTTCCGGTGGCTGGTGGACTCGCAAGCGAAGCACCTGGGGGGGAGTGCGCAGAAGGAGGCGAGATGTCCTCTCTCACCACAGCGGAAGCATCGTTTCCCCGGCTTCCGATGAGAGACAAACCTCCAAACTCCGCCGTCTTCGAAGCCCATTCCCTACCTATCCGACCCTTCTTTAGACTACTGGTTTTGAGCTAGTCATTCTCCGGTGAGGATCGCTCCAGTTTCCGGTAAAGCGGGCCGTGATTTCCTTAACAGAGCGAGTCGATCGGGTAGCCAGTAAACGGTCCGCGGCTTGTACTGGCTGGGAAAGATCTAGTTTGGGATCGGGACAGTCTCCTGGGGGCGTTGGAATCCCAACAGCTCGCTTAATAGCTCTGATAGACTGTCTTATCACCTAAATAAAAACGACAAGATAAAAGACAGAACTTTCACAGTCATCAGCTCTGCATGCTTAGGTGAATTGGAGGTATTGCTTGACTGATCCTGTTTGCTATTCAGATCTCATCCGCCTTACTCGCCAGATCGAGATGATGGGTCGGAGGTCCCTTAGGCAGCCTCTGGTTGCACCGCTTTCGAGCACTTCGGCCCGCTCATCTAGGTTGGTTCGCGAGAGCCGAGACCCGCTCTTCGAACCCGAGTTCGATTCCACCCTGTTCCCTCTCGACCACCCTTCTACTACCAGTCCTGAGGTGTCCGATCAGAGAGAGCAGCAGCCAGTTGATTTATCGGCACCTGAGTTTGGGTCTTTTGCCTTTGCATAGACCATGGCCAGCAGCGAGGAGCGCACCGATGGTCCCCGAGGAGAGCAAACTTACGTGTTGGACCAGGGTGCGATCAACAACACTTTGTTAGCCTCCCTTGAGACGATGCTGAGACTGATTCGAGATCAGTGGGCTTTTATGGTTGATATGCGTCGGGAGATGGAGCAGATGCGAGCAGATCGAGAGCAACGCACCCAGTGGAGGAGATTGACCCGATGCTAGATAGCATGAGGAGCCCGTACAACCAGCAGCAGCAACACGCCCGATGAGAGAGTTGCATAACCCTAGTGCAACTCTGACACACAGATGGATTGTTCTGCCAGCTATTGTGGGAGACTTCAAGTTCTCGCCTCAGACTATTCAGCTCCTTCCTCGTTTCCACGGACTTGCCACTGAGGAGCCGCACCTTCATCTCCAAGAGTTCGAGATGATCTGCAGTACTGTCCACGATCGCAGCATGGACAAGGACACCATCAAGATGATGGCTTTCCCTTTCTCCCTCGTCGATAGAGCAACCAACTGGCTGAAGCATCTCAGGAGATTTGTGACTACATGGGAACATCTCCGGAACGAGTATCTCAACAAGTATTATCCACTCGGCTAGATTAATGCAGCTAGGACCCTGATCAGCAATTTCTCCATGCTCCCCAATGAGCAGTTTCACGAGGCATGGGATCGCTTCAGGGAGCTCACAGACCGGTGCCTACTCACGACATTTCTAAGCCCAACCTTGTTCAGAGCTTTTTCTGCGGGCTTACACCGGAGCTGCAGGGTTTAGTGAATGCATCCTGTGGGGGCTCGTACTTCGCCAAGGATGAGGATCAGGTCCGGGCCATCTAATGAGGAGATGACTGAGAACTATACGGTGATGTCCCAGACTCGATTATACACTCAGGAGAAGCCTCAGCCACGGGCAGTGACCTATCAGAGGACAACATGGGTCGATGCCGATCCTTCTATTTCGTCAGCGGCATCAGCACAGGCAGAGTTGATAGCCGCTGACATGGGTATCATCAGCGAGAAACTGGACCGGATCGAGTTGCTCGAGAAGAAGCAGTGCCAGGGCATGTCACAGATAGATCAGATGGCACATATGCTGAGTGACCTGAAGACCCAGATCATGTGTCTCCAAGAGGCACAGATGGCTTCTTAGCCCCGTCTCAGGTCACAGGCAGACCCAGGCAGCAGCAGCAGCACCAGCTTGACCCATCCTTCCGCCCACTACCGACAGGTTCACCTTGTTCAGGCGGAGCCGTATTAGCAGTCGCAGCAGCAGTACGTCCAGTCGCCACCATCTCAGGACAGCCAGATGGCGGTGTATCAGCCGGACCAGCCCTTGGCAGTACTCGCCCACCCACCTACGAGCAGGAACCATTGATGGATGTCAACGGGATATGGTATGACCGACCCCAGCATGGGATCTGACGAGACCATCCTGGATTCCATTGGACGATCGGAGGTACCAGCTCCCAGTAGCAGCCTCCATTCAGGGTGGCCAGTACGACCAGCAGCGAGAGCAGCTCCAGTTCCCACAGCAGCAGCCACACCAGTCCTACCAGCAGCATGGTCCTCATCCCTATCACCAGGGACAGTCTTGAAGGTAGCCACAACAACCTCAGCAGTATCACTCGCAACCCCTTTATCTCTCTCACCAGCAGCCACCGCCTCACTACCAGAGAGGCCATCCGTCAGGTTCTCATGGGTCTGCCTATGAGAACCCTGCCTTAGACGACTTAGCCCGCCTCATCTCCGAGCAGCAGGCCACATTCCGACGAGAGATGGACGAGTTCAGACAAGAGATGAGAGAAAATTGTGAAGGGGAAGGCCGCTATTCCTGCCCAGATCGAGCCTGATCTGAACAACCTCAAGAGGAAGTCTGAGCATGTAGAGTTCACAGAGACTACCACTCCCAGTGATTCCCTTGGTGATATTACTACATACATGTTTGATCCTGACTTTGTTACACTTAGGAGCGGTAGGATGCTAGCAGGCGGTGTCTCGTCTGAGCGACGACCCCATGCAGCTTCAGGAGCGTCAGACGAGGAGGAGAGCGGTGCTGATGCCGCTCATGACGGTGAAGATGACGGTGGCGCTGACGCCACCGAGGACGTTGATCCAGCCGACGGTACTGAGGCCGTCGCTTCACCAGATGGAGGAGGTGGTACTGATGCCACCATTGTTGCTGAGCCAGAGTGCGGTACTGATGCCGCTATTCCAGATGCTGAGGGTGGTACTGAGGCCACCAGTTCTTCTCCTGTTTCATTTCATACTACTCATGTATCTCAGGACGATTCTGTGAATAAAGGAAAGGGTTTATTATTTGCGAATCCATCTGTTGATTGATGATTTATGTATAGATTCTACTTTTCCTGAGCAGCATAGACCCGATCCTAGTCCTTCATCTGAGAAGGACCCAACCGTCCCCTTTCCCCAAGCACTCCGCTTGGCTAAGGGGACCAAAAAAGATCCAAAAAAGTCTCACCAGCTAGAGTTCATCCAGCAGATGATGGATATATTTCACATACAACTGACTCTACAGGAGGCCTTGGAGCACATCCCTCTCTTCAATAGATCCCTCAGAGACAGGACTACCATTCAGAGGAAGAGGAGGAACCAACAATCCGAGATCCATGTGCTCACTCGCGCCACTTGCTTCACCATCCAGAACCATCTGCCAGCCAAGAGGCCAGATGTAGGAGCCTCTTATGTCAGATGCCACATCCATGAGCAGAGGTTCGACCGTACTTTATTAGACAGTGGTTTTTCGATCAACCTACTTCCGGTAGCCTTACTCGACCGATTCGAGTTGGGCCCTCTACGACAGAGTAGGACGGTCCTTCAGTTTGCTGATCGATCTGTCAAGAGGCCGAAGGGGTTGCTGAAGGACGTTGTCGTCACGATTCAGGGCCTGAAATTCCACGTGGACTTCATTGTGTTGGACATGGAGATCCCTAAGTCCGTGACCGATACCCCCATCATTTTAGGATGCTCGTTCTTGGCCACAACCAAGGCAGTGTCCGATCATGATAGCGGGAATGTATACTTTCGCGTCGAGGGCGAGAGTATACAAATAGAGACGATCGAGGAGACTAGAGCCAAATATTCAGCTTGCTCAGAGCCACCTTCAGATTTAGAGCAGATGACAGAGGCAGAGCAAGACATCCACCATAACTGTGATTTTGTGATTACAGATGATGAGGTAGTTTGGTCCGATCCAGTTGCACAAGCCATCCTCTCTCCTTCAGAGTCCGCTGATGCACAGATGCCAGTAGAGGAGAGCTTGGAGAGCACATTCCTAGTCTATGATACAATTCGGGCAGCAGAGCCGGTTCCCGATCGCGAGGCAGATGATTCTTTTGATACTGATTCAGATCCCTCGGAGTCAGACATAGATTGGGCAGAGTTTGATGATTTGATACCATGTCTGACTTCTACAGAGCCAACAGCTAGGGTGGAGATCGATTCCATGCAGAGCAGAGACACACCAGCCGAGCAGTCTTCACCAGATTCTGATTTTCAGCGAGAGTTCTCATTCTCTCATGCAGATTTGGTCGCATTCACTCAGACATTTCAGAGGCCAGATCCGCAGCGCCCAGTTATCCAGAGCTGAAGCCTTTGCCGTCATCACTGAAGTATAGGTTCCTTGCGGGCGAGCATGAGATGCATCCAGTCATTATCTCAACGGATTTGACTGGAGAGCAAGAATCCCGTCTGATGGGGGTTCTTGAAAAGAACTGCAAGGCGTTAGGATGGAGCGTAGCCGATCTCCAGGTGATAAGTCCGGCCCTGTGCTCCCACCATATCTATCTCGAAGAGGACGCGAAGACGTCGCGTGAGTTCCAGCGACGGTTGAACCAGAACCATTGAGAGGTTGTCATGAAGGAGATCTTGAAATGGTGGAGCACCGATTTTATCTACCCTATCTCCGACTTCAAATGGGTCAGTCGTTGCATGTGGTGCCCAAGAAGACGGGAATCACCACAGTTGTTAGTGAGTCTAAAGAGGAGATCGCTACCCGGGTACCAACTTCTTGGAGGGTCTGTGTGGACTACAGACGATTGAACCAGGCTACCAAGAAAGATCATTTCCCGCTGCCTTTTATTGATCAGATTGTAGAGAGGCTAACTGGGTAGAGTCACTACTGCTTTTTGGACGGGTACTCCGTATACAATCAGGTGGTCATTGCGTCCGAAGACCAGTACATGACTACATTCACCTGTCCCTTTGGGATATATGCTTTCAGACGGATGCCCTTTGATCTATGTAACGCTCCGGCGACATTCCAGAGGTGCATGTTGTCCATCTTTTCGGACATGGTGGGTGAAGCTTGGAGGTCTTCATGGACGACTTTTCGGTCTATGGCGATGGGTTTGATGCTTGTCTTGACTGCCTAGACCGTGTCCTTCAGCGATGCATTGAGGTTCATCCTGTGATTTCTTGGGAGAAGAGTCACTTCATGGTGACTCAAAGGACGGTGCTTGGCTATATCATCTCCAACAGGGGTATGGAGGGTGATCCGGCCAAGGTGGATATCATTAGGAAACTCAGTCCACCGTCCAACTTGCGACAGTTACGGTCTTTTCTAGGGCATGTCGGTTTCTACCTACGGTTCATTCATGATTTTAGCAGGATTGCCCGGCCGTTGACTAATTTGCTGACGAAAGACACCGAGTTCATTGTGGATGATAAGTGTCTAGCGTCATTTGAGACTCTCAGGAGTCTAGTTGTTGAGGCTCCGGTCCTCCAGCCGCCTGATTGGTCTCTCCCATTCGAGATCATGACGGATGCCTCCGATTTTGCCGTAGGGGTCGTGCTGGGATAGAGCAGGGATGGAGTACCTTTTGCCATACACTACGCTAGCCGTACTTTGGATGTCGCTCAGCGGAACTACACCGTCACTGAGAAGGAGATGCTAGCTGTAGTGTTTGCCCTAAATAAGTTCAGATCGTACATTATTGGATCTAAGGTGACCATTTACACTGACCACACCGCCATCAGATACCTCATGGCAAAGGATGCCAAAGCCAGATTGACCAGATGGATCCTTTTACTCCAGGAGTTTGATATAGAGATTAAGGATACGCCTGGAGTCAAGAATGTGGTGGCGGATCATTTTTCCCGATTAGAGCATCTTGAGGATTCTGAGCAGATTGAGCCTATTTCAGAGACCTTCCCAGATAAGGCGATCCTTGCTATCGCCTCTCTCCCGTGGTACGCCGACATTGTGCACTATCTTTTTGCCAAGAAAGTTCCACAAGATTGGCCCAGGCAACAACTTGAGACCTTCCTCTCGAAGGCCAAGTTATACCATTGGGAGGATCCGGTCCTTTATCATGAAGGAGGGGATAGCGTCTGGCGTCGGTGCATGCCTCAGGAGGAGCACCATAGCGTCCTCACTTACTGCCACAAACGTGACATCACTCTGGGAGGAGAACGGTACAAAAAGTGTTCTAATCCGGCCTATGGTGGCCTACCCTCTTCAAGGATTCTGATGAGTTCGTGAAGAGGTGTACTGACTGTCAGAGGATGGGCACTTATGGACAACGTGATATGATGCCGATGCAGCCCATTCATTTTTGTGAGGTTTTTGACGCATGGGGTATCGATTTCATGGGTCCATTCCCTAAGAGTTAGGGATTCGAGTACATTCTATTGGCCGTGGATTATGTTAGTCGTTGGGTTGAGGCCATCCCCGCTCGAACCGCAGATGCTAGGACTGTATGCCTATTTTTGAGGAAGAATATCATTTCACGATTCGGGGTGCCTAGAGTTTTGATATCTGACGGGGGGTCTCATTTCGTCAACGACAAGGTAAATGCCCTTGCTAGCGAGTTCAACATAGACCATCGAGTAGCCACACCATATCATCCTCAAACCAATGGTCTTGCTGAAGTGTCGAACATGGAGATCAAGACTATTCTACAGAAGGTTGTCCGGCCTGACCGAAAGGATTGGTCACAGCTTTTGGACTCGGTCTTGTGGGCATATTGGACGTCCTTTAAGACACCTTTGGGTACATCTCCCTTTCGCCTCATTTATGACAAGCCCTGCCATTTACCTGTTGAGATGAGACATAGGTCACTTTGGGCAGTCACTGATATACTTTTAGATCCAGTGAGTGTAGGAGATCAGAGGAGGGCAGAGTTGGCAGCCCTGGAGGAGCTTAGAGATGCAGCCTTTTCGAGCATCCTACAGTATAAGGAGAGAGTGAAGGAGTGGCATGATTCTCATATCAGCCACAAGCAGTTTGAGCCAGGATAGATAGTATGGTTGTTCGATGCTAGGCTTCGATTATTTCCAGGGAAGTTGCAGAGCAAATGGAAGGGACCCTATCTGGTCCGAAAGGTACACGGCAATGGAAGCATTGACATATCCGAGTTGTCATCTGAGTCTACCTTTCGTGTTAACGGGCAGCGGCTCAAACCATATCTAGATCATGAGCCGCTGGTCGTTGACATTCCCCTATTCATTTTGCGTGAAATGTGGTCTCTTGACTCACATCCATTGCATCTCAAGCCTTTATCACTGTTCTCCCGACTTGTATAGATCCAGATGTCCATATCACACTATTCTTCAGTCCAACACCCCATTTGCATCTTTGAATATGCTATACTTAGGGTGCACTTTACCCTAAGTATAGGGGGTGAGACTTTTGATTTTCTTTTGATTCTTTTCTATCTCTGTTTTGCTGCCTATACTTAGGGATGTTTCACCCTAAGTATAGGGGAGGTAGACCCTGTACATTCTTCCACTCGGATGTCCCTTTGTGTACAACCTGTTATACTTAGGATTACTTGATCCTAAGTATAGGGAGAAACCCCGAGATTCTTTTTCATTTCTATTCTTTGATTCGTCGTTGTAGTATAGGTTTTCTTTTCACTTCCCTATACTAAGCACGAGTTATGTCTTCTTCATCGCTCTTGATTCACTCTGATGACATCGTTCGAGCTAAGTATAGGGGGTGTCATATATATTTCATATATACTTTAGCCGTAACTCGTACTTTATGTGAGTATGTTAATAAATAAAATGGCTAAAATCCCTAAAAATCCCATAAAAATTTAAAATTTTTCTTGTACATAAAATTCTTTATTGCACATACATAGCTATGCACAAAATTATTTTTGCAAAATGTTTGTAAAAATCTTTTGTGTGTAAATAGTGTGTAAATATTTTCATATCAAAATTATGTATATAGTACAAAATTTTTGTGAAATGTTTGAAAAAACAAAAAAGTTTGTGTGTAAATGTGTGTAAATATTTTGCAAAACTTCTGCATTCATGCATACATCCATGTTTTCAAACATTTTCAAAAATTTTGCATACTTTCAAAAATTTTCAAAATTGCATTTTTGTAAATACTTGTATAGTTTTTCTGAATCATAGTTGACATTTAAACTAGCCTGGAATTAAATTGAAAAATGGATCTTGGTTAAGATCTTAATCCACCTAATTCTAAGGAACCTTAGAGGGCTTAGGGTTGAGACTTTTCAGGTCCATGGTGACTTAATTCTTTGAGTCCACTAGGCTATGATCATATGTCATCTTGATGAACCTAAGTAGAACACTTAACAACACACGCATGACTCTCACAGACAGTGGCTTTACTTGGACCAGCACTTTATACCTAGCTCTCTACGGATAAGGTGGTGAGGAGGCAATCTTCTTTGACTTGGGGTAGCATATGAGGATAGTACTTCTAGGCGAAACCTCTCTTCTTCTTATAGTGAAGGAAGTGCGTCTCAACTTGGTCTGGTAGCAGTGAGGTCTAAAGACAAGAGTTGTGGGTTGCAATAATGCTTCAAAAGAGGGATAGTCTACTGTCTCAAGAGGAATTACTCCTTATGTATATATGCTGCGCCATGTAGATATGTTGTACATATGCACATCAAAAAAAAAAAAAGAAAAGAAAAGAAACTCCAAAAAATTTGGTGGGTCTGATAGAAAATGAAATACCCACCGGAGTGTATATAGTCAAATAAAGCAAAGCTTATGTTATCCATGCCCATCTCATGAAGCTTGCAGCAGGGAGACTTAGCTACACTGGTTGAGCTCCCAAAGATACATGGCTATACTGGACATGGTCTATTCTCTTCTTCCTCCTCTTCTTGAGCCGGTTGAACTTGAACTTAGACAGGAATACCCTGCTCTTTGAGGAAAGAGTTGCCAGACTAGGGTATTAGAGTTACCTTGTTGAGGGGGTTGTCACTTTGCTATTTCTGAGGTGGAGAGCTACATATCACTTACACGGTACAAGAAAAGATTCATAGTCATCAGAGCTTGTGTATGTAGACTTATTCTGATCTGGATTGTTGAGGAGTCTTGACTAAAGATTAGTGGAACTTAGAGGCTGTTGAGTTTCAAACCTAAGTCCAAATAAGGTTCCGACAAATTAATAATCCAAAGATCTGATTGAGCTCCCATACTTCAATTTAATGAAGACAAGTTTAATAATGAGCATTGATTCATCTTCTTTCTCTTCTTTTTCTTTTTCTTTTTCTTTTTCACTTCTTTTTCAAATAAGTGTTTGCTAAGGGACTAGATGAATACTCATTCAACACTCTTTATTCTTTTATTTTAGCTAATTATCTTTGCAAAATACCATGTAGATAGCTGTAAATACAATAAGTAATCAAATATGCATGCTTTTGTAGAATAAAGAAAAAAGAAAAAGAAGGAAATATTTAGAATAAATATTGAGTGACCTAAACCCAAGAGAGGGCCCAATATGGGCCTGATCGCCAAATAAAATAAGTAGAGAGAGATAGGGTCATTCAACCTTGTATATATTCCTTCTATTTGTACATATTTCATCTTCACAAAATAAAAATAAAAATATGTTTCTAATCCCTTGTATATATTTCTAAAAATAAATTTAAAATGAGAAAAATAAAATCAAAATAAAAATCAAATAATCTCTCTCTCTACCGTGTACATACCATGTATATATATACCTATTCCTATTTATTTCACCCTTGTAAATAAACAATAAAATATATTTTATATTCTAAATTTTATGTTGTAAATAAATAAAATATAAAATTAGGGTATTTGTACAAAAATAAGAAAATAAAAATAAAAATATAAAATACATAGTAATTTTATACCTATATATAATATAATATAATGTATATACCTTAATTTATTTTTTTTTAAAAATAAATAAATATCACTAAAAAATAGTTTGAAAATAAATAAACATTTTTTCATTTTGTAAATATTTTAAAATAAAATCATTTTCTATTTTTAATTTAATTTACAAATCTTTTTTTATTTCTAATTTTCTGATTGGTCCAGAGGGGTTGTTGACCCCCGGTCAACTCCCCCTCCCGGACCGGTCGTTGCTCGAATCTGAGTTTTGCTCGATTTCTCAGATTTCTCCCACTCGGATCTTGGTTCCTTTCGCCCCGATTCCACCGCTCGCCTCTTCCCCATGGATCAGCCACCCTCGCAGATCCCTAAAGAGTAGCGGATCTCCTTCGGGTTGCGTGCCCGTTCTTCATCGCCACCTGGGAAGCCCTATAAAGTCTTCTTTCCTCTTCCCTGCTCTGTAGCTCGCGCTGCAAGCCTTCCTTTTGCCCTAGAGACCTTCCCTTAGGTGACAGCTACCGGAAGCACCCTTTAGTGGTCTAAGAGAGTGCCTGCAGCCGTCGCTCAACGCACGTGGCCGGAGAGCCGCCGCGTTCGAGCCTACCTGCCCGCCGCAGCATGCTCGAGGCGTCGACCCATCTCGACTTCACCACCTGGAGCTCAGGATCGTTCTTGTACCCTCAGGTAGACCCCTCATCGATCCTAGTTCTACTTTATCTCAAATCTTTCATCGGACCTCCGCCGGCTCCGACCCAATGGTCGAAGCTCCGTCGACCACCTTCATCTGCTTAGATAGGAACCCCCGCTCGCCGTCATCATCCTTCCGCAGCCTGATCATCCCGATCTTGGCTATCCGAGCCAAGATTGGGCTAGGTTCCATCCCTCGCCGTCGCCGGAACCTCCCTTCGTCGTTTCTCGTCGCTTCCCTTTGCTTTTTATCCAATAACCTTGGCCGTAGACAACCTCCGAGCAGGAGCTTTCACCCCGCAGGTTGCGTTACATGTGGAGACCCCCATTTTGCCTTCAGCCACACTCGCCGGAGGTCGTCCAGGACCCAATGCCTATCCCGGAGATCTGACCATTGACGACATCATCCATCACCACCACTCGACGCGGAGGGGCATCTCGAGTCGAGCCCCTCTTCCTGATTCTTCATCAGACGTCCGAAGCGCCACCAGTTCTCAGACGAACCTCGCCAGGGAGGAGTTCATCTGGGATCCTCCTCTACCGTCGGATCGACACCACCCTCCAGATTGCATCTGGACCATTCGGCGCCTGCTCGTGTCAGGACGTTAGATCTGACATCTAACGACCACATACCGCCCCCCACGTGCGCCCTTTCTCCAGGACTGTTGGATTCGCTAGGTGCTTTCGCCATCACCGCTCGTCGCCAGCCACTCAACGCTAGCCACCTGTCTCCCACGTGACCCGCACGCCCCTGCCTGGGTAACTTGCTTCCGAACCCTGCAGTTTCTTTATGTTTTTATTTAGTCTATAAAAAATAGTACACTGTGGTCTTTTTGCACTTTGGCCCTTAATATTTTTATTATTTGCACTTTGGTCCTTCCTGTATGGTTGCACGTGCGTCGTCACGTGTATATCTGGATATTTGCATGTATGCCCTCGAGTTTTCTTGGATGTTATGAAATGTAGTTTTAGTTTGTTTATTTACATCCTTACCCCTGTGCGTGATTTTTTGGACATGTGCTGGAATTAGTGGAAAATTTACAGTAGGCCCCTCAGACTTTTAAAGCTTGTTAATATTTAGTCCCTGGAACTTCTTTTCGTTGCATTTAGGTCCCTGTGTGCCGTGAGTGTTTGATTGGTTGAAATAAATATCATATCTCACCCAAATCTCATGAAATTTGGAAACGTTGCTCCTGCCATTGTGTAAAAATTTCAATGAATTTTTGGGCCCTTTTTGTTTACATTTTCTATTTTTAAAAATTCAAAAACCGTGAATTTTGCTTCTGTTTAAATTGAAAAATCAACTAAAAATATTAAAAACGCTCTAAAAAATATAAAAAATTATTGTGTGTGTGTTTTGTTGTAAATTTTATTCAATGCAATTTTTGTTGCTTTTAGACTTATAAAAACCTTAAAAATTGAAAACCCCTAAAAACTCATAAAAATTATTAAAAATTCAGAAAAAAAAATCAAAAAAAATACAATTTCAGTTTCTTTAGTTATATTTTTATTTTCACTTTATCATAAAATGTTGCTTGAATTTTATAGGCTATTTAGATATTTTTAAATAGGATTCTGGCTGCACAGTTCCTTTGATTTTTATCCTTGTTTCATTTTTATAAAATCAACTAAAAATTAGAAAAATCTAAGAAAAATATCAAAAATACTTGAATATTCATAAAATCCAAAAATATTTTTATTTTAATTTTCTGACCTATTTTTTGTGTTTAATAAATATTTGTTTGTGACTTTTTGACTTTTTTTATTCATTTTTATTAATTTTAAAAATAAAAAAAACAAATAGACCCCTGGAGCTAAGGATCATTGGAGCTAATAGATCACTTCCCTTAGTTTTTTTATCCAATAACCTTGGCCGGAGACAACCTCCGAGCAGGAGCTTTCACCCTACAGGTTACGTTGCGCGTGGAGACCCCCATTTCGCTTTCGGCCACCCTCGCTGGATGTCGTCCAGGACCCAATGCCCATCCCGGAGATCTGACCGTTGACGACATCATCCGCCGCCACCACCCGACGCGGAGGGGCGTCGCGAGTCGAGCCCACCTCCTCATTCTTCATCAGACGCCCGGAGCACCACTAGTTCTCCGATGAACCTCGCCAGGGAGGAGTTCATCCGGGATCCTCCTCCACCGTCGGATCGACACCACTCTCCAGATTGCATCTGGACCGTTCAATGCCTGCTCGTGTCAGGCCGTTAGATCTGACATCTAACGGCAACATACCCCCCCACGTGTGCCCTTTCTCCAGGACCATTGGATTCGCCAGGTGCTTTCGCCATCACCGCACGTTGCCAGCCACTCAGCGCCAGCCACCTGTCGCCCACGTGACCCACACGTCCCTGCTTGGGTAACTTGCTTCCGTACCCCTGCTGAATCTTTATGTTTTTATTTAGTCTGTAAAATAAATAGTACATTGTGGTCTTTTTGCACTTTGGCTCTTACTATTTTTACTATTTGCACTTTGGTCCTTCCTGTATGGTTGCACGTGCATCATCACGTGTATATTTGGATATTTGCATGTATGCCCTCGGGTTTTCTTGGATGTTATGAAATGGAGTTTTAGTTTGTTTATTTACATCCATACCCCTGTGCATGGCTTTTTTGGACATGTGCTGGAATTAGTGGAAAATTTACAGTAGCCCCCTCAGACTTTTAAAGCTTGTTAATATTTAGTCCCTGGAACTTCTTTTCCTTGCATTTAGGTCCCTGTGTGCTGTGAGTGTTTGATTGGTTGAAATAAATATCAAAGCTCACCCAAATCTCATGAAATTTGGAGATGTGGCTCCTGCCACTGTGTAAAAATTTCAATGAATTTTTGGACCCTTTTTGTTTTCATTTTCTATTTTTAAAAATTCAAAAACCGTGAATTTTGCTTCTGTCTAAATTGAAAAATCAACTAAAAATGTTAAAAATCCTCTAAAAAATCTAAAAAAGTCACTGTGCGTTTTATTGTATTTTTGATTCAGTGCAATTTTCGTTGCTTTTGGACTTATAAAAACCTTAAAAATTGAAAAACCCTAAAAACTCATAAAAATCATAAAAAATTCAGAAAAAAATACAATTTCAGTTTCTCTGGTTAGATTTTTATTTTTACTTTATCATGAAATTGTTTCTTGAATTTTATAGGCTATTTAGATATTTTTAAATAGCCTTTAGATTCTGGTTGTACAGTTCCTTTGATTTTTATCCTTGTTTCATTTTTATAAAATCAATTAAAAATCAAAAAAATCTAAGAAAAATACCAAAACCCTTGAATATTCATAAAATCCAAAAATATTTTTATTTTAATTTTCTGACCTGTTATTGTGTGTTTAATAAATATTTGTTTGTGACTTTTTGACTTCTTTTATTCATTTTTATTAATTTTAAAAATCACAAAAAATTGAAAAACCTAAAATCCACCAAAAATATTTTATTTCTTTTTATTTTGATTCTCGACTACTTCGTAGGTTTTCCCAATCCGTGCCCCTTGTGTTCGACCCTGGTAGCTATACCAGGTAAAATAAAATAGCGAGACCGCTATTAGCTTTATTTGCTTGATTTTATATTTGGTGGTCTTCGAGTTTTCTTGTTGAGTGAGCTTCGCGGTTCGGGTCGCAACGACCCTGATTATACCTTAACTCTGACCGCGGGATTTCTCGCTCATCATCAAGCTTATTCGCTCTGACAATGCCACAAAGTTCTGCATGTTACATCCATCTGAGTTCTTCAGGTCTCGTGCACTGTACACTAGAACTTGTGTGCTTACTCTTCTCAACAGAATGATGTTTCTAAATGCAAACACCATCACTTGATGTGACCAGGATACTTTTGATCCAGAGTCGTGCTCCCCACTCTTTCTGTGGTGATGTAGTTGTGCTTGCTTTTTACTGTACTGCATGTCATCTTCTGTCTTCCTGATAAGGAGAGATGACCCCTTTCTTGATTATGTTTCTTGATAAGGATCTATTCTCCCTTACACCCTGTGTGTTTGGTTCTGTTGCCTTTATTCACTATCTGATGCTTGGTTGTGACAAGCTCTCCCCTAGAGTTGTCAAGTGTGTCTTTGTAGGCTATTCTCATATCTAGAATGGGTACCGTTGCTTTGATCCGCTTTGACGGAAGTATTATATTAGTGTCGATGTCACTTTCTTTGAGTTTATTATGTATTTCTCTCCTACATGTGACATGTCGACTCTGTCTGACTCTGGAGAGAAGGTACTGTGCAACCTCCACCTATGGCTCCACCATCTTCAGACCCTACACTATATCCACGATCTCCTCCACCGCCACCATCATCTACAACCCACACCTGCTCTTGAGGCTACCCTTGGACCACTTCTTAGTACTTTGACCCATATGTTGCAACATTTCTATGTTCTCAGGCCTCACACAATTCCCCCATACTTATGGACCTTTCCCATCATTCAGCACGTCCCAGGTACATAGTGAGCACGTGTTGCCACTAGTGATTTCTCCATGCAGCGGGATTCTTTACAGGATGATTAGGTGCCCTCTTAGGAGGGTGGTTTACAGGTTGAGACATTTTATATTGATGTGCCTATTGCTCTACGAAAGCAGAGACGTACTTATGTTACCTATCCTCTTGCAACCCACGCAACCCCAAATCCTATAAGGTTTTTCTGGAGTTAAGTGGATTAAGGACTTAACCAAGCTCCATTTTCCAATTTAATTCCAGACTAGATTAAATGTCAACTATGATTTAGAAGAATATACAAGAAAGTATGTACAAAACTCTTTTTGTGCAATTTTTTTCAAAATATGCAAATTTTTATAGAAATTTTTGAATGCAAGGAAAAGTTTTGCAAAATATTTTAAAAAACATTTTCGAACAAAATTTGCAAACTTTTTTATTTTCAAACATTTCAAAAATTTTGTACTATATACATAATTTTGATACAAAAATATTTACAAACATTTACATTTGGCACACAAAATATTTTTACAAAAGTTTGTACAAAAATAGTTTTTACAAAGGTCATTTACAAACATTTATGTACAAGAAAATTTTTAACATTTTTGTGATTTTTAGTTTTGTGATTTTTAGCCATATTGTTAACACACTCACACAAAGTACGAGTTATGGTTAAAGTATATACATAATATACGACACCTCCTATACTTAGCTCGAACGATGTCAGAGTGATCAAAGAGCGATGAAAGGATGACATAACTCGTGCTGAGTATTGGGAAGTAAAAAGAATGCTATACTGCAATGACAAATGAAAGAATATCATGAATAGAGGTCAGCGATCCCCCTATACTTAGGATCAAATAATCCTAAGTATAGAAGTCCATACACAAGGTGAAAATCGAAGATTAGGATGTATAAGTATTACCTCTCCTAAACTTAGGGTAAAATATCCCTAAGTATATGCAGCGAAGCAGAGGTAATGAAATCAAAATGAATTATAACAAGTTTGATACCCCCTATACTTATGGTAAAACACACCCTAAATGTAGCATAATTATAAGATGAAGATGGGGTATTAGACAAAAAGAATGATGGTATGGACAATATAGATCTATATAGCTGCGAAGGAGAAATGATAATCAGTCATGAGATGCACATGATGTGAGTCAAAGACACATCTCATACAAAATGAATAGGGGCGACGCCAACGATCAACGGATCATGATCAAGATATGGCTTCAGGCGCTGATCGCTAACTCGAAAGGCGGAATCAGATGACAACTCAGATATGTCGATGCTTCCGTTGTTGTGCACATTTCTGACCAAGTATGATCCCTTCCATTTGCTTTGTAATTTTCTTGGTAATAATCTCAACCTAGCATCAAATAGCCATATTCTCTGATTCGGCTCAAGCTGTTTATGGCTGTTATGCGAATCATGCCATATCTTCACTCTCTCCTTGTATTGTAGGCTACTCAAAAAGGTTGCATCTCTCAACTCCTTCAGGGCTGTCAATTCTGCTTTTCTCTGATCTCCTACACTCTTGGTTCTAATAATAACTCATTGACTTCCCAAAGTGACTTATACTTGATTTCCACAGGTAAAGGGCATGGCTTGCCATAAACGAGACAAAAGGGAGATGTGCCCAAAGTTGTCTTGAAGGAAGTCTTATATGCCCACAAGATTGAGTCCAATAGCTGTGACCAATCCTTTTGGTCTGGGCGGACAACCTTCTGCAATATCGTCTCATCTTCTTATTAGATACTTCAGCAAGACCATTGGTCTGAGGGTGATATGGAGTGGCAACTCGATGGTCAATGCTGAACTTGTTAGTAAGGGCTCTTACCCTGGCGTTGATAAAGTGAGTCCCCATCTGATATCAAAACTCTAGGTACCCGAACCATGAAATGATATTTTCCTCAAGAATTTGCATACGGTTTTAGCATCTGCGGCTCGGGCGGGGATGGCCTCAACCCAACGACTCACATAATCCCCAGCAAGCTGAATGTACTCAAATCCCTGACTCTTAGGGAATGGATCTATGAAATGATGCCCCATGCATTAAAAACTTCATAGAAGTGAATGGGCTGCATCGGCATCATATCACGCTGTCCACAAGTGCCCATCCTCTGACAGTCAGTGCACATCTTCACGAATTCATAGTATTCCTTAAAGAGGGAGGCCACATAAGTCGGATTGGAGAACTTCTGTGCTGTCCGTCTTCCAGAATGATGCCCTCCTGCCTCAAGCTTGTGACAGTAAGTAAGGACGCTGCGGTGCTCCTCCTGAGGAATGCACCGGCGCCAGACACTATCCCTCCCTTCATGATAAAGGGTGGGATCCTCCCAATGGTACGACTTGGCCTTTGCAAGGAAGGTGTCAAGTCGCTGTCGGGATCAAACCTTGTGGAACTTTCTTGGCGACAAGATAGTTCACAATGTCAGCGTACCATAGAAGCGAGGTGATAGCAAGAATCGCCTCGTCTAGGAAAGGTTCTCTGTAATAGGTGCAAGGTTCTCTAATCGGGAGAGGTGATCACCATCACATTCTTGACTCCAGGATTATCCTTAATCTCTATGTCAAAACTCCTGGAGTAGAAGGATCCATCTGGTCAATTTGGCTTTGGCATCCTTCTTTGTTATGAGGTATCAGATATCAGTATGATCTGTAAATATGACCACTTTAGATCCAAGAATGTAAGATCTGTACTTATCAAAGTACGACTAGCATTTCTTTCTCAGTCACAGTGTAATTCTGCTGAGCGACATCCAAAGTTCGGCTAGCGTAGTGAATGGCAAATGTTAATCCATCCCTCCTCTGTCCTAGCACAACTCCTAGGCAAAATCAGAAGCGTTCGTCATGATCTCGAATGGGAGGAGACATGTGCTGAGGTCAGGAGCCTCGACAACTAATCCCTTGAGAGTCCTAAATGACACAAGGCTCTCATCATTTATAATGAACTCAGTTTCTTTGGTCACCAAATCAGTGAGCGATCGAGCGATACGACTGAAATCCTGAATGAACCATCGGTAGAAACCGACATGCCTTGAAAAGACCACAACTGATGCAAATTGACGGTGGATTGAGTTTTCTTGATGATATCCACCCTGGCTGGATCGACCTCCATGTCTCGGTGGAGATGACATGCCAAGCACCGTCCTCTGAGTCATCATAAAATCACTCTTCTCCCAAGATAATACAAGGTTGACCTTTATGCAGCGCTGAAGTACACAGTCTAGGCAGTCAAGACAAGCATCGAACCAACGCCATAGACCAAAAAGTCATCCATGAAGTTCTCTAAACAGTCACCTACCATGTTCGAGAAGATGGAAAGCATGCACCTTTGGAATGTATCCGGGGTATTAAATAAACCAAAGGGCATCCGTCTAAAAGCATACGTCCCAAACAGACATGTGAATGTTGTTTTCTGCCGGTCTTTGGGCGCTATGGCAACCTGATTGTACCGTGTACCCGTCAAGGAAACAATAATGATTCTTCCCAACTAGCATATTGATAATCTGATAAATAAATGGAAGTGGGAAATGATCATTTTTGGTGGCCTGATTCAATCGTATGTAGTCCACACGGACCCTCCAAGAAGTGGGTACTCGGGTAGCTATTTCCTTTCCAGACTCACTTAAAACTGCGGTGATACCCGTCTTTTTGGGCGCATCTCGAAGATTTGGGTTTAGCCATCGCTGGAGCTCACGCGATGACTTGACGTCCTCTTCGAGATAGATGAGGTGGGAGCACAGGGTCGGACTTATCCCCTGGAGATCAACTACGCTCCATCTGATTGCCTTGCGGTTTCTCTCAAGAACATCAATCAAACGAGATTCTTGGTCTTCAGTCAAATCCACTGAGATAATAACTGGGAATATATCTGGCTCACCCGTAAGGAATCTGTACTTCATACTCTGCAGCAAGGTCTTCAGTTTTGGACAAATGAGAGCTGACAAATCTGGCCTCTGAAATGTCTGTGTGAAGGCTGCCAAATTTGCATGTAAGAACTCTCGCTGCATGTGAAAATCTGACGAAGATGACCCTGCTGGTATATCTGTCGACTGTCCTGGGTCACTCTCCGCCCTAGCTGTCGGCTCTGTAGACACAAGACATGGTAAATAATCATCGAACTCCTGCCACTCAAAGTCGGTGTCTGTGTCTGAGTGATCTGAATATGAAGAGCATGAAACAAAATCTGCCTCGCTATCCTAACTACGGTCATCTGTCTCAAAGGTGTCCTGCGCTATGAGTGTGCTCTCCGAGCTCTCATCTACCATGATCTGTGAATCCGTAGTGTCTGTAGGTGTGATAAGAGCTCGTGATGCTGGATCTGCCCAAACTGTTTCGTCGTCTGTGATCACAAAGCCGCACTCCTGGTGGACATCTCACTCTGCATCTGTCATCTGCTCTGAGTCGCTCATCTGCTCTGAGCAGGCTGAATTTCTCGCTCTGGTCTCCTCAATTGTCTCTATTTGTATACTTTCTCCCTCGACACGAAAGTATACCTTCCCGCTATCATGATCGAATCCTGCCTTGGCTGTGGCCAAGAATGGACGTCCTAGTATGATGGGGGTATCGGTCACAGACTCAGGGATCTCCATGTCCAATACAATAATGTCCACGGGGAATTTCAGACCTTGAATTGGGACGACAACGTCCTTAAGTAACCCCTTCGGCCTCTTGACAGATCTATCAGCAAACTGAAGGACTGTCCTGCTATGTCGAAGAGGGCCAAACTCGAATCTGTCGAGTAAGGCAGTCGAGAAAAGGTTAATCGATGAGTCGTTGTCTAATAGAGTATGATCAAACCGCTGCTCATGGATGTGGCATCTGACATATGGAGCTCCTGCATCGGATCTATTGGCTGGCAACTAGTTCTGAATGGCGAAGCAAGTGGCACGAGTAAGTACATGGATCTCTGCATTGTGGTTCCTCTTCTTCCTGCGGATGGTGATCTTCTCTCTCAAGTTCTTCTGGAAGAGGGGATGTGCTCTAGTGCCTCATGTAGAGTCAGCTGTATCTGGAATCGATCTATCATCTACTCGCTGAACTCTAGCAGGTGTCTCTTTTTGGGATTTTCTTTTTTTCCCCTTTCCTAAGCGGAGTGCTTGAGGAAAGGGGATGGAAAGACCCTCTTCAGAGAGATGAGGGTCAGGAGTAGGTTCCTGTCCAGGCAATTGGCTAGTCATGCAAAATGGATGGACTCATAGGAGATACAGAAAACTTTCCTTTATTCATATTTTTGTTTTTCCATTTTTTATATTTTTCTATAACAATCCCGAGATACAGAATAAGGCAACACAACTGAAGATAATTTGGTGGTATCAGTACCACCTACAACATCTGGCTTTGCAGCATCAACACCACACTCTGTCCAAGCGTCTGAAATGGTGGCATCAACACCGCCGTCTGCAACTGGAATCACGACGGCCTCAGTACCTTCGGCTGGATCAACATCCTTGGTGGCTTCAGTGCCACCGCCATCATCATGAATATCAACATCAACACCGCTTCCATCCTCATCTGGCGCCCTGGAGTCTGCATCGGGTCGTCGCTCAGACGAGGCGCCACCGACCGGCATCCTATCGTTCATAAGTGTCACAAAATCAACATCAATACGTAGGAAGAAATATCACCCAAAATATCACTAGGAGTGGTGGTCTCTGTAAACTGTACATGCGCAGATTTCCTCTTCAGATTGTTCGGGTTAGGTTCAATCTAAGCGGGTATGGCGACCTTGCCCTTGATAATCTCCATCATTTCCTGTCGGAACTCGTCCAACTCTTGTTGAAAGATGCTTGCTGATCCGTGAGTAAGCGGACGAGGTCATCAAGGTTGGATCCCCATAGACGGGTGCATGAGAACTGGACGGGTTGCCTTGCTGGAAATGAGGCTGAGTCTGCTGCTACTGCTGGTAGTAAGGAGGAGGAGGTTGGGAATACTGAGAATGAGGCTGATACGGCCACTACTGATGTCCCTGGTAGTGGGGATGAGGACTCTGTTGCTGGTGGTATTGCTGGGAGTGATGGGGCAGCTGCTGCTGGCTGCTCTGCCACATCTGAGCTGGAGGTTGGGAAGATGTGCCTCCAGTGGACCATCGAAAGCCGGGATGGTCACAACGAATCCCGTGCTTAAGTTGGTACTACGAGTACCAAATCCCATTGACTTCAATCAACGGCTCTTGCTGCTCAATGTGTGGCAGGGGAAAGGCTGCCAATAGCTGATCCGACTGGTAGACCACATCTGAGTTTTTGGAGATGGTGGTGGCTGCTGGAAGTGCTGGAGCTGCTAATCCGGTTCCGCCTTGATGTGGTGGACCTGTCAATAAGAGGCAGATGGCTGGGTGGAGCTGCTCCCTAGATCGACCCGTGGCCTGAGACGGGGTTGAGAAGTTGTTTGTGCCTCCTGGAGACACATGATCTGAGTCTTCAGGTCACTCAATGTCGGTGCCAATCGATCTGGTTCAGGCCCTGGCGCTGCTTCTCTATTATCTCGATTCGGTCCAACTTCTCCCTGATGATGCCCATGTTGGCAGCTAAGGACTCGATAAGTGCTGCTACTGACGACAAAGTAGAAGGACCGACATCGACACGTGCAATCCTTTGATAGGAAATGTCCTGTGGGAGGTGCTTCCCCTAAGTGTAGACTCGGGTATGGGACATCATTGTATAGTTCTTTGCCATCTCCTCATAGGTGGCCCAAACCTGGTCCTCGTCCTTGGCAAAATAGGACCCTCCGTACGAGGCGTTCACTAGCCCCTGCAGCTCCGGTGTCAGCCCACAGAAAAAATTCTGAACAAGGTTGGGCTTGGATATCTCGTGATGCGGACACCGGTCAATGAGCTCTCTAAATTGATCCCAAGCCTCATGGAACTGCTCGTTTGGGATCATGGTGAAATTGCTGATCATGGCTCGTGCTGCATTGGTCCGACCGAGTGGATAGTACTTATTCAAGTACTCGGTCTGGAGCTGCTCCCATGTGATGACATACCTCCCCAAATGCTTCATCCAGTAGGCTACTCTATTAACTAGGGATAATGGGAAGGCAATCATCTTGATAATGTCCTCATATACAAATCTATCGTGGACAGTGCTGCAACTCATGTTAAATTCCTGCAGATGGAGGTGTGGCTCCTCAGTGGCTAACCCATGGAACTTGCAGAAGCTGAATAGTCTGGGGGCGAAGCTCGAAGTTGCTAAGGATCTCTAGCAGCTAGATACAACGGTGAGTGAGGGTTGCACCAGGATTGTGCAACTACCTCATCGTACATGCTGGTCTCTATAGGTCCCGCGGCTCCTCAGGATGTCTGTCTCTTCCTCCAGCTCCTGGAATCTCTCCACCGGCTGGTCTCTGGCATCTGCGTGACTTCCCTCCTCACCTCAGCCATGAAAGCTCCCTGGTCCCGAATTTGATGCTGCATGGTCTCCAGGGAAGCAAGCTAGGTGTTTTGATGGCGGACTAGTCCAATACATAGGAAGAAGTCTGCGGCTGCTCATCAGTACATTTCTCGTTGCTGGCCATCTCTTGGGTCTCTACAAAAGTAAAAGACCCCAACTCAGGTCCCGTCAAGTGAACAAATAACTATGTTGGCCTCTGCTCTGGCACCTCAGGAATGGAAGAAGGGTGGTCGACGGGAACAGGGTGGCAACGAACTTGGGTTCAGAGAGCGGGTCTGGGCTCTCTGAAGCTGCCTTAGATGAATAGAGAGGAGTGCTCGAAAGCGGTGCTGTCAAAGGCAGTCTAAGGGTCCTTCCCATCATCTTGATCTGAGGATTTATGAGGATTGGATCTGGAATGCAAACATGATGAGAATCAAACCCCAATTTCACCTACTCAATACGAGCTGTTGACCGTGAAAGATTGATCGTTAATCTTGTCAATTTTTATTAAGGTGATCAATCAATCTATCAGAGCGATTAAGCGAGCTGTTGGGAACCCAATGCTCCCCGGAGACTGTCCCGAATCTCACAAGTAGTTTTTCCCAGCCAGTATTGGTGCGGACCGTTTACCGGCTACCTGATCTGCCCAATCTGCTAAGGAAGTCCCAGATCGATTACCGGCTATCCGGTGAAATCCTCACTGGAGAACAACTAATCACAAAACCAGTACTCTCAAGAAAGTTCGGGTATGACTCTACCTAGTGTACGTGTCACTCTCTCGCTGCAGATAAATCAACCAAGGAGGGGGTGACTCTGCTTAAAACAATTGTTTTTAGGTGAAGTGTATTTTAGGGCCAAGTTTGCATTAGCAGTTCCAATTTTATTTGGTTATCACCTTTTATGTTTTTTTTCTGAAATTAAACAACGCCTAACGAAATTTCCAATTTCCTTGACTATTTTGAGTCCAATAAAACAGGGAGAGTAAGTCGGAAAAGCCGATGCACGATCAAATACAATGATGCATGCAGAGATAGAAATGCGTACTTGACTCCAGCACTCTACATACAGGGTGATCGTCACATAAAATAAAGACTGAAAATAAACTATCTATATGATGTACGAGGAAATCGTCCCTAGATAAGCAACTTCTATTAATCGTAAAGAACAAGTAGCTAACTACTGGGACGAGAGACCGGAGTCCGGTCTTTGATGCCTATCGATGCCCACCACAATGGGTCATGCCATCGTTGTATACGGCCTCTCTCGGCACGTAGTATCT
Organism: Ottelia alismoides; assembly: GCA_037367405.1. Classification (NCBI taxonomy): domain Eukaryota; kingdom Viridiplantae; phylum Streptophyta; class Magnoliopsida; order Alismatales; family Hydrocharitaceae; genus Ottelia; species Ottelia alismoides. The sequence goes on from JAZKJV010007006.1 coordinate 657,912, forward strand.
AATCCCAATAAGCTAACTTTTTTAGATTTATTTTAGCTAAGTCCAATTACGATCTATAGGAACAAATAAGCAATTAGGTGTGGGGACCTTAGCTCATTACGGCACAATTAAATAGAAATCCTAAGTCTAGGGGCCAAATCCTCAGGAATCAAACAGAAATAAAATCGAAAAATCCGTGAAAAAGTCATGAAAAACTGCGGTGAGGTCCCCCAAGTGCACTGGCACTCGGTGAAACAGACCTTGAATAATCTAAGTCCAAAGAGTCTCAAAGTGTTTAATTATTACATAAAGAAAGTATCTACGAAAATAAATATCTATCTAATATAACGGAATCCTCTCCTCTGCTCTTCCTTGGGTGCGGGTCCTCCAAAAGCGAAGCGGGTCGTCACCAGACAATTCCTCGCACAGAAAGCAAAACAGAGAAATGTCAAAAACAATTATAACATATAGATAAGAGATTAATAAAAACTGAAATATGACTACTAAGCCGTGATCCTCGGCAACTGCGCCATTCTGATGACATGGAAATCGAGACCCACTAAGGTGGAAAATATAAAAGTTGTCTTTGTCCCTAATCAATCGATTCGGTCACAAGAAAAATAACCACTAAATAGATCAAGCAATCAAATGTGAGCAGTGCTATTTTTATTTACCTGGTATAGCTATCATGGTCGAATACAAGGAGCTCGAAAAAGATCGAAGTAGTCAAATTTCAAAAATAAAATATTTTAGTGGCTTTTAATTTTTAGATTTTAAATTTTTAATAAAACAAGAACAAACACAAAATGTAAAACACACACACACAACACTCTTTTTGGGTTTTTTCAAAATAACAAAAAATGCTCAGAAAATAAACCTAAAAATATTTTTGGATTTTCTGGGTGTTTGAATATTTTTGGTAATTTTCTAGGTTTTTCATATGATTTTGTGATTTTTTTTAAAATCAAACAGTGCTCAAAATCTAAAACAGGATCAAATTACAAATAAAAAATATTTAAAATGCCCCAAATTCTTGGATGACAATTTTATGATAAAATATAAACAAAAATCTACAAACAGGAACTGAAAATACAATTTTGGATTTTTTTCTTTAATTTTATAGGATTTTTTCAAGTTTTTGGTTGTTTTGTGATTTTTATGGTTTTTATAATGAATTTTTAAACAAAATTAAAACCGGAGGTAGAGCATAACTAAACACAAACACATGAATTTTTATAGAATTTTCAAAGCATTTTTTGAATTTTTATAATTTTTCAAAGGCAAACAGAGCTTTTTTTGGTGATTTTTTGAATTTTTAAAAATAGAAAATGCAAGCAAATTAATCCACAAAAAATACAATAAAACTACACACTAGCATGAGCTAATAGTAATTTTTAGAAGTAATTTAATAGTTATTAAGTCCAAATAAAAGCATGCAATTAAACATAGTTCATGGGGACCTAAACGCAAATACTTTAACTTTATGGACCAAACAATAACAAGATATAGAAGCTCATGGGTAAAGTCTGCAAAAAGCCCAACCAATTCTCGCACATGCTCAATATTCAACACACAGGGGTATAAATGCAGTTTCTAAAAACATACCATTCATTCATTAACAATGTAAAAGCACAAGACAAAAAGTGCAAATAACCCACATAACGCGTGAGGACACACATGCCTTAGAATCGGAGGGACTAAAATGCAAATACCACGAAGTACGAGGTCCAAACTATAAATGTTTTTAACTACATACAATATTTATGGAACTAAAACGAAATAAAGAAACATGCAATGACAAGAGGGAAATATACCCTTGGCAGGGGCACGTGGCGTGTACGGAGGAGGGCGCTGACGTACGACTCTGATCGACACCTAGGTGGATCTGACGGCCTACAGGGAATGTCGAGGATGTGCGTGGCAGATGCGTCAGGGGCTCTGATCTAACGGTCCCAAAGCTGCCACTGTCGAGTGGCTCTGATCGTATCTGGAAGAGGCGGGCTCATCCAACGACAGAGAGAGAGAGAGAGAGAGTCTGCAAGAATACACCTCCAGCGTACTTCAACCGAGTATCGGAGGAGATCCGATGCTCCGATGAAGGGTCGGAGAGTTCCGACAATATCGTGAAGATGCTTCGCATCGAAGGAGTAGCTCCGATGGTCGGGAGGACGATCGGATGATCTTAGCGATGAGGGTCCTCTTGGAGCTGCTCCGCCTGGGCTTCTGGGGGTCCAAAGGGGTCTCCAGGCACGCGTGACTACCTGCAAAGGGTAGAGGGGACTCGGGGCGACACTCTGGTCCAAGTTACTGCAGACTGAGATAAAAGAAGCAACGAGGGATGGTGCTTTAGGTCTCCGATGAAGGTGGGGAATGGAGACCTGACCTAACCTCGATTCGATGGTCGAGCCTCAAGGTGGTAGGCTGCGTAGGAAAGTGGGAGGCGGGTCGATGAGTCGATCTGAACGGATGTTGGGGTGCTGCGGAGCTGGATGGAAAGATCGAAATGAAGGGAAAATGCGGACGAACGGGGGTGATACCTGAAGGTCCGATGAACTCAGGGGCTCCAAGCGAAGGTGGTCGACAGGGTCTTGGCCTCAACCAAGATGCGGTTGGCTGGGAGGCTGCTCGCGGTGGTTCTCCAGCCACGAAGTCAGCTACGAGCTGCCAAGCGTCTCTGAGTGATCCTAATCTACTCCTCCGGTAGCTGTCACTCTAAAGAAGGGAGGTACAGGTCTGTTGTGGCGCGAGGGACGAGCTATGGAGCAGTGGAGGCAGAAGAGTGGTTTATAGGGTTCCCTAGGGTCCAGAAAGATCCGAAGGGGGTGCGCAACCCTAAAAGGATCCGATCCATCTTAGGGATCTGCGAGGATTATGGATCCTAGGAGAAGAATCAAGCGAAGAATCGAGGGGAACGAAGGTTGGAGTCAGGCCCTAGAAAATGGAGAAGAAGCTCCGACGAAACAAGGCACTACTCGACCCGGCTGGAAGAGACCGTTGATTGAGGTCAACGGTCTGACGTGGCCCAATGAGAAAACATGATGTACTTAAATAAAAGAAAATTGAATTAAAAAAGTAAATAAATTTAAAATAAAAATTGCATAATATAAAAAAATGCTTATTATTTAATAAACTATTTTTTATGATTTTTAATTATTTTTATGAAAAATAAAATAATATATATACAATATAATGTATTATATACAGGTATAGTATACCTAGGTATTATGTACAGATATTTTTATTTTATTATTTTTATTATAAATCCTTTTATTTTATATTTTAAATTTTTACAAAATTATTTAAGGGGTACAAAATGATTTTTATTTTATTTTTATTAATTAATTCAAAGTGTAAAATAAATAGGTGTTGTAATATATACATATGTATTTTGTACAAGGGTTTGCTGATTTTATTTTTATTTTTTTATGATTTTTATTTTATTTTTATATTATTTCTAGGGCTATATACAAAAGTATAAAAAGAATGAAATAATTTAATTTTTTTCAAAAATAAATAAATAAATAATATGTACAAGTATAGGTGATATATACAATATATAGTGGACCCTTATCTCTCTCTACTTATTTTCTTTTGTGATCAGGTAAAGACTTGACCTTCTCTTGGGTTTTAGGTCACTCCGTATTTATTCTAAATACCTCTTTCTTTTCTTTTCCTTTTATTTTTTTATTTTTGCAAAATAAATGCTAAATATGAGGTTAATCTCATAAAGGATATGTATGATAGGGCTTTATCTTGTGTAAGGACCCCGACGGAGAAGACTGACTATTTTGATATCAACATTGGTTTACATCAAGGTTCAGCTTTAAGTCCATTTCTTTTTACTTTGATTATGGACGAGTTGACAAGTCACAATCAGGATGAGTTACCTTGGTGTATGTTATTTGCTGATGATATTGTGCTTATTGACGAGACTAGAGATGGAGTAAATGAGAAGCTTGAGGTTTGGAGACATGCATTAGAGACTAAAGGTTTTCGTATAAGTAGGGCTAAGACGGAATATATGGAATGCACCTTTGATGGAAGCAATGGTGAAGGAATCGAGGTTAAGATTGGTGACGATAACATTCAGAAGAGAGATTCTTTTAGATATCTGGGATCTATTTTGCAACATGATGGGGAAATTGATGGAGATATTACTAATAGAATAAATGCAGGCTGGCTAAAGTGGAGAGGAGCCTCCGCTGTTCTCTGTGATAAGAAAATTCCTTTAAAAATTAAAGGAAAGTTTTACAAAGCAACCGTGAGACCTGCTATGCTTTATGGTTCTGAATGTTGGCCTGTGAACCATAGACATGTGCAGAGAATGGCTGTAGCAGAAATGAAAATGCTAAGATGGATGTGTGGACATACACGTAAAGATCAGATTCGGAATGATGCAATCAGAAAGAAAGTTGGTGTAGCTCCGATCGAGGATAAGATGCGAGAAAACCGCTTAAGATGGTTTGGTCATTTGCAAAGAAGGTCAACTGATGCACCGGTTAGGAGATGCGAGTGTTGGGATGTTGAGCCGGCTAAGAGAGGGCGAGGACGGCCCAAGAAGTGTTGGAAAGAGACTATACGAAGGGATCTTTGTTTTTTGGATATAAGTCCGAGATTGACCCAAGACAGATCTGAATGGAGGCGAAAAATCCATGTAGCCGACCCTACTTAATTGTGGGAAAAGGCTTTGTTGTTGTTGAAATGCTAAATATGATATATTAAGTTATTAACAATAACATGCAAAATGCTAAGTTATTGTTTTTAAAGGTATTTACATGTGGTTTTGCTAAAAAGAAGAGCTAAAATAAAAGAATAAAGAGTGAGAATCGTAGATCCATCAACCCCCTGAGTAATGCATTGGTAAAGATATATGCTATTTGAGAGGTAGAAATTAGACGCTTCTGAATCATATCTTTAGTATAATGACAATCTACCTCAATATATTTCGTTCTCTCATGGAATGCAGGGTTGTTGGCTATAAAAAGAGCAGCCTGATTGTCACATTGGAGGTACATGGGAAGTGACACCTCCATAGTTAGGTCAGTAAGAACAGATCTGATCCACATCATCTCTGTGGTAGCTTGTGCCATAGCCCTGTATTCTGACTCAGCACTCGATCTGGAAACCACAGTCTGCTTCTTGCTCTTCCATGAAATCAGGGAATTCCCTATAAACACAACAAAACCCAATGTAGACTTTCTATCCTTTGGACATCCAGCATAATCTGCATCTGCACATGCTGTAACTGGGAGAGATGTGCCGCTACTGAAAAGAAGTCCCGTACCAGGTGAAGTCTTCAGGTATCTCAGAATCATATGGACTGCATCAATATGTGCCTGTATGAGCTGCTCCATAAACTGACTTACTTTGCTCACAACAATAGATATGTCGGGCCTGGTGATGATCACATATCGTAGCTTGCCAACAAGCTCTCTGTACCTCCTCTTGTCGACCTCCTCAGTGTCATCGTCATATAGCTTCATGCTCGGATCAATAGGAGTAGTGGCAGGTCTGCAATCTGCCATGCCTGTCTCTGAAAGAAGATCTGCAACATACTTTCTCTGGGTCATCACAAGACCTCGTTGGTTCCTTACAAGCTCCAACCCAAGGAAGTAACGCAGATGTCCAAGATCCTTGGTCACAAACTGTTGACCTAGGAAGTCCTTGGCACTTTGACTGCCCTGCTTGTCATCTACTATAACAATAATGTTATCAACGTACACAAGAATGACAATAATACCTCTCCGAGTCTTCTGCACAAACAAGGAGTGATCAGCAGTCGATCGCACAAACCCCTGTTGCTCTATCAAGCCTGAGAGCTTCTGGAACCATGCTCTTGGACTCCGTTTAAGGCCATAAATAACCTTGTGTAGCCTGCATATCTTGTGACACTCCCCCTCAGCAGCAAACCCAGGTGGTTGCTGCATGTAGACCTCCTCCTATAGATCACGTAAAGGAAGGCATTCTTCACATCATGCTGATACAGGGGCCAATCTCGTGTCACGGCAACTGAAAGAAGAATACACAGAGTAGAATGCCTGGTCACTAGAGAGAAAGTATCATGATAGTCCACCCTATATGTCTGGCTGAACCCATGTGCCACAAGTCTCGCCTTATAGCGATCCACACTACCATCCGCACGGTGTTTCACAGTGAACACCCATTTGCATCCCACAACAGATGCGTCAACTGGAGCAGAAACCAGACTCCACATACCACGTGACTGTAGTGCATCCATCTCCTCCTACATAGCCAAGCGCCAACGACTATCCTTAAATGCCATCTCATAATTCCATGGAATTTTCACGGCTGATAGAGCCGCTACAAATTTCTGAAAACCCCCTGTTAGACGTTGGAAGGAGACCTGAGAAGCCAGGGGGTAGGAAGCACAAGATCGCTTCTGCTTTTGAACTGCAATAAGAATATCCATGTCAGAAGGACCATCTTCCATATGTGTGCTAATTTCTTTCAATGATTCCTGCACAGATACGTCTCCAGACCCATCGTTAGAAGCTATGTTATCAAAACAAACTTGGGACTCCGTGGATAGTGGGCGATGACCATGAGTAGAAGCAGTCCGACGAGTGTAGAACTTAGGTAGAGATGGAACAAGTGGCGTATGCGACTGGGTAGTAGGAGGGGGTGAAGGAGGAGGTGGAGATGGTGGTGGTGGTGGAGGTAGAGGAGTTGGTGGGACAACAGACACGGGAGGAGGTGGCATGTAAACTTCATCATCTGAGTTCAATGAAGCCAACCTATCACATGTATGAGAGAAGTACATTACAGACTCAAAAAATGTGACATCAATACTGATATAGTATTTTCTGCGCAGAGGATAATAACACCGATATCCCTTATGAGTTCTGGAGTATCCAACAAACACACATTTGACAGCTCTAGGAGCGAGCTTGTCAAGACCATGAGTCAACTGGTGAACAAAAGCAACAGATCCGAACATACGAGGAGTGAGTGAGAATAACTCCTCAGGAAAAGCTATGAAGAAAGGAATTTTCTCACCCAAGACAGATGACAGCATACGATTCACCAAGTAACATGATGTGAGAACTGCATCACCCCAAAACGAATGTGGTGCACGACTCTGAATGAGAAGAGTCTGAGTGACATCAAGAAGATGACGATGCTTTCTCCCAGCAATACTATTTTGCTGAGAGGTGTAAGGACAAGGTGTTTGATGAATAATGCCTATAGATGAAATAAAATGAGATAGCTCACGGGTACAAAATTCAACGCATTATTAGTTCGCACAAACTTCACAAAGGTAGAGAAAACATTTTGCACTTCAGTAATAAAGGTTTTGATCACATCCCCTGCTTCAGATTTATTTTTCAAAAGAAATACCCATAACAATCGTGAAAATCATCCACAGCTACAAAATAAAATCTGTGTCCCTGGTGATCAAGCACACGACTCGGACCCCAGATGTCAATATGAAATAACTCAAAAAGGGAGATACTGCTCCGACTCTGACGACTAGGAAAGTCAGACTGATGATGCTTTCCCAACTGACAAGCTTCGCACTGAAAGGAAGAACTAGGAGAAATCTGCGGCAGCATACGACACATCTTTTGAAGAGGGAGATGACCAAACCGGAGGTGCCAAGTGAACAGAGATACTGATCCAAACGAATGAGAAGATATGCCAGCATATGGAGTCCGAACCAGTTGATAGAGACCATCCTGTTCACGGCCACAACCAATAACTTTGCCCGTAAGAATGTCCCGAAAAACAAGAGACGATGGGTCAAAAATAGCTCGTCAGTGCAAATCCTTTGTAATTTGACTAATAGAAAGCAGATTCATAGAGAAATCTGGAGCATGTAGCACATTCTGCAGACGCATCGAAGGCGTCAAAGTGATCTCCCCCTGTCCTGTGATCGGGGAATGAGTCCCATCAGCTATCACTATTGTTCTCCCAGACGTAACTTGTCTATACGACTTAAGCTGATGTTTGTCTCCACATAGATGATGTGTTGCACCGGAGTCCATAATCCACTCTATAATGTCAGATCCATGACATGATATAAAAGCATAAGTACCTGAGGTGCTGGCTGTAGCAGAAGTATTGACAGACGCTGAGGCTGCCACATCTGAATCATCTCCCGATGATGATGAAGCGGAAGGGGGTATAATATCCCTCAGTCTGGTGACGAGGTGATCAAACCTCTGATCTAGAGTAGAAGCAGCAGGAGACTCAATCTACTCTGCAATGCGTGCTGATGTTGGGAACCCATGCTTGAAATAGCATGTCTCCTCGGTGTGACCTGGGCGGTGACAGAAAGTATAAAGCTGATGAGTGCGATCTCCTCTACCACGAGGTCCGTGTCCACAGAAGGTAGAATGGCCTCCTCTTCCTTGAGAGGCTTCTATGGCCAAGGAAGTCTAACTAGAGGTTGTAGAAGGAATAGTAATCCCGCTGAGCCTGCGGAACGCTTCTTCCATGGGTGGAATAGTGGCATCTGCTAGAATATGAGAGCGAGTAGCATCATATTCAGGGTCAAGGGCTGCGAGGAATACCCCTACCATGGTAGCATTCCTATATGTCTTCTGCTGCTCTGGAGTTGCTGTTAGAGATATAAAATTGTGAAGCTTCTCAAACATCCCACGCAAGGATGTATACAGTGAATGCAGAGGACGTCCGTTCTGCTTCATAGTCAAGATATGCTGAAATTGGAGGATCTTCGTCTCGTTCCTCGCTTGAGAATATGTTGTCGCGAGGATATCCCACATCACTTTAGCAGTAGGCTGATGTAACACATCATTGGCGATCTCAATTGTCAATGTTCCTGACAACCAAACTTTGGCATATGCGTCGTCCATCTCCCATAAGGCGTTTACCCCAGTCTTCTACACCGGCTCCTCCTCGGTAAGAATGTGTTTCTTACCATTTAACTTCATAAGGCTCATAAATAGCATAGCCCAGAGCTCATAATTCGTCCCGTCCATTTTGACGATAGGCGCATGACTCTGAATGCGCCTGTGGCATTCTCAGACATCTTGCCAGATGTAGAAGACTAGGATTTTGTAGACCAAAGAGTAAACGTCCACACAAACATATGTGGATTTGGGTGCATATGTAGACTTACGACCCCAAATCCATCAATGAAATGAAGCGAATGACGCCGGTGCTTGGAGGGCGCGACACGCAGAGGAACCGCACACGAAGGAAGGCACACACGGATGGCGGACTTCTAAGAAGGTGAAATGTTTGCTTCCTAATAATGGGTTGGAATCTGTTCACTATAGTTCAATGAGTTCTGCAAGGAGGAGGTTGTTGAGAGACACTACATTGTTGTAGATATGCCACACCAAAAATGGAGTTGCAGAACGAATGAAGAATGCTTCTGGAGAGAGCAAGGTACAATTTCTCAAATGCTGGTCTTGGTAGAGCATTCCGGGTTAAGCTGTGGATACAACTTGTTACTTGGTGAATTGGAATCTTGCCCTTGCCATCGATTGCAAGAAACTCATGGAGGTATGTTCTAGTAATGATGTTGATTATTTTGTTTTATGTGTATTTGGTTGTGCTGCATACTGCCATGTTAATAAAGGAAAGTTAGAACCAGGGGCATATAAAGGGGTGTTTACAGGAAATGTTGCAGGAGTAAAAGTGTATAGAATCTAGTCTCATTGCTACAACAACAACAAACCCTTTTCCCACAATTAAGTAGGGTCGAATCTAATTCCTTTGCTATTACAAAATAATTGTTAGCAAGAATTTTACACTTGGTGAGAATTTTATGCTTCACTTGAGGAGTGAGTTTATTGACGCAGGGATATGTGATGATATCCACGAGTAGGTGGAGTTTGAAGTTCGAACTGAGACTAAGTAGTGATCAAGCAGTTGATCGCACCACTTTCGATTAGGCTGACGCGGAGCAGCCTAAAGCTGAGTAACCAGAGGAGAGGCAACACTGTGTTGCTGCTGATAAGCCTCGTAGAGAGAGACATGATATGGGTGCATTTGCAATACAAGTTGTTGAGGAGTCAGAGTCTCCAGGGCCATTCATTTACAAGGAGGCTATAGCAGAGGTAGAATTCGAGCAATGGACTTCTACTATGGTTGAGGAGATGGAATCTCTTCACAAGAATCAAACATAGGACTATAGGAGCTTGCCAAGTTGCCAAGAGGGAGGAAAGTCGTTGATTGCAAATTGGTCTTCAAGAAAAAGACATTGAAAGTATCATATACTAGGCACGTCTAGTTGCGAAGCGATACTGACAGAAGAAGGCATGGATTACAATGAGATATTCTATCATGTTGCGAAGACATGCATCCATTAGGGTGCTACTAGCTCTTGTAACACATCGAGGCTTGGAGCTGGAGTAGTTAGATGTAACATCTTTCTTGCATGGTGAACTGGAAGAGGACATTTTTGATGACTCAGCCAGATGAATTTACATTTCAGGGCAAAGCAGTTCATGTGTACATATTGAAGAAGTACTTTATGGACTTAAGTAGTCTCCCAAGCAGTGGTACAAAAGGTTTAACAATACATCTTTCTTACATGGTGAACTCGAAGAGGACATTTTGATGAGTCAACTAGAGGAATTTACATTTCAGTGGTAGGAAGATCATGCGTACAGATTGAAGAAGTACATGCATGGGCTTAAGCAGTCTCCCAAGTAGTGGTACTAAAGATTTCACAGTTTTATGATTGGTCATGGGTTCAATAGGAGCCTATATGATTGTTGTGTTTATCACAGCAAGGTGAGTAATGGGTCCTTCATCTATATGTTGATGTATATTGATTGTTAGAGTATGCAATATAGGGGTAATTGGATCTCTCCAAGATCCAATTACCCCCACTCATGTTTAGTCCCACATCTACTATTTGTGGGACTGGATTTGTCTGTGATGCTTTATAAGGAGCTCCACACCCCTTGTACTCATTGAGAAACTTCAATAGAAGATCCAACCCTTTGAGGTCTTTTACCGTGGTTTCATACCGCTCCTTAAGGAGCAAGGTTCCGTGTAAAAATAAGATGTTTATGTTTGTTTGATTTCTTGTTCTGATTAAGCTCCTGTTCTTTATTTTCAACATGGTATCATAGCAAGTCAATTTTTGGAGATTTTGATTTTTATTCCAAGTTCAAGTATTATTCATGATTATTCAAGTTATAAAGATCTTCATTGCCACGTTAGAGGAAAAAAATATAGGGTTTTGGAATCCTAATTTGGGTGGGTCATTTTCCCTAGTTACTGACCCCTTTGGGCAAGGATGCATCCCCCTCCTACCGATTATCTCCAACGACGATGCTTTCTCCCAACCAGGATGAACGATGCATTTCAACCAATCAGTACGCCTCCATGTGCATATCCTGCGCACATAGACTTTAGGCGATTCCTCTCGATCATTGTCGTCCGCCAAATCAAAGTTTAAGAGAAGTTCATGGTTTAGGAGGTATTCAACTACTTCATGCAACAAGATACCGCAAGATGCACCCACTAACAATGCTTCCAGAACCTCCTTGAACGAGTCAACTCCATGATGCAACTCTATGAAGAGGTGCACCTTTCTAGCGTGCGAGCACTACCAATAGCTGATGGGCTCCCCATTGTCGTTCATGATTCCCATGTGCCCCAATAATACCATGGACCGTCGCCATCTACGTGAGGGGAGGAGAAGGTCCTTGAACCCCTCCCTCTTTGTGTTTAGGCCAGTCGTAGGTGTTGTCCTTCTCCAGGCGATTGAACTCCCATGCGGCAGAGATGGGTTCATGGAACCCTAATTGTTTGGGGACAATGAGGAAAGGGGGGCCCTGATACCCCTAACTCATGATTCCCATCTCTTTCTAAATAATCCCATGCGACTTCTTATTTCTAAGGGCTAAGCTAGGAGAGTTGCAATTGTTTTTAGTTCAAGGGGCCTATGTTATGAAAAAAAGAGGTTGACTGTGTTTGGGCCCAAAATGGGCTGCATTGAAAGAAAAGAGGAGAAATTTAAAAGAAAAGGGTGATCGTGCAAAAATAAGTAGTACGAAAAAGAGAGAGAATAACCGGAAAAGAGAAGAAAAGGATGGCTATAAAAAAATAGAAAGGTTATTTGTGCAAAAAAGAGAAAAAAGGCAAAAAAGGAAAAAAAGTATATTTTATTTTGGTTTCTCCTCACTTGATGATACATGCTTTTATTGTATCAAGTATGAGAGAAAGGAGTAAAAGAGGGCAATTTTTTTCTTCTACTTGAGATGTTTCTACATGATTTCTATCCATGTCCATCATCATCTACTCGTGGCTCCTCAGCAAAAGCGATCTTTGTATCAAATGTCTTTTCACGATCATTCGATCCCCATACAAGCGAATTGACTCGAGGTCCCATAAAAAATGGGAGAGGCCATATTAGGTTCAAGTATATGAGAGGACCAACCGGAGGTGTTTAACATTCCACTACTATGAGATCTGCATAGGGGACAACCACAACATCAGGTCTCTATCCTCGATCGTTAGGTGTTTAATCACCGACATTAGAATGGACTTCTCTATCTCGGATCGTCTTAGACTTTTACTGCTCATCCATGACTGACAGACCAACACTCCAGACTACTACAGTTATCAGTTGTCTTCATCGAGCATCGACTACTTCATCAGATGTCTTTCCTCGACTTCTACTCCGCACAGGACTTCTTCTACAATGATTCTTGTCCAGACACGACCAGATCATTGCAGACCCGTCCTCATGTGAGGTCTTCTACCAGCATGAACTACTTCAAGTGGGTGTCTATCCCCGTCTCTCTCAAATGTAACATGTGAAGACGAGTTGTATATTTTATATTGTTGTAAGATGCAACTCTCAGCTCCAGCTTGAGGGGGAATGTTGGAGTATGTAATGGAGGGGTAACTAGACCTTTCCAAAAACCAAATACCCCCTCACTCATGTTTAGTCTCACGTCTATTATTTGTGGGACTCGGTTTGTCTGTGGGGCTATATAAGGAGCCACACACCCTCTGTACTCATTGGGATATTTCAATAGAAGATCTGACCCTTTGAGGTCTTATTCCGTAATTACATCCCGCTCCTTAGGGAGTAGGTCTCCACATAAAAACAAGAAGTTTATGTTTGTTTGATTTTTTGGTTCTAATTACACTTTCGTTCTTTATTCTCAACATTGATGATATGTTGATTGTTGCCAAGAAGAAAAGTATTGTAGATGATATGAAGAAAGAGCATTTGGCATGCAGGGCCTGGAGTTGCGAAGAAGATTTTGGCGATGGAAATCATCAGGGGTCATGCAGAAGGAAACTTTTCTTATATTAGAAGAACTATATTTTTGAAAGTTTTGAAGAGATTTGGGATGTTCGTAGCAAATCCCTTGAGTGCTCCATTCGCTGCAAATATTCATCTTTATGTTTCTTGTGTACCTAAGTTGAATGCAGATAAGGATCAGATATCACGGACTCCCTTTGCCAGCATAGTTGGGAGTCTTATGTATACTATGTTATGCACAAAAACCAAGCACTGCTCATGCTATGATCACCATTAGCAGATTAGTGAGGAATTTAGGGATGGAGCATTGTTAGACAACCAATCGATTTTTTGGTATATGAAAGGAAGGTATGGCATTATCCTCATTTATAGAAGTTATTCAGAATGTTTAGTTGATGGATATTCAGATTCGGATTATGCTGCATATGCTAATGGGAGGAGATCAATGGCATGATATATTTTTACTTTTGAGAGTTCTATCATTAATTGGAAGGCTATCTTATAGTTGTCAGTTATTTTGTTTACTACATATGTATTATATGTGGCTTTGACAGAAGCTACAAAGGAAGGCATTTGGCTAAAAGGCCTAGTTGGAGATTTCAGTCTACAACAGGATAATGTTATCATCTATTATGGCAGTCTTAGTGTAGTATGCTTAGTCAAGGATCATGTGCATCATGAGAGGTCTAAGCACATTGATGTCAAATATCACTTTACTTGTTCTGAGAAGATGATCAAGGTAAAGAATGTTAGTACATCAGAAAATTCAGTTATAATGTTCACAAAGGCAGATCATGGGAGTAAGTTCAAACATTGTTTGGACTTGCGCAACGTCGACAGTTGACAATAGCCCTACGGAGGGGATGGTGATGATGAAGCTTGGCAAAGCATTTAGAGGATTCAATTCAAGGTGGAGATTTTTGATATGCCTTGATTCTAACCATCTATTTTACTGAACCTAGTTAAAGATCCTTTTTCTACACCTTCCAATAGATTGGAGGGAGAATCCCACCATCGTACCATAACCTAACAACATAGGGGTCTCGTTGAAATCCTTTTATCTAGGCTATTGGATCCGTTTGTCTCTTGGATCTGTTTGTACCCGAAGTAATATATAAATACTATAGGCTTAGGGTTCTCTGCGACCTTTGTATTTTTTCTCCTCTAGATATAGTGAAACGATCGTCGCCGTCCGAAGACGTATCTCAGTTAAGCATAAACCTTGTTAATCTGTGTGCATGGTTTACTTGTTCATGTTTGTGCACGTATGCTTCAGCTACTCCCAACATTTTCAAATATTTTATTAAAGTAAATTGCATATCTTAACTTAGATTGTAAACATGACAAGCTTATGGCGACACCTAGAAAATAAGAATATTATAAGATAATCATGTAATTTCTAAAGAAATCATGGGTACCTATCTGAAATTCCCTTGTCAAATCACATACTGGGAAAGGTTTGTTTGATGATGGAATTGCTTTAGTGGACAGAACAAGAGATGGATTACATGAAGCTTCAAAAATAGAGACCCGAATTTAAGGGTTTTCGATAAGGAGATTTAAGACAGAGTATATGGAGTTCGAATTCCATGTCAATAAAGTTAGAGAGACATGACCCAGGCAAAGCTTAGGGCATATTTATTTCATAAGAAGGATTGCTTTAAGAAATTTACTTCAGTATCTAAGTAGGAAGGAAAAATTGATGGAAATGCCACTCATACACGGAAAGATACCTTGTGTATGTTTGTTGATATGCCTTGAGTCCTAACCATATGTCTTGCTGGAGCCACTTGGAGAATCATCGTATGCAATACGATCCCCTCCTGTCATATTATACCCCAACAAGACATGTATATTGATCTGCTTGTATCAGGGAGAACTCTCTTATGTTTTATTGATATGCTTTGAATGTTAACCATCTGTCTTAACAGTTCTATTTCTATTTGGGTATATGGATCTGTTTGTATTTGGTATCCATCTATAGGAGAGTAGTATATAAACTCCCCTAGAGTGAGGGCTATCAGCAGCATTTGTACTTTCTTATTTTTCCACATAGTGAAAACCGATCACCACTGTCTAAGGACGTAGCCCAGTTACGGGCGAACCTTGTAAATCCGTATGTCTTCGTGCTTGCTTGCTTGTGTTTATGTGTGCTTCCGCGATTCATAACAATGTTGTTTGCATATGATATTATTTCAATGGACAAGACTGTTGGGAAAAATGAGAGAGTTATTGGTGACCGCCCGAACGACTAGGGTTAAGTTATCAATTAATCAATATCATTGTGGCCCTAATGAATCAAGCAATCAATCGAGAAGATAAACCACTTTAAAAATTAAACAATGAATGTAAGCGATTTGCTACTTTTATTTACCTGGTATATCGACCAGGGTCGAACACAAGGAGCACAATTAAGAGCTAGGTAATCAATTCCAAACGATTTTTATTATTTTAGTGGTTTTTAATTTTTATTTTTTTTTAATTTTGTCAATATAAGAAAATAAGCATAACACACACACACTTTTTGTATTTTTGAAAAGGGTAAAAAATATGCAGAAAATTGTAATAAAATATTTTTGGATTTTATATGTTTTATAATGTTTTTGGTTATTTTTATAGATTTTTCAGATGTTTTTGTGATTTTTTAAAAGTTAAACAGTGATAAAATAGACAAACAGTGGACATCCAGGAGTAATTTGCAAAGTAAAAATAAATAAAGTTGATTTTTTGTAATAAAATATAAGCAAATATCTACAAACAGAGAGTCTGGAATCACTATTTTTGGATTTATCCTATGATTTTATGTAATTTTTGTAAGTTTTCTAGTGTTTTGCAAATTTTTAGGTTTTTCTAAGGTATTTTCGAGCAAAAATGATACCGAAGCTTAAAGATAATAAAAACTACTACTAAAATTTTTTTAGAATTTTTGGATATACTTTTCGAATTTTTATGATTTTTCTAAGACAAACATGACACTTTTTAGAGGTTTTTGTTTTTTAATAATAGAAAACAAATGAAAATCAATTAGAAATAATCACCGTAAATAAAACAAGTAATCAAGGACTATAAGTAATTTTTTTGGCAATTTTTGGAGTCAATTTAATATTTATTGCACTAAATAAAAGACAAGTAATAAAAAATAGTGTAGAGGGGCCTTTATGTAATTACTTCAAGTTTATGGGCCTTTGGAATAACAAGGTCAAAAACTATAGGGGGCGCTATGCAATTTGTCCAGACAACACATGCACATTACGCGAATCAAGCAAACATGGGTATAAATGCAATTTCCAAAACTAAAGATTCATTCCATAACACAAATAAAGTTTAAGATAGAGACTGCAAATCACTCAGAAAACTTGTGTGGGTTCACGTGACTCTAACTCAAAGGGACTAAAAAGCAAATCTGGAAACTACAAGGATCTAACTGCAAATGTTCTCAACTACACATTATTTTTATTGTCCTAAAGCGAAATAGCAAAAAAGATAGGGCAGAAATGAAATATACCATTGCCGACAGGGACGACACATGGCTCGATCTAACGACTCGGGGCTTTGCGCTGGTGTACGGCTCTGATGAGGCGCTGCAAAACCGATATGACGGCTTAGGATTTGTCGGGGACGTGCGGTCAGATCTGACACTCCAGGTCTGATCCAACAGTCTGCAGGTGTGATCTGTCGGGTGGCGCAGATGAGGGATTTGCTTTGATCATACGGCTAAAGGTCAGGCGTGATCAGACGGGCCTGATCTGATCTGGAGCTCTATCTTCAAATCGAACAACATAAAGGGGCGTTGGAAGAACTTCGCTCAGGCGAACTTCAACCGGACGTGGAAGACGATCCACGGGTCCGATGACTTCGCTAAAAGGTCCAACACCGTCGTGAGGGCTCTCTGTGTCGACCAGAATGCTCAGATGGAAAAGTTGATGGTCGGATGGTCGAGACGATGGTTCTCCACTTGGAGCTGCTCCACCGTCTGGAATGGGGCTGAAACCGTGCCTCGTCAAGCACATGGGTACCTGCAAAGGGTAATCAGACTCGAAGGTGTTGCTCTGGTCTGGTTATTGCATGGAATAAAGAGGAGAAGCGATGGGGTAATGGTTTTGATCCCCGACGTATATGGGAGAGGGAGATCATATCTTAATCTCGATTAAAATATCGAGTCTAAGGTGGTTAGGTTGCGAGGGAATGTGGAAGGCGTAGTCGTGCGTGAATTGGTGCAGGTAGGTGCGTGAAATGGAGTTTCGACCAGCTAGTTGGAGCAAGTGGAGCGGCGGTGGAGGCGATGATCTAGATCGGAATGAAAAGCGGAAGGAAGGGGAAATGGGGTGTACCTGGATATGCTACTGTGATCGGCGAAGTGAGGCGAAGTGGACGGTAAGGTTCTAGCCTCAACTGAGTCGCGGAAGGCGCAGGAGGCTCCACGCGGAGGAGCTCCGACCACGTCCTTGAGCTGCGGCCAAATCACCACCAAACACAGCTCCCAAGGGCTCTTCGGAAGGCTGTCACCCTGCTGGAGGTGGCTAAGGAGGGAGGTAGCGGCGAGGCACGAGCTACTGAGCTCGGGAGGCGGAGGAGATACTTAATAGGGGTGCCTTGGGTTCCAGAAAGATCGGAGGTATGCTCGAAACCCTAGGGCGATACGGCTGCGCCTAGGGATCCGGGAGGATCACAGATCCTAAGAGACTTGCCGGGCATAAAAATCAAGGTGAATGGTGGTCGGACCTGATCAGGAAAATTTGGAGAAATCAGGTTCGACGACGGGTTTGGCGGGTCGGGTCAGATGGGGGAGAAGGTTGACCGCGTTCAACATTCCAGAGTGGACCAATCAGAAATTAGGGATTTACAAAATGAAAGAATAATGCATAAAAAATAACAAATGATTTTAAAATAAAAAATAAATAAAATGAAAAATGTTTATTATTTTTTATTGAGATAATTGTATCTCTTAGTATCTAATTTATATTTTATGTTTTCTTTGTGTATCACTCATGTAATCATCCCATGGCTTTTCTCCTATATAAGAAAGTCCTGAGATCCCGTCAATAGTATGTCTCATTTTTCTCCCAACATGGTATCAGAGCAACGGTCCTAGACCGGGGATAGTTAATAGGGGTGCATTGGGTTCCAGAAAGATCGGAGGTATGCTCGAAACCCTAGGGCGATACGGCTGAGCCTAGGGATCCGGGAGGATCACATATCCTAAGAGACTTGCCGGGCATAAAAATCAAGGTGAATGGTGGTCGGACCTGATCAGGAAAATTTGGAGAAATCAGATTCGACGACGGGTTTGGCGGTCGGGTCAGATGGGGGAGAAGGTTGACCGCGTTCAACATTCCAGAGTGGACCAATCAGAAATTAGGGATTTACAAAATGAAAGAATAATGAATAAAAAATAACAAATGATTTTAAAATAAAAAATAAATAAAATGAAAAATGTTTATTATTTTTTATTGAGATAATTGTATCTCTTAGTGTCTAATTTATATTTTATGTTTTCTTTGTGTATCACTCATGTAATCAACCCATGTTTTTTCTCCTATATAAGAAAGTCCTGAGATCCCGTCAATAGTATGTCTCATTTTTCTCCCAACATGGTATCAGAGCAACGGTCCTAGACTGGGGTTCTCGTACCCTAACCCTAACCCTACACCCGCCGCCCCCCTTCCTCTCAACACCGCCTCTCCCGTGCTGTCCCTCCCGTGCTGCCCTGCCTCTCCCAGCGGCATCCCGCGTCGCCTCGCCTTTCCCAACGGCATCCCGCGTTGCCCCGCCTCTCCCAGCAGCGCCGCACCGCCCCCTAGCCCCCCAGCGACGCCGCCCCACGCCGCCTGAGGTGGCAATGCACAGCCTAGGCGCTCTGCGCCCCTCATGTGTGCCTGGCAGCCCCTTCTCCAACCGCCTTTCATCGCGGGGCCTGCCCTTTTTGGTGTCGCCTTGCTCCTTACGCAGTTGTAGGCCCTTTGGGGGCTGCTCTTAGCAGTTTTCTGCCATAATCAAGGTCTGGACTGGTTTGACAAAGGCGATACATTCTGATTTCCTCCCTCGTTTGCAGTCCTAGACCTCGTACGAAGGTTTAGAGATGAGTGTATAAGTCTACATATACAACTCATCCCCCCCTATGATGTAGACACGTATATTCGTGATCTGTTCACTCTTGTTCCGCGTCTTGGTCTATTGAGAATGTCAGAAAATAAGGGTGACGTGTTTTCCTCTTCCGGTGTCTTCAAGGGCCCGACACCTATCGTGAAGATGGACGGGACCAACTACGAGTTATGGTCCATGCAGTTTTGCACCCTAATGCAATGCCATAACAAGGAGCATATTCTGACTGACTCGGAACCGGCGGACAAGACTGGAGCAAATGCATCATGGAAGCAAGATGCTGCCTATACTCGTATCTGGCTCTCTGGGATACTTAGCACAGAGATTGCTAATGATATTGTGAATCAGCCAACTGCAAAGGCCATGTGGGAAATACTGGTTGCTACTTACGGACATGCGAAGAATGAAAGCAAGATTTTGCAACTTCAGTTTGACATTTTCTCGACTAAGCAGAATGGTCGACCTCTCCATTCCCACTTCTCACATCTACGGGGCATGTTTGAACGCCTACACAGTTTCATGCCTATTACTACAAGCGTGGAACAACAACATGCGTATAGGAATGCCACTATGACTGGTGTTTTCCTGTCATCCCTTGACTCAGAGTATGATGCTGCTCGTACTCAACTTCTGACTGACGAGAACATACCACCAATGGAGGAGGTCTACAAACGGCTGAGCAGGATTAATACCATACCTACTACTACTACTCCACAAACGACATCCTCGTCTATGACCGCTTCTCGAGGACGTGGAGGCTCATCACAGTTTCGTGGCCGTGGCCCTCGTGGTCGAGGTGGTGGACGTCAGAGAGGTCCATGTTCCTATTGTCATCGTCCTGGACACTCGGAGGAGACATGCTTTCAGAAGCATGGATATCCAGTGTCTGCACGTGTTTCTGAGTAGACAGACTCTTCACCAGCCCCTAATACAGATGCACATTTTGATGATCTAGTCTCGAGACTTCGAGAAATGGTGGCCACCCCTGTGCCTCAGACTGCAGGCCCATCAGATGCAGCGGCCACCACCAGAGCATTGTTTAGTTCCTCAGGTATTCCCTACGTATTTACCAGTAGTAGCAGTTCTGATGTAACAGATTGGATAATGGATTCTGGAGCGTCTCATCATATGTGTGGAGATCGGACGCAGTTTACCTCTTACAGATCTATTCCTCCTGGGGGATCTGTGATCATTGCCAATGGAGTTTGGCTACCCATTGTTGGTCATGGGGAGATTGTTTTAGCACCTTCTATATGTCTTCAGAACGTCTTACATGCTCCAGATTTTCAAATGGATTTTTTGTCTATCAGTCAAATTACAAAAGATTTACACTGTCGTGCCATCTTTGACCCCTCTTCTCTTATATTTCAGGACATACTAACTAGCGGGATGACTATTCATGGCCGTGAGTAGAGAGGAGTGTATAAGCTTGCAGTTCCATCATGTGCTGGAGTAGCCTCTATTCCATCTGATCCCATTTCTCTTTTCACGTGGCATCTTTGTTTTGATCACCTGCCTCTTCAAAAGATGATAAGGGTTCTTCCGCAAATATCTCCTCGTACTGCATTGGACTGTGAAGCTTGTCATCTTGGGAAACATCATCGCTCCTCTTTTCCGAGTCGTACTAGTCGCCGGTCTTTCGAGTTGTTTCATTTTGACATTTGGGGTCCGAGTCGTGTTCCTGACCATCAGGGGCATCGTTTTTATATGGTTGCTGTCGATGATTATTCTAGACTCTCTTGGGTATTTTTGTTAAAACATAAGTCTGAAGTAGGTTTTATGATTAAGACCTTTCTTATTGAAGTTAACAATATTTTCTCTGCCAACGTCAAATTCATTCGTACTGATAATGCTTTGGAATTCTCTACATTATGGTTAGCAGAATTTCTCAGGTCTTTGGGTATTATTCATCAGACTTCTTGCAATTATACATCACAACAAAATGGTGTGGTAGAACGTAAACATCGACACCTTCTTGACGTCACAAGAACCTTGTTGATTCACAGTCATACTCCACATTCTTTCTGGGGAGATGCGGTTCTCATCGCTTGCCACCTGGTGAATCGTATGCCCTCCACTATTCTTTGCGAGAAGATCCCCTTCCAGATTGCGTCTCCCGAGAAAGAACTCTTCTCTCTTTCTCCCAGGGTATTTGGATCGGTTGCTTTTGTTCATGACTTTACTCCTGGTCAGGACAAGCTCTCTCCTAGAGCTGTCAAATGTGTCTTTGTTGGCTATTCGCGTACCCAAAAGGGGTATAGATGTTTTGATCCTATTGGAAGAAAATACTACGTGAGTGCTGACGTTACATTTTTTGAGTCTATTATGTATTTCTCTCCTACAGGTGACAGGTTGTCCCATGCTGGGTCTAAAGAGGATGTAGTGGTTCCCCCACCTCCATCTTCTCCTTCCCATGCTCCTTATGATGCTCCTCAGTCATCTCCACCTCCTAAAACCAAGTCCACGTTTTTGCCCTATGTTTATTCTCGCAGGTCTTCTACTCGTTCCTCTGCTCATGAGCTGTCGACATCATTCACCATGCCTCAGGTATGTCATGAACAAATTATTTCTACTGATGGCACTTGCAATTTAAATGCTACACAGGATGAGTTGATTCCAGAGGATGACGAGGCTAATGATCTGGAGATACCTATTGCCCTACGGAAACCTCATTGCCAATGTGCCAAGTACGCTCTTGCTGCGCATGTATCCTTGGATCACCTTTCCGTAGATTACAAAAAGTTTGTGGTGGGACTATCAGCAGTCAATATCCCACGGACATATCAAGAGGTGCTTCAGGACAGCAGGTGGCGACTTGCAATGGAAGAAGAAATGGCGGCCCTACAGTCACGTGGCACCTGGAGCATTGTCTCTGCTCCACCAGGTGCCTCCGTTGTTAGCTGCAAATGGATTTTTACGGTTAAGCAGAGGGCAGATGGCAGTGTGAACTGCTACAAGGCAAGGCTTGTGGCCCGGGGCTTTACTCAAACCTATGGTGTAGACTATCAGGACACCTTCTCTCCAGGAGCAAGACACTCGACACTACGCATTCTTCTCTCTGTTGCCGTTTCGCGGGACTGGCCTTTATACCAGCTTGATGTGAAGAACGCATTCCTCTATGGAGATCTACAGGAGGAAGTATACATGCAACAACCACCAGGATTTGCTACTGAGGGGGAGTCCCAGAAGGTGTACAGACTTCATAAGGCAATTTATGGCCTGAAGCAGAGTCCGAGAGCTTGGTACCAAAAGCTATCAGAACTGATAGAGCAACAGGGGTTTGTTCGGTCTACTGCGGACCACTCATTGTTTGTTCAAAGGACACAAAGAGGTAATGTGGCTATTCTTGTTTATGTGGATGATATTGTTATTACAGGAGATGATGACCAGGGCATTCATACTACCAAGGAGATTCTTGGTCAACAGTTTGTGACTGCGGACCTTGGCAATCTTCGTTACTTCCTTGGGTTAGAATTCGCCAGGAACCAGTGTGGCCTTGTAATGACTCAGAGGAAGTTTGTTATGGATCTTCTCTCTGAGACAGGTAGGACAGGGTGTAAACCTACTACCACTCCTATGGATGCAAGTGTGAGACTATATGATGAGGACACAGAGGAAGTCGACAGGAGAAGATACAGGGAGCTTGTTGGGAATCTCTTATACGTTACCATCACCAGGCCGGACATTGCTTTTGCAGTAAGCAAAGTTAGTCAGTTCATGGAGCAACCCAGGAAGGTGCATATGGATGATGTCCATATGATCTTGAGATATTTGATGGCTTCACCTGGTTCGGGCCTCATATTCAGTAGAGATCCATCTCTTGATGTGACAACATGTGCAGATGCAGATTCTGCAGGATGTCCCAAAGATAGAAAGTCCACTTTTGGCTTTGCTATTTTCGTTGGCAGCTC
Source organism: Ottelia alismoides (assembly GCA_037367405.1). Taxonomy (NCBI): domain Eukaryota; kingdom Viridiplantae; phylum Streptophyta; class Magnoliopsida; order Alismatales; family Hydrocharitaceae; genus Ottelia; species Ottelia alismoides. The sequence goes on from JAZKJV010007006.1 coordinate 681,126, forward strand.
ACTGGTTTCATAGAAAAGCAAGAAGCAGACGGCGATGGCTAGATCTAGTGCAGAATCTGAATACAGGGCCATGGCACAAGGGTGTGCGGAGATGATGTGGGTCAGATCAGAATTGACCGACCTTACTGTTGAGGTTTCTCTTCCGACGAAGCTTCTATGTGATAATCAAGCAGCTTTGTTTATTGCCAATAACCCTTCTTTTCATGAATGGACAAAGCATATCGAAGTGGATTGTCATTACACTTAAGGCATGATCCAGAAAGGTCTTATATCCACCTCTCATGTTTCCACAGGAGATCAGACGACATGCATCTTTACCAAGGCCCTGGCTAGAGGTTCATTTGAGAGGTGATGTTCCAAGCTGAGCATGATTGATATTTATGCTCCAGCTTGAGGGGGAGTGTTGAGATAATTGTATCTCTTAGTATTTAATTTATATTTTATGTTTTCTTTGTGTATCACTCATGTAATTAACCCATGGCTTTTCTCCTATATAAGAGAGCCCTGGGATCCCTTCAATAGTATGTCTCATTTTTCTCCCAACATTTTTCAAACTATTTTTTTCTGATTTTTAATTATTTTTATGAAAATTATAGATCGGGTATATACATTATAATGTATTATTCACAAGTATAATATACCTATATATTGTACACATGTATTTTTATTTTATTATTTTTACAAAAATATGTTTTATTTTATATTTCATTTATTTACAAAATAATTTGAGGAATATAAAAGGATTTTTATTTGATTTTTATAAAATAAGTAGATATATTAACTAAATAAATGTTCTATACAATATATACATGTGTGTCTCTTGTACAATGACTTTTGGATTTTATTTTTTTATTGTGTTTTCTAATTTTTATTTCATTTTTATCTTGTTATTAAGGGTATGCACAAATGCTAAAAATTATATATAATTATTTATAAGTATAGGTATTAAGAGGCTATACAAGGATCCTATCTCCCCCTACTTTCTTCGTTGTTGATCAAGTCAGTTATTGACCTTCTCCCGGGGTTTCTGTAGTTATTTCATAATTACATACTTCTTTTTTTCTCTTTATTCTTTTATTTTTGGAAAATATGTGTTAATTATGCAGTATTAACAAAGACATGTATAATGGTAATTTATTATATTTACATTTATTTACAGATGTTTTTGCTAAAAGATGAAGCTAAGATAAAAGAATAAAGAATGAGAATCATATATCCATGAATTATTATTCCAAGGAACCCTAGGCTCTCTTATATAGAGGAGATGCCTACGGGTAAATTACATAAGACATACGAAAGAAAAGAAGAGTAGGAAATAAACATAAAACATATCTTTACACCCCCCTCAATATGGAGAATAGATACCAATTATGCTCAGCTTGGATGAACACTTCTGGAATGGTCCTCTAAGCAATGTCTTGGTGAAAATTTCTGCCGTTTGATTTCTAGAACTGATGTAAGAAGTAGAAATGAAGCCTTTCTGAACCATGTCTCGTATCTAGTGGAAATCAACTTCAATATGTTTCGTTCTTTCATGGAATGCAGGATTATTTGCTATGAATAGGGCAACCTGATTATCACATTTCAGTGGCATAGGAAGAGGCACATCTATGTGTAGATCTGCTCATACTGCTCGAACCCACATCACTTCCGTACTTGCTTATGCCATAGCCCTATACTCGGATTCGACACTAGATCTTGCCACCACAGTATGTTTCTTACTTTTCCAAGAAACAATTGAATCTCCAACAAATAAAGCAAAACCTGACGTGGGCTTCCTGTACTTAGGGCATCCTGCATAGTTTGCATCTGCAAAAGTTGAAACAGTAGTATCTCCACCTTTTCCGAATAACAACCCTACGCCTGGAGATGATTTTAAATATCTTAGTATCATATGTATAGCATCCATATGTACCTGACATAGTTGTTCCATGAACTGACTAACCCGATTAACTACAAAGGAGATGTCGGGTTTAGTAATAGTTACATAGAGAAGCTTTCTCACCAGCTCTCTATATATTCTCTTGTTTACCTCGTCTGTATCGTCATCATACAACCTCATGCTTGGATCCATAGGTGTAGTAGCTTGTCGACATCCAAGCATGTCTGTCTCACTTAGCATGTTAGTGACATACTTTCTTTGGATCATCACAAGATTCTGTCGAAGCCTGGAAAACTCTAACCCCATAAAGTATCTTAGGGTGCTAAGATCTTTGGTGAGAAATTGATTGCCCAGAAATTCTTTTGCCCTTTTTATCCCTTGAATATCATCTCATGTAACCAGTATGTCATCAACATATACCATAATAACCACTGAACCTCTGGAGGTCTTTTGTACAGAGAGAGAATGATCCGCATTCGACATTCTGAACCCCTGCTTTTCAAACAAATCTGAGAGCTTCTGAAATCAAGCTCTTGGGCTCTGCTTAAGGCCATGTATTGCCTTATGGAGACTATATACTTGCTGATACTCCCCCTCAGCAACAAACCTGGAGGCTGTTGCATGTAGACCTCGTCCTGAAGATCACCATACAAGAAAGCATTTTTAACATCAACTTAGAATAAAGGCCAATCACGTACCACTGCAACAGCTAGGAGAACCCATAGGGTAGAATGTCGAGCAACATGAGAGAAGGTGTTAAGATAGTCCATCTCATACATATGAGTAAAATCACGTGCAACTAATCTGGCCTTGTACTTATCAAGGCTCCCATCCGCATGATACTTCACAGTAAATACCTACTTGCATCTCACCACAGATGACCCACCAGGGGCAGGTACCAAAGTCCAATCTCCTCCTCCATGGCTTTGCACCATTAACTATCTTTCAATGCCTCCTGATAATTGCGTGGTATGTGCACATTAGATAGAGCAACAACAAATCACTTGAATTCGCCTATAAGTTGACCGAACGACACTTGAGAAGCAATAGGATATGATGCACAAGAACGCCTTTACTTCTGAATAGCAATGAGCACATCAAGGTCATCCCCAATAGTATCATGTACTTCACCCTGCTGAGACACATTTTCAGACCCATCCTTAGAAAAATTGAATTCATGACATACCTCAGGCATGTTGGATGACGTGCTATGAACATGAGCAGGAGGAGACCGACAACTGTAGTCAAGTGTTAACAGTGGAACTAGGATAATAGGTTGAGTGACAGGGGATGATGTTGGTGATGATGGTGGTGGTAAGGATGGTGGTGAGGCTAAAGGTGGAGGTGGGATGTATATTTCAGTATCAGAATCTGAGGGAGTTAAGCGATTACCTGCCGGGGAGAAATACATTATGGACTCAAAAAATGTGATGCGTTGATGTAGTATTTCCTATGCACGGGTTCATAATATCTATATCCCTTTTGAGTCCTAGAATATCCCACAAACATACACTTGACATCTCTAGAGGGAGCTTGTCAACCCTAGGAGAAAAATTCTGGACAAAGGCCACAGACCCAAACACACAAGGACCGTCAGTAAACAACTCCTTCTCTGGTTATACAATTGAGAAGGGAACTCTCTCTCCCAAGACATAAGACAACATCTGATTAATAAGGTAGCATGTTGTAAGAACGACAGCGATCCCATTTTGTTGGCACGCGTAAGCACATGTTCTTTGATGAATTATACCATGAGAAGAGAAGTATTGAGTAAGATCACATGTACAAAACTCCAAAGCATTGTCAGTCCTCACAATCTTGACATTGAAAGAAAAAACATTACGAACTTCATTAAGAAAGGTTTGGATCAAGTTCCCAGCTTCAAATTTATTTTTCATCAGAAACACCTATGACAAACGAGAGAAATCATCCACAACTACTAAATAAAAACGGTGTCCCTGATGATCAGGAACCTAATTCGGACCCCAAATGTCTACATGGAACAACTCAAAAGGAGAATGGCTACTCCGACTTTAACTACTAGGAAAGACATGTCGATGATGGTTTCCCAATTGACATGCCTCACATTTAAAAGATGCTCGAGGCAAAATCTGAGGAACGACACGATGTAACTTCTGGAGGGGAAGATGACCAAAACACATGCCATATGAGTGGAAACACAGAGCTAATGGATTGAGTTGATAATCCAGCACATGGAGTTTGAACCAATCCGTAGAGGCCTCCCTACTCATAGCCACAACCAATCACCCTGCCAGTTAGAATGTCGTGAAAAATAAGAGATGATGGGTCAAACATAATCTGATTGATAGACAATAAGTTCATAGAAAAATCTGGGGCATGTAACACATTCTACAGACGTATGGATGGTGTCAAACTGCTCTCCCCCTGTCCTGTGGTTGGGGAATGAGTCTCGTCAGCTTTGATGATAGTTTGCCCAGGAGGAATCTGCCTATATGCACTAAGCATATCTCTATTGCCACACAAGTGATGTGTTGCCCCGAAATCCATAATCCACTCTATAATAACAAGACCACAACAAGAAGTAGATGCAATAATGCTACTTGAGGTGCTGACTCCAACGGAGGCTGCCTCGTCGAGACTAGATGGATCACCGGAATTGGCAGGTGGCATAATATCCCTCAGACGGGAAACAAGATCATCATATCTCTGCTCAGAGGAAGACACAGATGCTGGAGCTGAACCCTGTTCTGCAACACATGCAGATGCTGGAAATCCATACTTGGACTATCATGTATCCTCTGTACGTCCAGATCAATGGCGGTAGGTGCACGATGACATGCGACCACAACCTCCTCTACCACGTGGTCCACGGCCTCAAAACTGCGAAGCACCTCCCCTTCCATGGAAGGTTGCCATAGCAGATGGATTCATCATTGAAGCAAGGGATGAAACATTGATCCGTCTCAATATGCGGAAGTCTTCCTCCGTGGAAGGAATAGTAGCATCTGCCAGTATCTGTGAAGATGCTGCCTTGTATTGTGAATCCACTGATTCCAAGAAAACACCAACCATTGTGGCATTCCGATATGTCTTATGCTGTTCAGGTATCACTGTGAGAGGCATAAAACTGTGGAGCCTTTCAAACATCCCTCGTAGGGCCATGTAATGTGCATGAAAGGGTCGTCCGTTCTGCTTTATGGTGACAATATCATGTTGAAGTTGTAGGATCTTCATCTCATTCTTTGTCTGTGAATAGGTTGCAGTAAGAATATCCCACATTGCCTTTGCAGTGAGTTGATGTGGAACATCATTGCCTATCTCTGGTGTCAATGTATTAGATAGCCAGACCTGTGCATAGGCATCGTCAGCCTCCCAGGAGGCATGTGTCCCTGTCTTCTCCACCGGCTCTTCTTCGGTAAGAATGTGCTTCTTACCCATGCACTTCATAAGGCTCATGAATTGCTTGGCTCATAACTCGTAATTTGACCCTTCCATTTTGACTATCGGTACTGGATCACGGAAGGTGCATGTGGCGGGGATATCAACTTTGCTTTCTGACATGTTGCTGATTAGAGAAGACTAGGGTTGTAGACTAGAAAAACTTTTGCCTATACAGACATAAAGGGATTTGGTTGCATTTGTAGACTCAAGCAACCAATCCCATCAACCAAGAGTCGAAGAATGCAGTAGAAATAGAGGGGCGATGGCGATACCTCCAAAGAAATGAGAGATGCGGTGGCGGCACCCTAAGGGAGGTGCAACGATGAAACCCTAAGGGAGGTGTGGTGGCGCACCCGATGGAGAAGGGGTGGCGGCGACCCCTGACGACGACACACCCGATGGAGAAGGGGCGGCGGTGACCCCGAGCGGCGATGCGGTGAACCGAGAAAGAGAGAGAGAGAGGGCGGCGCGGTGGGGCTAGGGTTAGGGTTTGTGGGTATGAGAGCTCTGGTCTAGGATTGCTTCTCTGAACCATGTTGGGAAAAATGAGAGTTATTATTCCAAGGAACCCTAGGCTCTCTTATATAGAGGAGAGTCCAATGGGTAAATTACATAAGATGGGCGAATGAAAAGAAGAATAGGAAATAAACATAAAAACATATCTCTACAAGTGGAATTCATGGGAAGCTTGAGCGGTAGCTGATGGAGAATATGGAAGTTAATGGTTTTTACCAGACAAAACTAAGAGGGAGTATGCGAAATACGAATTCAATGTCAAGGAAGTTTGAGAGACAAGATCGATGCAAAGCTTGAATGATGTTGCCTTCCAAGTTTGAATTTTAATAACTGAGAGTGATGGAAGTAATATGATGTTCGCGTGCTACTTTAGATGATAATAGGAGTTGCATACTTGCAGAGAGTTGCAATGCTTTATGGCAGCAACTCTAGCACAATGAACTATTACAACTGTATAGTGAACATGTATAGTTGAGATAAAAATGCCACAGTGGATCTGTATGACCACATAAAGAAGGGACAGATTCATAATAATGAACAAAAGGTGGGTGTGGAACCTATAGCAGATAAAATGAGCACAAACTCATGTAAAGTGGTTTAGATTGGTGGAACGGAGGCTATCTAGGACTCCATATCAATTGAATGAAGCAAGGAAGAGACTTACAAGAGGGGGTATGAAAGACCAAAGAATATCGAATAGAAAACATGCCATTTTTCGATCTAACCCAGTGTGTGTGAATGGGAGTTGCTCGAAAGCAAACAACTTATGTAGCCGACCCCACTATTGCAGGAGATTGGCGCTTCTGTGCTAGGGGATCAATTCGGAGTTTGGGATCTTAATAAAATTTTTAAATAATTGTTCAGGATTATCTGCATAACTTCAGTCTTCAGTGATACCGAAACCAATTAGAATGTCAAACTTAGGCAGCTGCTACAGAATTCTTACCTGGAGCCATGTAGCCGAATGTGCCCGTCATTGCTGAAACAATATTGGGCTCCCCCATTCTATTAGCTAGAATTCTCGCCAACCCAAAGTCTGCAACCTTGGGTTTAAAATCTGAGTCCAGCAGTATATTGCTGGACTTAACATCCCAGTGCACTATAGATGGGTTGCAATGATGGTGCATGTAACACAGCCCCCTTGCGGTGCCCACAGCGATTTCCAGCCTCGTTGGCCAATCAAGGATGCGCACACGCTCTGCTCTATGCCTTTTATGTAACCAGTGATGGAGACTTCCATTCTCCATGTACTCGAACACGAGCAACTTCAGCTCCTCATTAAATATGCAGCACAACAGCTTTACTATGTTCATGTGCCGTATGGACCCTAGTATCTCCACCTCTGGCAAGAACTGCTTTTCTAAATGCAAGTTATTGTGCTTTTTGTTCCAGATTTTCTTCACGGCCACGACCTCCCTCACCTGGCTATTTTCGACTGCCATGCGGTAGACCTCTCCTGAACCCCCAGCACCGATGAGGTTCTCAGGTGTAAGGCATCGGAGGACATCAGAGTCGGTGAAGTCAAGGTATTCGAAAGGGGTGATCTTCCAGTTTGTGCTGTCCCAAGGATGCTTCTTCTTTGGAAGTCTTCTTGTGGAGAGGACCCCAATAACTAATACTATCAAGAAGACGACTGAGCCTAGGGAAGTGACTACTATCAGAGGTCCCTTTGTTAGCTTTCTGGAGTTCTTTGATGCATTAGTGCAGGGAGGGAGTTGGAAGAGGGGAGCCTTTGCGCAGAGTCCAGGATTTGAGTTGAAGCTGTTTCTATACGTCTCGTTAAGCAACAGTGGTGGGATTGGGCCAGTTAGGCTGTTGAATGAGAGGTCTAGCAAGTTGAGCTGCATGCGTCCCAGTGTGTTTGGTATATCTCCAGAGAGACAATTATTCGACAAATTCAGTTGCTTGAGTCTCAGCAATGAGCCGATGATGTCTGGAATGCTCCCGGTTAATTGGTTTCTGCTGAGGTCAAGGGAGGTGAGGCCTTGCAGGTCTTCAATGGATGAATGGATATCACCTGAGAGCATGTTACCATCTAACCGCAGCTCCTGGATCTTGCACATTCTGGAAAAGGAGACTGGTAGCCTGCCAGTGAATGCATTGTTGCTCCCATATACATAAGTCACGATCCCTGCTGCCGATGGGATCCTTCCGGAGAATCTGTTGTTGCTTATATCCAATCTGGTGAGGTTCCAAGGTAACTGGTTGGGGATTTCGCCTGAGAGGTTGTTGTCATTCAACATCAAGGTGTGGAGGTTTGGCACTGACCAGATGTTAGGAGGGAGTTCTGCAATGAAATGGTTGTGATTAATCATGATGCTCCTCAACGTGGGGCAGTTACCAAGAGACTCGGGTATTCTCCCACTGAAATTGTTGAATTGCAAAGACAGCCATTCCAAGTTCTGGCCTGCACAAAGATTGTCTGGAAGCTCCCCTGTCATGCTATTTTCGTTAATTTCGAGGATCGACAGCTTCGAATACTTCCCCAAATCCCACGGCAGGGAACCGGTGAGGTTGTTTCTGAAGAGGCGGATGTCTTGGAGCGAAGTAATGTGGCTAATGCTAGTGGGAATCCCACCGGAGAAGTGGTTGGAGTACATAAACAAAAGTTTTAACTTCTGGAGCTTAGCAAAATCTTCAGGGATGCTCCCACTTAAGTAGTTCATGGAGACATCAATCTCCTCCAATTTCAACGCTCTGATCTCCATGGGAATCTCCCCATGCAACTTGTTTTCGTAGAGGTACAAATATCGGAGGTTCTTCAACCCCCAGATGGAAGGGGGTATCGTCCCGGTGAGGTTGTTCATTGTGAGATCAAGCTGCTCGAGCTGCTGCAAGCTCCCGATCCATTCTGGTATCTCACCAACGAGATTTCCGTTCGAGATCCACATGTACTTGAGCTTTTTCAGCATTTCGAATTCCTGTGGCAGTGGTAAAGCCGAGAATGGGTTGTTGGCAAGTGTTAAAATCTCCAAGTTAGTTAACATCCCTATCTCAACAGGAAATCTTGTGAAATAGTTGTTATCAAGATAGAGAGCTTGGAGCGCCTCAAACTCTGCGATTGATGGCGGTATGTTTCCGACGATCTCATTCCCTCCGAGGTTGAGGTAGAGGAGGCCCTTGGAGAGCTTCCTGTTGATGTCGGATGGGAGGGATCCATTTAAGTAGTTCTGGCCGAGATTGAGGTGGACCAGGTTGGTGCAGTTGGGCACTAACGTGGGGAAGGAGTTCCTGATGGAGTTGTTGTAGAGATCGAGTACTGTGAGGTTGGCGAGGCTGCAGATGAAGGCCGGCACATCTCCATCGATGCCACGGTCGACGAGGGAGATGTTGGTGACCACGCCGGCGATGCATGAGATGCCGAGCCATGAGCAGTGGGGCATGGAGGAGGCATTACTCCATGAGCTCAGAGAAGGTGGGTCGTTCCAGTAGGACTTAATTCGGAGAAGCGTGTGCTTCTCTTGTTGCAGATTGGCAGCCTCGGCTGCGATGGAGGTGAGGAGAAGACAGAGGAACGCAGAGAAAATTTTCCCTACCATTGCTACCACGAGGAGACGGAGTTGGTGTCGGGCCTCATAGTTACTATTTGTTCTATATGGTTCTTTTATGGAAGTGGGAAATCGAGTGTTTAGTGTTTGACCATTTTAAGAGGTATGTTTTTCTTTGGAATTTATGGGACCAACGGCTTCTGCTGACTGCGTCATGGGATTTTCTCTCTCTTGCGATGAGGTTTGCATGTGGAAAGTGTTGGCGTTTTCATTTCCACGGTCCTAAACCGTCAGCTCAAAGTAGCTCAAAGTGTATATCTTGGGTTTTTTTACACGTCTGTCCTTAAAATTTCCAATAATACTTGCTTCCCTACTTATTTCATAACTACATTTGTGCCCATTGTACGTGCTGTCTGAGACCGTTCTCGACCTCTACACCTTCCACCCTGCGAGCTGCAGCTTAGCCGAGATACAGACTCCCCACCACCCATAGGGCATCATGGACGATGATGATCTCCCGACTCCTTGTGCATAGCTCCTTTGCTGTTCTGGTGATTCCTCTCCCATCCCCTTGACGGCTGCACCTCCTCGTCTGTCTCTTCCTCTTTGCTCGCTCCCTCAAGTACCGGCCTCCCTGAGAGGACATTGATGGGATACCTTTGCTCAGCTACATACTACTTTATACGGATGCGGATGCACAATCGACCACCACTACGGAAGCACGTGATGAAAAGAACAATCAGATATAACGATGATCACTTACCTCTTGCGATTACCAGAGAAGAAAGATCACTATAATAAGAACAAGTACAACTCTTTCTGTCGCCTCGCTCTCTTTTCTCTCTCTCTCTCTCTCTCTCTTTCTTTTTCTCTTGTGGTATTCCCTCTTACTGTGATGTAGAGGCAATGACTCCACTTCCTCTATATATAGTCCAGGTACAACCCTATAGTCATATTCCCAATATGTACAACCCAACTACTATTAGTATTAGGAGTTCAATCCTATTGGGATTTCTGATCCTAATTTAACACTAATCCTAACAGACATAGGCTCCCTTAACTCCCTTGATGATGTCAATGTTGCCAACATGCTCAACAACCACCATCACATGTGCCACACTGAATTCCATCCCACCTCTGCCTCATCGCCTTCACAGACCCCTCGATCACAAACCGCCACCAATGCAACAAGAGAGTTGTGTGCGCGCGCATACGCCTTTGGACACAGCTGTAATCAGTTATTGTTTCTAGAGACATGTTATAAAACAAGTAGGAGCGTGGATATTATTTACAAAGTTGCGAAGGATACAAGTGTTAAAATTCATAAAATCATTTAAGGAACAAATAATGTATCTGTTGGATAATGGCTGGCGTATTGATTAAATTGTACTTTTTACGTACATTCCTTTGTTTAGATATCATGTATTCCATAGTTGCAGGTATGCCCTTGCGAACGTTGATTTGTTTGTATGTATATTGTCCATTTGGTGTTTTTAATTACTTATATATGAGTCATATGAGTTAATCCTGACGTGTTGCAAGGTATAGCACATCCTACTTGTTCAAAGTTTAAAAATATAATAGAAAAAAATTAGAATGCGCTGGCATTTAAATTTATAATTCCATTTTAAATATAAAAGAATCATGATAATTTTACCATGCCTTTTCTAGTAGCACTGTATGGTCATCCGTTTCATTTTCCGTTGGAAGTGATAACTTCTTTATGTACATAATCTGCTCTCAAGTTTTGTAAGGATCAAGAGTTTTTTTTCATATTCTTGTAATCTCATTGTAGGTTTTGTATTCATTTCTCGACGTTCACCTTCAATTTGGGTTGGATGCAGGGATGAAAGCGGTCCGATAAGGATATGAATACATGTATAATCATATCCGTATCCTTTTAAAATATGGATACGTATATTGACGGATGTGAAAAATGTGTTATTATATCCATAAAAATGAATACGAATCCAAATGAATACGAATCAGATACGAATAATAACATAAATATTTAATAGATTAACTAAAATATACATGTTTAGGATGGTTTATACATTAAATAACGTATGTAGTAAGTTTGAAATAATTATATCAAATATGGTGATTGCAATCATAAAATATTGTTACACATAGTTATAAATAAATTTATCACTATACTTATGTACGAAAACGAGTATATGAATACGAATGCGGATATTAGCGAATGTCAGAGTGATATCCATATCTGCATCCATTTTAAAACGAATACGAATGTCAAAATATGTATAAAATGAATACGATAGTAGATCAGATACAGATATATTCACATTCGTTTTCATCCCTAGTTGGATGGGTTTGAGTTTTATAATCGGTGTTGCATTTGGTGTTAGTTTAGAAAGTTGCCACCAATGACAACCAAATTAAATAGGGTGGTATTGTTTGCGTTGTTAGTTTGGGTCGATCGGTTTTGAGTTATCAAATTATTTTTTATTATTCTTTTTAGTAATTTACTTGTTGAACGGGACTACAATAAATATAACTACAATCAAAATAAAATAGAAGGAATAATAAAAAATACACAATATGTCAAATAAAATAATTAATATATAATTATATATAAGAATAAGAATTATATATAATAATAAGAAATTTGAACAGCTTCCATGAGTATCTGTACCTATCCTTTTTTATATATTTTATATTTATATATAAAATAAACCTTTGTTTTTTTTCAAAACCAGGATTTGGCTCAGGATTATCCATTTTTTTAATTCTAGGGGTTTTTATTGGACCAGAAGACATCTATGGTGAGAAAATATCAAAACATATTTATAGATTATATGTTTAGATATAAAACAAAGGTCGCAAATATAATCGTTAATCCAAGTAATTAGAACTATACTTGTCGAGCAAGGTTATATAATGTAGGTTGCTGAAACTTTCAGTTCGGGTTGTTTGAAAGGGTTGGGTTGAATACATCTGATCTACTAATCAGCACAAAAATCAAATAAATATTACAGTTTGGCTCTAAACCGACCTTAATCTAATAACCTTAATCCATTTCAACCATTTCTTAGAGGTTTAGGTGGATTATATAGGTCAACCAAAATAACATCTAGTTCTACATTCAGTTCCGAAAATAAATTATGCCCTTTGGTACTGATCATCTAAGGGTTGATGTCGTGAAGACCTAAATGCCCATAGATATGGAAATGTGGATGTGAGTGGATCTTCAATCACGTGCCTAATGAGTCCATATTGGCACAATGAACACTCACTTTTTTTGCTCTCTTTGCTCTCATGTTTGACCTTTAGATGAAGGGTCAATGATCCTTTATATAGACATGGACATGTGGCATGTATGAGATCATAAAGTATGTGAGGTTACTTCCATGAAAATGAAGGTAATTTAATCTCACTCAAATTAGGATTTCCATTGCAACTAGAACTAATGAATGTCTTATTAAGGGTTGAGTTCTCATATGGAGGAAATACTCGAAAATTCTCCCTTTTTCCAATGATGTGAGTGAGGACTATTTCAAATACTTCTTCTCCTTTTACCATAAATTCCCCATATTGTATAATGTAAGTTTCATCTTTGATATCACCATGGAAAATGGTTGTCTTCTCATCCATGTACTCAATCTATAAGTCTTTAGTGGAAGACAAATGGAGAAGTCCACTTATTTTAAAAGTGCATTTTATCTTGAGAAATTTCACAAGCTTAAATGCAAGGTCATTATATAAAATTTGCATTTTAACTTGCACAACCTTAATCCACTTTTCTTTATGCACATCTTGCATTTTCTACGAATAGTATTCTGGCTCATCACTGTCCACTAAAAGATCACAATCATTTGTAAAGTATCTTATAGAGGAAAACATCTACATATATAAAATGAATATGCATTACAAGAAGAGCCTTTCTCTTAATTCAAGTAAGAGTGTCTATATTGTCAGCATCTTCTCCTTCAAGATTCAGAGCCTCCTCGTGAACGTCATCTAAAATTACATTCAAAAGATGCTACAAGGTAATACGATCTCATCTACTTGAATGTAGTTTTTCTAAGATGGATATGCCATCTCAATAGTGTCAAACATGTCCTAGGTAGATATTACACTCACGCGCTTCTTCTCTACGGGGTCATATAACATGTAACCAAACTCCTATGTCCATATCCCATATGACACATTGTTTGGTTTTGGATTCTAACTTGGACCTCTCTCTCTCTTATGTTAGAACATGCATAAGGTATCTACAACTAAATACACTTATGTACTTAAAAGAAAGGGTTTTTATTAGTTGTGCCCTCTGAAATACTGCAATTTCAGTTATACCCCTCCCTTTTTGGTAATATCAGTTGTGCCCTTGACTTTTTGTCATTCTATCACTTGTACCCTCCCATTATTGTAACTGTCAATAAGTTGAACTTAACCATGGTTTAATCAAGATATAGTATAGTTAAGAGGAGCATATCCCGAAAAAAAGCCCACCTCCCCCTTTCACTCTTCCATCCTCATCACCCTTCAATCCTTCCTCCTTTGATCACCTCCTCATCCATCCCCTTCTCCCGCGTTCACCATCAACATCATCATATCCACGATGACGCCGCGGGTTCTCGATGACGAGGCCGACCACCTCCTCATTCATCCCCTTCCCCACGTACCTCCCCTCCACCCCCCTCACCTCTGCCCTTGCACCTCTCGTTGCCCATGCTCCTCCCCCTCCGCCATGTGCTCCTCTACCAGCACAACGAGCTCTCGTCCGCCTCTTCTTCCCTCTACTGCCACCTCTTTGACGCCCAAGTCCTCCTCACCTCTGGCGTCCTCCTCCTCCCCCTGGTCCCCTGCACCCGCCGCGAGGCTCTCCACTCTGAATTTCGCAGCCTCATCACCCGACTCCAAATCAACCTCGTCGCCTCAAAAGCCGCCCCCCGCGACCCTCTGGTCAACCTCCTCAGCGATGATGACAAGACCGTTGTCATCGCAGTTGCGCAGGGGGTCGTCTCGGCTATCGTCAAGTTGATAGAATCATCGTCATCATCCCCCAAAATCAAGGAGAAGGTTGTCATGGCATTAGCCAGAGTTTCCGCCGTCGACAGCTATCGCGGTGTCCTCGATGGCGAGGGCCTGCTTTTGCTCACCCACGTTGCCCGTGTCGTCGAGTCTGGCAGCATTCTTGCCAAGGAGAAGGCCTGTGTGATACTCCAGGTTCTTACCCTTCCCAAGGAGAATGCCACCGCGATAGGCTCCCGAGGTAGCGTTGACTCACTGCTCGAGATCTGCGAGGATGGAACACCGGCGGCGCAGGATGTCGTTGTCACCGTGTTACGGAATCTGGCTGCGGTTGATGAAATCTGTGGGAATTTTGCTTGTGGAGCGTGCAGTGCTGATTCTCGCAAGGCTCGTTGCTTCAGGGACAATTGCTGCACAAGAGAATGCCATTGCTTGCAACCGGAATCTTGCGGCTGGGGAATGCCGTGAAACTAAGCTGATGATTCTTACGGAGTTTGACAAACTACTGGTGCTCTTGAACCAGCGGTGAGGCTGATACGGAATGTAGCTGCGGAGTACTCAGTCGCGGAGCTGCTGGTCGACTGCGGTTTCGTCCTTCGTATTGTTTCCGCACTCAAATGTGAGTCGTCTGGCACCGGTGTGGAGTCGGTAAGGGCGATACTTATCATCGCCAACGTAGGGAAGGCGAGGAGGGAAACCAACGAGACCGGATGCATGCCAAAGCTGGTGAGGTTGCTGGAGGCAAAAGCAACGGAGGAGCGTAGTCAGCAGTGCAGGCACTTGCAGAATTGGTAATGGTGATGGAGAGATGAAAAAAGAGGCTGAGGGACTTGGGCGGAGGAGGAAGAGAAGGAGGGGAAGAGGAAGAAATGGGAGAGAACGAGGGAGAGGATGGGATGACTTTACGACCCTTCTATTTTTAAATTAATTTCGATTGTGTCCTCGAAGTTAGCGTCCGTTTGTGTTGGAGATTGACGTCAACTAACCCTAGGAGCACAAGTGATAGAACAACAAGAAGTCGGGGGCACAACCAAAAAGAGAGGGGCGTAACTGAAATTGCAATATCTCAGAGGGGGTACAACTGATAAAAACCCTAAAAGAAATGTTATTTCCATACTAGACTCTATTAGGGCTATCTCAATCCAAGACAACGTCTAAAGACATGATGATCGCATGAGCAGTTGTGTTCAAGGCTTCACTTCAAGAGGAATTGGATAGCTTTGCCCCAGAATAGATAAATGACTTTCTCTACAAGAGTAATATTTGTCCTTTCAACAAAACCATCTAATTGTGAAGTCTTTGGAGGAGTTTTTAGATCTCTATGAAACCTACAATATATGTTAAAAGATTCCACATACTCTATCATCATCATCATTGCATATGCATTTCAACTTCTTACATGCGTGCAGCTTTATGAGTACATGGAAGTTCTTTTACACACCAAAGACCCGATCCTTTCTCTTTATGGTCAATACTCTTAGTTCTCTAGTGAAATCATCAACAAAAGCGATAACGAAGTATATATAAGATATCTCACCTTCTTAGGATGGCATAAGTCTATGTCAGACAACTCCAATACGAGCGTCTTCTTAGAAGGTAAGTTATTTTGGAACATAACTCTAGATTACTTTCTGACCAAGCAAAATACATCTCTTTCTCTTTTCTTTCTTAACGTCTGAAAAATAATTCCTCTTGATCAAGGTGTACACGACCTTATCTCTTATATGACTAATTTTCTTGCACGGTTAAATTGGTATGTCATCATAGATCGTATTCACCAAGGATGCATAAGTAGATAGTCAATACTCGATCTATGGGTCACTAACTAAAGACTAATCAGCAGTTGATCAACTAATCAGATTTCATGGGCTTTTATCAATTTTGAATTTATTATTATGTTAAATGTATAAATCATTCTATACCTATATCTTTTTATGTTTGCATAACTTTATACATTATCTATACTCCTTATGAAATAAAAGAAATAATTGAATTTAAATAAAAAACATCTAGCATCTTAGATAGTATTTGCTCTTAAAAAAATAAAAAAATACAAAAATATGGCATCTCCAAGCAGAAATCTACTTTCTCCTATTTCCTTTCTGATTCAAAATAAAAAAATACAAAAATATGACATCCTCAAGCAAAAATCTACTGGCTAGTTGGCCTAGGTCGACTAATCGGGTCGAGTAGTCAGTCGATTGACTATTGACCGAATAGTTAATAATCAATCGGCCACCCTACCGACTCGACTCGTTAGACCAACTAATCAGGCTGGTCGGATGGCATGTACAACACTGTCATTCACTGTATTTTTGGAAAATTGATGCCTACATAACATAAAATTTATTGTTGTGTTTCATTCATGCATCATAAGATAAGTACCGCTTCATCGTCCACCACCAAATATGTTAAATAATTGTCATCATTGGGCTATTCTGTTGATATCAAGTTCAAATGCATGTTCGGGGCATGCCTCATAGCTTTTAACTTCAAAAGGATCTCGACAACATTCTACAAGATGACAACACCTCTAAAATACACTAGACAAGAAACAATTGTCCATTCTAATAATGCCACAATCACTAGAAGCATAAGATGCGAAAAACTCTCTATTCGAAGTTGCATGCATGCTGAATTGTTGTCGACTAGCCAACAAGTATCATTTCCGGTGATAGTCACATCGAATATAATGGGCAAATCATACTCAACAATGATGTCCACGTCGTTATTATCTTTGTTGTTCTTTTTATTCTTTTTATCTTTTATCTCTCTTAAGTTGGAAGCAATATCTCTTGTCGTTATTATCTTTGTTGTTCTTTTCATATTTTTATCTCTCTTTTAAGTTGGAAGCAATATCTCTTGACATGACATTTCTTTCCGCAATGATGATACTTCAGACCTTGCTTATATCATTATTTCTTTTTTTTATCCTTTTTGAGTCTACTTCTTCTCTTACTTTCAGTGACTAAAACCTTTTTACCTCTTCGCTCCCAAAACCATTATTGATGGTTTTTAAGAAAACACCTTTGTTAGGTATGGAGTTCGTAGAGAAATGTAGAATACCTCCCAACAGTGGCAAGCACATCTGGAAATTTGCCTTCCATTTTTATTCACATACTAGAAAGTTGACTGATAATACATTAAAATTCATTTAGGTGGCATGTAACAGTTTACCATCCTTGAATTTCAAATACACCAATCTCATGAATAAAGACAACTTGTTGTTCTTTGTCTTTGAATTATACAAGTTCGCCAATGTGGACAAAAATGTGTGCAAGTGTTTTGCTCTGAATGTGATTGTACAAGTTCTCATCAACAAACTGTTGCATAAATATGCGAACATGTTCTTGTTCAAACTCACATTCTTCATCATTCTGGGATTCTGGCTTCTAGTGACAAGAACTAGAAAGCATGCTTCATTCATAAATAGTAAGTCTCTCACCTTAATTGTTGATAAACTTTAGTTAAAAAAATTCATGATGTTCATTTTGTTGGAATTGGAGTTCATCTTATTAACCATATTGGCTATGAAAAATGGGAAAAGGTTTTTTTAATAGATCACATAAAAAAATTTAAAGTTGAAAAGATGATCCTATACGATTTGCCAAATCCTAGACAACTATAACATCAGATAAAATCCAATAGCAAATTAATTAACTATAGATCGAAAGAAAAGTTTTTGGGAGGGGTGCTTACACAAATCCAACCCTCTCAACAAGGGCATGGATGACAAAAAATTGAGATTGTTTAAAGTAAACTTACCTTGAAATTATAAACGTCCACGAATTTGAAAATGTGGATGCGCTTTGATCTATAATCACGTATTAAAATGAACCAATGTTGTATCAAAGGGCAACCACTTCTCTCTCTCTCTTTGATTTCTCTCTTAAGTTGATGCTATCGATGAAGGGTCAAGATTCGTTACAGAATCATGGACATGAGAGTATGCGGAGTGCATGAAATCCTAAAGCCGATGAGATTATCGCACTTCTATTTAATGAAGGCAATCACTCGTCAATCAAATTGGGATTTCCATTGCAATTGCGACTAATGAATGCCATATTAATGGTTGAGTTCCCACATGAAATTGAATGAAATAATTAACCAATATTGCAAATTACAAACATTCATTTGTAAACATAAATCTTGGGCAAGGCTCGAGAATTTGTCGAAACCAAATTTGTGCTCAAGTCCAAATATGGACATCATGGGGTTGGACCTATATTATGTTTGCTTGAATATGGATATACAAATATTCAGAGTCCGACTTAGATCTTCTTGGGGATTACTTGGATGATAAAGAGGCTAGGTATTCTACGTTAAAAATTCCATCGGGTAAAAATCACAATCCAAGCCTATGTGACTTTGAATCTTCTCAATTAGCCTCATCAAAAAAAATAATGTTCGATTCTCCTATTCCAAAAAAAGTAGAAAATTTGAAACAATTGAGTTTTTCTCGGAAATTTGATGCAGTTACTGATTCATGATCTGCCATATATCAAATGAAAACTCCATTCTCGATTCAACCAGATGCTTACCATATTTATGTTTTTCATTGAGTTTGATTCTTGTTTGATTCTTGTTTGTATATCCTTATTATATATTTTATTGAACTACTATTTCGTAGCTGTTGCACATGCAACTCCTTATTTATGTAGTTACTTACATATTTTAATCATGTTTACGATCATGTTCCAAAATATAACGAAATTCTTCACGTCAAAGCAAATATCATACAAATCGATATGAAATGGCCATATCTTTCTGCATCCTTAATTTTAAGGGATAATTACACCCATAACCCTAAGTAATTTTGCAATAACATTCATAACCCTGCATAATCATGAATTACGCTCAGGACCCTGAATAAGTCTGCCGTCTTACACCTATAACCTTCCGTTACTTTACTTCGTTAACTCAACCAACTGATTGGGTTAATCTAACCAATCAATGATCTAATAGCTGGAATTAATCGCCTACGACCTAACCCCATTGCACCCATCCTCATAACGGAGATCTCGCGCGTGGGCTTCGAGGACCTCCTATCCAACCATGGAAGCGACGGCAAGGCCCTCATGGAGGAGCTCTGCAATGGGTTCCGGCTCCTGATGGACCGCGACTGGGCAGCCCCGACCTTCCACCCGCACCCACCCCCACCCCCCGAGCCCACCTCGTCCTGAGCAGCCCCGATCCTCCCTCCCCCGACCCCCGGCAATCCTCCCCCTCGACCCCATCTCCTCCTGCGGCAGCCCCGCCCCCCCGACCCCACACCTCCTCCTGCAGCATTCCTACCAGCCCACCTCCTCCTGCGGTAGCCCCCCCCCAACCCTCCTCAGCGCACAACCCCCTCCCCCGAGCCCACTAGGTTGCGGCAGGCCTGCAGGGATGGGGAAGTTGGTCGGTGGGTGGCTTGCAGGGTCGGTCGACCAGGGGCGGAGGGAGGTCGACGCCAGGGCTGGGGGCTTCCGGAGGTTCGGGGTGGTTACGTCGCGCGCGGGGAGGGCTGGGGGCTTCTGGAGGTTCGGGGGCGGTTGCATCGGGCGGGGGTGGAGGGTTTGGGGGTATTGGATCGCGGGCGGGGGCGGTTACGTCACGCGCGCTGGAGGCGGTTCCGTCGGGGCGGGGCGGCTTGCGTTCGCTGGGGGTGGGTGGGGTCTTGCAGAGGTCAACGACACGTGATGATTGCTAGCACAGGTCAACGGAGGTGGGATGTGGGTCTTGCAAGGTCGACGGCTATGTGAGGATTGCTTGCACAGGTCGACAGGGGAGAGCCGTTTGCAGGATCTGGGGGAGAGCTTGCAGCCAGCCTTCCAAAGTGATGAAGACAGAAGGAGATGGCACAATTCGCAAATAAGAATGAGTATTAGGGGTAATTTAGGTTTTTTCAAACGGAATCGTCAAATATAACAGACATTTCCAACGGAACATAACACAGGGTTATATCATGTAAGAGTTAAGCATTACTCGGGGTTTCTCATGTAATTCGCGATTATACAGGGTTATGAATATTATTGCAAAATTACTCAAGATTATGGGTGTAATTACCCCTAATGTTAATGGATGTTGTCGGACAGAGTTTGAGAATGAACAACAATTGTGTGAAGTGGGTAATTTTGATATCATTCTAAGATAATATATTGGATTACTGAGCAGATTGGATCATTGAACACTGATTCAATCTGATTGATTATATTGCCAAGTTGGCTGTAGACTTCAATTATCAATGGCAACATAAACGGTAGCAAATATCTGTGAAATGTGTTTGATCGACAAAATGCATCAAGTAATCTGTGGTAGATGTCTGATCAAATTAACAACCAATGCAGCAAGTACTCCATCATGTATGTTTGAACATAAAATTCATTTATTCCAATCTCCTCTGATTTTCTCTGTGATGATAAACCAGTAAGTCTCTTACTTTAAGAGAGAAGTAAAGATTAATCAAGATTTATCCTTTCTTTTTCTCCTACGAGGTAAGAAGAGGAAATCATCACCACGATTATAATTTCGTCATATCAAAATTGGATTACAGAGAGATTGAATGGAGATGGGCAATAAGCTGCGTCGCCCCCATTAATGATATGTAAAGCTCTGAAGCTTCACAATGACATAGAAAAAGGATCAGCTATGCAAGGAAAAGTGCATATCAACTCGATTTCTTCTCCGGCCGTGTCCAAGTACATGGCAGCTTGTTGGATCGAAAAGATGTATGATTTCTCATTTATGTTAAGTAACGGTTCTTCAGGAGGAAAATTCGTCCCAGGGGTAAGTTTCTAAACTTATTTCTCTAGGGCAGTCACGATTATTTTTTTTGTTATGTACCGTAGGTAAGCCGCCTCTTCAAGAGGCGGCTTTGCCCTTAATGTTTTTATGTGTTATATGCTAATGAGAGCCGCCTCTTCAAAAGGCGGCTTTGGTTAAAATCAAAGCCACCTCTTGAAGAGGCGGCTTTCCCCCTAGAGTTTTTATGTTACGTATCAGTGAGAGCCGCCTCTTCAAGAGGCGGCTTTGGCTAAAATCAAAGCCGCCTTTTGAAAAGGCGGCTTACCTACGGTACATAACAAAAAAAAATAATCGTGACCGCACAGGAGTAATAAGTTTAGAAACTTACCCTTGGGACGAATTTTCCTCGGTTTTTCAGCCCTCTCTTCATTTCGTTCACGTGTTTAGTAGTATTGGGAGATTGTTGATTTTGGAGATATGCATTGGATTTGATCCTAGCTTAGGGATCCCATCTTAGTGTTCGTGGCCTCATTGTTGTATGGTTTTGATATAGTAGTCATTGATCTTCTCCGGTTTGTTTCAGGTGATCATGTTGTGTTTCTATCGATTTGAATCCCTTTGATGGATAATACGATCGCATGGGTCAAGTACCTTTATCTAGGAATTCTGAGGTGCATGCTAGATTATGCCAAATTAGTAGGTAATTCACCAGTTGATGGAACAAACTCGAATGTAAGCGATCATGCTTGAATTCAAGGGTAAAGTGATCGATAAAATCACGAGAAATGTTCATTCAAGATCTTATTTTCGAGAGGGTTGATCAGACGAATTAATGTGCACGGTCAATGAAGGATGATTACTGGTGCTGGGTAATCAAATTATAAGTCTAGTTTGACAGATAGAGGATAGTTATGGGAGCCCTAGCGTGGTCGATCAGATCGCCTCTCTGGAAACTCTAATTTGATCAGCATGTTTAAGACAATAAAACAAACCTAACAGAGCTTATGTGATCGAATAAACCTACCAGTTTGATCAATCATCCCCTAAGGAGACCGATTAGATCTATATGGTTGGTCTATTACTTTAATATTCTGAAGATGGCCTATGAGTAGGGCGTATCGATCAACCTATTAAGAGTGATCAATCACAGGTGGTCGGTTGAAACTATCTATCTAAGTTTTATCGTGGACCACATCAAGTAAAAACAAAAAAAACTATACATTTTTAATAATTTTTTGTCACTTCTCATAATACTACAATATTGGCATCTTTACACAAACCCCAAGCATGATCATCATCATCCAAATACCTTATCGCCACGATACTACCACATAAATCTCATAGAGATATGATGTTCAGTGAATTTGGAGGGTTTGTTGTGCTGTAATTTTTTTGTTACCTCATATCTTTGTTTAATTATTTCTTCTGTAACCATATGGCTAACTTCGATCTATTTTAGGTTTTTTATTTTTATTTTTGAAATAGAAAATACAAATAAAAAATTTTATTGCGATATGGCTAACTTCGATCTATTTTAGGTTTTTTATTTTTATTTTTGAAATAGAAAATACAAATAAAAAATTTTATTGCGATACTTTCATGTTAAGCTCATGTCTGAGGACCTCGACATCATCCATCCCCCCTTCAATCTTCTCCCTTCTCTCTTGAACACCTGATGCATGTTGGTCCTTGCTTTCATCGATATCACATCGAGGGCTCTGTTATGTGGCATAAGTTCATGTCTCTTATTCTTGTTCATTTTTTACATTTTTTTATCTGTCCTAATTGCCTCTATATATAATAATATTTGCTTATTAATGTTAAACTACACAATCTCATACAAGCAAATATTTTTTTAGATCAAATATGACAAGCAAGACAATTACCACTGAGTTGGAAAAAATTGAGTACCTTAATGGTACTAATTATGGGTTGTGGAGTGGAAAGATCTTTTTTAGCTAATTACATGATAGCATACACTCCATAATAGACAAAACTGACCCTATCCTATTTGAGAATCCAACTATAGAGGAAATCAGGACCCACGAACAGTGGGAGAAAATAAATAATAGGGTTAGGAGTTTATGCTGACCCTTATGGATTTGAATCTGATTCGAGTATTCGGGACCTATGAAGCAGCTTGCGAGCTCTAGACAACGGTTATGGAGAAATATCACTCCAAGTCGGAAGTGAGCGTCTAGCTTCTTCTACACAAGTACAATTCGTGTAGAATGAAGGAATCTGAAAGTGTCCTCGAGAACGTGAAGAAAATGATCGTGATGGCCAAGAATCTAGCGGTTGTTGATTGCGTGATTCCAAAGAGGATGCAAATAACAACCATTCTAGAAAGTCCCATGCCGTCATTCAACATGGTTGCCACATCCTTTAGGAAGAACGCATCAAGAGTGTGACAGACCTAGCTGCACAATTGATAATTGAGCAGAACCTCTCGAAGCAAAAATCAAAGTCGAGATTTTTGAGGTCGAGGAAGAGGAAGAATAAACTAATGTGATGCACACAAAGAAAAGACTAGAATCATCCAATGTGATTTTCAAATGAAAAAGTAGGAAATACCCACGTGGCTCATCCTATGGTTACGACAAATATGGTCAATTCATGGTCAATTGCCCTAACAAAAAGAAGTCAGAAAATTCTAAAATATTTGAAAATAAAGGCAAGAAGAAAATGGATTTGTGGTTGTCGTAGAATGCAACTCTGCAATCACAGACTATAATGGATGGTGGATTGACTATGGTGCAACCCGTTACATTTCCAAGATAAAGGAGGGACTTGTGGATTTCTAAGAGCTGAAGAAAGACGGACAAAGGATCTTCATGGGGAACAACACCTACTTGGATGTTGAAGGTGTTGGGACATACATGCTTGACTTGGGCGATAGAATAATGGTACTTCAGGATGTCTATATGCTCCAAGAATACGCCGAAACCTCGTATCTGTTCCAGTGCTGCTCAAGAAAGACTTTGAAATTAAGTTTTATAAAAAGCATGTATCCATAGAAAGAATAAGAAGGTCTATATCATGTTAAAGTTTCTACTTGAGCATGACCCATTTTGTCTTCATGTAATAAATTCTAGTGAATCAATGAATGTGATTTCTAAATACTTTCTATGTTATTTATCGGATTATGATTTATGACATGAAACTAGATCATCCACGAAATTCTAAAATGAATCAAATGATCAAATCTGATATTTTGCCTAAGATTACATGTGCAAGGATATTGCCATGTGAACATTCTTCAACTAGATTAATGACAAGAAAACCCTTCTCAATGGGAATCCATTCAAAGAAATTATTAGGCTTGATCCATTCAGATATATGTGGACCATTGAGTGTCAATAAACATAGAAATAACGAATACTTCATAACATTCATTAATGACTACTCTAAGTTCTCATATCTCTATTTCTTAGAAGAAAGACAGAATCTTTTGAAATATTTAAGAGATACATGACAGAAGTAGAGACCAAATTGGGAAAAGCAATTAAAACCCTTAAGATTAATAGAGGTAGAGAATATACCTCAAAGGAGTTTGAGGAGTATTGCATTCAAGCAGACATTCGTAGGCATACTACAATGCTTTATACACTATAACAAAATGGTATAGCTAAAAGAAAGAATAGAAATTTGATGAATGCAGTTAGGTGTATGCTGTCACACTCAGGTCTCTCAAAGGATTTTTTTGGGAGAAACAATGTTGACCGATAACGACATACATAATCGGATTCCCACTAAGTCCATAGAATCAACGTCATATGAAATTGGTAATGGAAGGAAACCCGAGTTGGGTCATCTCCGGAAATGAGGGTATATTGCACATGTCTTGGTACCGAGTCAGTTTAGAGACAAGCTAGACTTCAAGATATTAAAGTGCAAATTTGTTGGATATGGTGAAAATTCTAAAGGATATAGGTTCTTCCATGAAACGAAAGGTCTGATCGAAAGTCATGATACCACTTTCCTTTAAATTCAACAAGAAAAGGACCAGGAAGTAGAGGAATCAGATCCTATATTTGTCCTACAGGACAATGAAGATGACTTTAAGACAAAACAAGAATTAATAGATGATATTGAACATCCATATATAGAGAAGGAACCTAAGATTAGTGATGATCCTTTAGAGGAAGTGGGTGCGAGTATAATCGCCAATAAGAGACCCAGAACATGGCATGCATGGATGAAATATTATCATTCTATGGATGTGAGGTGGCGTGTTCCACCCTAGATGAGGATGTGGTGGATTATATAGATCTCATATCTTTTAGCGAAATAATGGCTTCGAACGAGTCAGAATCATGGACGACTGTCATGAGAGATGAGTTGGACTCAATAGAGCGGAACGGTGTATATGACTTATGTGATTTGCCTACAATCCATAAGATTTAAGTGGGTATTCAAGAAAAAGTACCGAGTTGATGATGTTGTTGATAAATACAAAGCAAGATTAGTTTCAAAAGGTTATACTCAGCAAGTTGGAATAGACTTCCAGGAAACCTACTCTCTGGTTTCTAAGTTCACATCGATTCAGATGATCTTAGATATAGTCGCATATATGATTTTAGAATTATTCCAAATGGATGTCAAGACAACCTTCCTTAATGGAGGATTAATAGAGGATATTTATATGCGACAACCTGATCGTTTTTAGATTGAAGCTCAGAAGAAAAGGGTTTATAAGTTAAGAAAGTCATTATATGGCTTGCAAAAGTCTTCACGGTAATGGTATCTCAAGTTTAATGAGAAAATTATCCAATTTGAAGTTGTTGCAAATAAGTTGGATAATTGTGTATATATCATGAAGAGTAGGAGTATGTTTTCTATCATGTCATTATATGTAGATAATATTCTACTCGCGGTTAATGACATATGGATATTAGATAAAATTAAAGAGAAATTAAGCAGTGAATTTGTGATGAAGGGCATGGACGAAGCATCCTATGTTCTTGAAATTCAAATTAGAAGAGACAGAGATTCAAGGAAATTGAATCTTAGTCAAGAAAAGTATTTTCATGTTGTATTAAAGAGATTTGGAATGCAGAATAACACTCCAGCTCCTACACCGATTGTGCTTGGAAAGAGGCTCAGTAACAGTCAATGTCCTGAAAAGGGGTAGAAATCTTTAGAAGTTACATATGCACAAGCGATGGGTAGTCTGATGTATGCAATGATGTGCACACGACTTGACGCGGCTTATCCAGTCAGCTTACACAGTATATATCAAAGTAATCCCGGACCAGCACATTGGGAAGCTGTAAAGAGGATTCTTCGATATCTGAAAGGGACTGTACATCTGAAACTGGTATATCAAGCTGAATTACTTGAGGTAGCAGGATACTCCGATGCATATTTTGGAGGGGTGTGGATGATTGAAAATCTACATCAGGTTACCTTTTCATGTTTGGTGGAGCAACCATTTCTTGGGGTAGAAAAAAAAAGGATGTGTATCTAAACATACACAGGAGGCAGAATACATTGCATGTATCATGACCACCACTCATACGGTTTAGATTAAACATTTTCTGGAAAACTTATGCCTGAAATTGGTCAAAGGACCAATTGAAATGTATTATGATATACAAGCTGCTATAAGCTTTATCAATAATGGGGCTAATAGTTCTAAAGGAAAGCACATTGAAATCCAATATGCTATATACAAGATATAGTGGCGAAACAAGAAATAACGGTAACCTATATACCTACAAGTGATATGTTGGTTGATTCTCTAACCAATGTAATAGCAGTTAGCACCTACATTAAATATGTTTGTTTAATGAGACTCATGAATGCATGAGTTAAGGAAAAGTTTTCATGAATATATAAACTAACTGCAAACATCTCTATGCACTACATGAATAGTGGGAGCTCCGTGACCACGTGGTGAAGCAATCGCCTCCGGCGGTTGCGGCAAGGCCTAGTCTCATGGGGAAACCATTGCCGCTGGGCATGGGGGCGAGGACGGACTGTGCGAGGGGCTTTCACGCTCTATAAATAACGACCTCCTCCAGGAAGGGAAGATATCTCTTGATATCTCTCGTACTAGAGATCCATCTCGTACTAGGGGAAGATCGATGCGGCCCCAAACTTAAAATGTAACCATGGTTTACTTATCAACAAAGTACACAAGACCATGACCATATGTTTCCATGCCTCACTTTAAAAAGAATTTTTCATAGCAGAATGTTCAGTAAAATTGTTTAGATCCACAGTTTAGTAACTTATTTCCATACTTTCTTACATAAAGTACACATGAAAAACAGATCAATTTTACTGAACTTCCTTTCCACCTGGCAAGTTAAATTTGCCTTAATTATTTTTCTCCATATATTGCTTTTGCTGTATCTGTCGGTTTGGTGTCTCACCTTTTTTTTTATTTTCAAGAAGGAACTCATGAGAACCCAAATATGGGTAGTGTTGTCCTAGCAGTGGAATATGGTTATGCTTTTTACATACTTAGTACTTGTTCATAAATATAACGAGTAACTGACCAGTATGAGATAACTAATCAGAATTTGTTTTCACCTCAAAACTTCTATCATGGTATCAGAGATCCGGGTGTTAGATATAAGTTCGAAAACTTGATCATGTCTAAGCTTCCAGATCTGAAGTTGAAGGCGTCACATCTGAAGATGAGAAACTAATCTCTCTAGAGATAATCCTTTATGAGTTTCATCGATTGAATCATGGGGGATTCAACAAGTAGCTTGTCCAAAACATCAACAAGAATCTCTGTGATTCGTGATGCTCTTTCAACCGTCATTCTTTTACAAACTTATATCCAAAGATTATTCTCTATGGAGAGCCAAGGCCAAGGCGTTTCACTACAGAGTTAACTACTCTAAAGAAGGAAGATTGTTCTGTATCTAATTTTGTTTTTAAAGCCAAGTCATTACTGCTTAATCTAGTCACAACAGGTCAAACATTTACAAATAATGATCTGCTACTTGTTATTATAAATTGATTAGAGCCAGATTGTGATTCTATTATTAGTACTATTGTTAGTCAGGCTGTAAACCTCTCTTATGAACAAGTTGTTTGCCTACTCATGGAACATGAACAATTCTTTCTATAAAATCAACCAAAATTGGATGCATCCATTCATCAGGTTCATTTTACCGTCCCTTCCAATATGTTCAGTCGAAAGGGAGGTTTTGTAGGTAGGGGAGGCTAGCTGTAAATCAAAATTTTCACAAAGGCAAACATATTATGAATAGTGATGGTAGATGAAATGAGTCTTAGCATGATAAAAGTTCTTTACAGTAGCCTTAAGGGGCTACACAGTGTAAGATCTGTGGCAGAAATAATCACATTGGTCTTAACTATTATCACATGTTCAATCACTCTACTTCCCTGCAGGCTCAGTATGTTTCGAAGAAGGAACCCATTTCAAATCCTGGTATCCAGATTCTGGAGCAAGTCATCATGTTACTTGTTGAGTTGATAACTAACACACTTCACAAGAGAAACAACCATGGTCTACTTTATTGCATAAACTTGGAAATAGAACAAAAAGGGTAGAATAACCAGGATGGCCTAGACGATCATGCCACTTTTCCAGTTCACTAACATCTTCATGTCTGTTACCAGCATTGTTTTTAAGAACGCGCCTCGAGGTGCTGAGGCATACGCCTCGAGGCGTTTTTCAATGAAAAATACCTCGAGGCTATAGCCTCATGCAGTCTCAGTGATGCGTGCGCCTCGAGGCTTATGAGGTGTGTCTCGAGGCGTCTAGCAAAGATGGTAGGGTGCCAAAGAGGGAGCAACACGGGCTGCAAGTCCTTCTCAAGGTCAGCTCGTCAGAGACGGGGGATAGGAATAGAGAGGCTTGGAATTTCCGACCGATGAAGAGATTTAAGGACCTGCAAGTATTAATGGGTATATGTTGACGCGATTTTTTTGCGGTTTAAAAAGTTGGTTTTACCGCGTCGTTGTTGTTCCACGAAAAACCGCAATCAAACAAATAAGATTACAACTACTAGCATGCTGGAAAAATATGAGTTGTATAGTGCAAGTAGATGTTCGTATCTGCAAGGACTAAGCAATCTTGCAATTTTTGTTCTTTAAAACTTGATTCGAATTTAGATCTGTTGCGATGAAAGACAAATGATGGAAAAATACGATCTACGGAGAAAGTATTTTTTTCCAAAAGCTTAGATTAACTAAATATGGATGTGAATGCAATTAAGTAAGAAAAATAGGGGTTGATTCGTAATGTAATATGGGAAGATGAGATTTACTTGCAATATATTTTTTAGAGAGAATGATGGAACATAAAACTTGCAAAGCACATACTTTCAAGTGAAATTAGATATGAGAGTAGCTTACAACAAAAGAGTTGTTACTTCAAATTTAACTTAAACCAACTAACCAAGATAATAAAATTTCATGCGACAAATAAAATAGGAAAGAAATGCTTCTCTATTTGATTCCAGAGTGAAGGCGGCGATAATGGCAGAGACGGGAGTGTGCAGGAAGATGCGTGGGCTGATCGCACACACGAGTATGGAGCCGAAGAGAGAAGGTCGTCGAGGAGGAAATGCATCACAACCGAGTGGCTGGAGTTGGTGATCACGCACAATAGTGCAGAAGGAGGACGTCGAGGAGGAGATGCGTCGCAGCAGCACGACTGGAGTTGCTAGCCTTGCAGAGAGGAGGAGGAGACGCAACTTTTAGATGCGCGAGGAGGAGAAGGTGGCTGGAGGAGAGTGTGTGTTGAGAGAAAGAGATCCCTTTGAGGAAGAGAGTGCCTTCCTTTTATAGATCTCTTAAACCTACAAATAAGAATAGTTAGTACATGCACACATAAAGATAAAACTTAAATACATGCATTGGGAGGGAGTGCAATGCATGGGAAATGAGGTGTGCATGGGTGGCTTTGCATGGGGAAAGGGAGAGGGTATAATGTGGATGGCTACTTTCATGGGTAATGGGGGAGAGAGAGTAAATAAAGAGGGTGTACATGCATGTTCATGAGTGGTTCTAGACTTGATATTAAAGAGTGAAAAATTTTCACTCTCAACCCTCCCTTTTTCTTTCCAACAATATGTAAGAGATATTTGTAGAGCCAATTCAATATGTTGGATTCTTGTTCAAATGCTATATAATTAAATCCAATGCACTTTCATTTTCTCCTTTACTGTAGATAATTTATTCATGGATGTTTGGTATTAAATATATTCCCATCATATATAATCTGTAAATAATATGTGAATGGAGATTTTTTAGAATATTTTATCTAGATATAAAACCATGATCTGTCAGTTTATGCAATGATTTGCTTAATTATGTGTAATCAAGACGATTTTTTCTCTGCAATTATGGAATAAATAGCATGTGGGTTATGCAAGATTTTAGATCATATGTCAAATATTGAACTTATTCTTCACATAATTTTATCATATTATACCAATATATATTGTAATCATCACACCCCCATACTTAAATCTTGCTAGTCTCGAACAAGAATAAGATAAGTAATAATGAAGGACAAGGAAGATAGCCAAGATAGATCGGGTGAGGGTTTGCAGCAGACACTCCCACAAAATCTTCGAGTTTTCAGTTCCTAACCACACAAATACATAGACTTCAGTAGAGTCGACCCATGGATTAATTGATTTGTTCGAATTGTCGACTTGACTTGAGTTTTGTAGTTTCAATAGCCTCTCAGTTCCAACAAAATCAAACATGATTATAGAAGGTCGATCAGGTCATCTCATCCCTAAGTAACAAGTATTCTCTTTGACTTTGAATAGGTATAAACAATGTTAGTGATGTGTTAGCTTTCGTGAGTCAAGAGAACGAGTTATCAACACACTCTATCAAGGTACCGAATGATTCCCTGCATATATAGCCTCAGTCCTCACCAGAATTCAGGCATATTCTCTTTTTACCCAAGTATGTCAGCATAAAAAAATAGGTCATAGTTTATTGGAGAATGGGACTTCATTTTCGGGGTTTTCCGTAGACTGCTTTGATCCGTTGCTCTCATTTTTTCCTTTTGTAGAGCATAACCCTGGGCCTCTTTGAGCCTCTTTTAAGAATTTAGGTAGCATCATTGGGCTGCTACCACGGCTTTTTCGTGGAGAAGGGTTATTTGGTGGTCTTCTTTCATTGCCTTTGCTTTGCATATCTTTGCATGATTGGTGATTTTTAGCATTTGTATTGTGATATGCTTTTTTGTGGTGTTTTTATATTGGGTTTGGCATCAAAGGTAGTATCGGCTTAATATTGGCTTTGGAGGCACGATACTGGCTTATTTGCTGACATACTTAGACTAGAGAGATCATATTGCTCTTGAGTCAGGTTCCTTCACTGACTATAGATAAGGTTCAGGCATTGGCACAACCAAGAGGACAACTCCTCACCTCAACTAGACTGTAATTGTATCTCCTAAAATAAACTCAATCAAGCTAAGTGCAATGTGCAGTTGCTTAATATCCATTGAAGAGTTTAAGAGTGCTACTAGCTGCTTAGGTGATCTAGTTAGATACAGAAGTTCATTCACCAGTAGAGTTAGTGGAACTGAGAGAATAAAATCCATATGGACCTGAAGAAAGCTTAAAAGCTCATGCCTAGAGAACCTCTGATGGAATTAAGTGGATTAGGATCAACTCAGCTTCAGTATATGATCTATGCAATGAAGAGCTGATTTCTCAAGAGAGAGGATAAAATTAGGAAGGAAGGACATATTTTTGGTGGCTTTTGAAAAGGTTTTACGATGTTTTTGGAAAAATATTTTGAGGGAATTTTGCACATTTTTATTTGATTTTTTTGTGGGTATGCAAATTGATGCAAATTGGATTTGCATAGCACGGGAAATAAATTTGAATGGTGGAAATTATTTGATAGAAGAAAATGGAGGGTTGAGAAGAAGAAAGCTCACCGGGAATGAGGGGTTGGGAGAGGAAGAAGTGCGGGAGATCGCGTGGGGAAGGAGAGACGAGAGAGAGGATAGAGAGATAAAATCTCAAATTCTATAACATACTGAGCTCACTAAAACAATGGACCACCATCCCTTTATATAGGAGGGATGGGATTACAAAAATAGAAATCAAATTCAAATTGACAACTAATTATCCTAAATAGACTCTAACTAATTAACCGACTAACTACTTAATTTGAAATTCAAAATAAAGCTAATTGAGATCACACACGATCTCTTTATTTAAAAAAACGCGACGGTAAAAAAATGCGACTACATAATTAATAAATGCAGCCCTATATTTTGATTCCACACTGCATCAACTGTCCTCCGCTTTTAAAAATTCGTCTCCCGACGAATTGCTTGATCTTCGGGCTATTGATGGAGAATTTCCACATGGCTTGTTGGTCGAATCTTCCAATTTCGCTCCTTTTCCATGTTACGTTTATAATCTTTCTGATTTGAGGGGTACGGCTGCAAATATTCTACCCCTTCACTTAAGAATATTTTGTAAGAGGAGTCTTTGAAATTTTCCTTTGAATAAAGTCCTTTTCATGGGGGGGCTTCATGTAATTTTCCCACTTGACTCCCAATCCCTCTTTTTATGGGATTCGGCTACTGTGGAGAGGGAACCTCCAGTTAGGGTTCCTCCCTTCTTCTCCAAGCAAAGGAAGGTGGCAGCATGCACGGGATCGGTAGAGGCCAACGTCGGCGATGATGAGCGCGAAGATGTTGGGTGACACACGCCCAGATCTGGAAATGGTGGCGCGTGCTGCGAAGTCGGTGGAGAGGTGGAAGCGACGCACGGGCGGTTGGTGTGGTGTTGCTTCGAGCGTAGGTGGGCCTCGTGGGGGGGTGGCGAGGCTTGCTGGTGGTGCGAGCGGCTCACAGCAGTTCGCGCTTCTGCAGAGAGAAGGTGGGCAAGCGGTGGTTGCTGGTGGCATCGGTGCGAAGGGTATGGCTGTAAGGACCCCTCGCGTAGGCGATTGTGCTGGCGGTGGTCGGCGGCGTGCCTCGTGAGGTTGGTGGCGTGAGGCCTCACGTGGAGCTGGCCGGTGGAGGTTGGCGCACGTAGTGCGTGCTCCCTGCGAATGATGGAGATCTTCGTGTGAGGGCAGCGGGGCTTGCTGGTGGTGCAAGCGGTCGGCGGGGCAGGGAGCACGGCTTGGGTCGTAGGTGCTGCGAGAAGGGGGCCCGAGGGTGCAACGGGTGTGGTTGGTGGTGCGGGAGTGTCGGAAGGTGGTGGGGGTATGGGGGCAGGGGCGTAGCTCGATGTCAGGAGGTTTTGTGAATCTGAATATGCTTGGGCAGCAAGTAGGTCATAAAATTTACCTCCTGAAATGGCCGGGACAACAATCGGATCAACATTGACGGCCTCTTTTTCCTCGGGAATAGGTTGGACAGCAAGCATGTTGTCATTTTTCTCCTCTGAGACGACTTGGACAGCGGTTGTTTCACCATTGTCGACGAGTTTTCCTTCATCACAAGTCTGGATAACGGCTTCGGTAGTCATCAACTTTGATAGGGCGCACATAGCCTTGAGATTAGACATTATCTCTCGACCTTTGGACTGGAACTCTTGATATCTGGATTGGAAATATTGATCTTGGGCTTCAAAATCTTGCCATTTTGTCCGGAAGTCTTCTTCGGCTCGCCGTTTATGTCCGACGAATGATGGTGTTTGTCGCATGACGGTGCGAACGTCTGGATGTATCGTCAGATCGTGAGGACGATCTGTAGGTCATGTGCTTTGATACCAATTGATGCAAATTGGATTTGCGCGACGCGGGAAATAAATTTGAATGGTGGAAATTATTTGGTAGAAGAAAATGGAGGTGTTGAGAAGAAGAAAGCTCGTCGGGAACGAGGGGTTGGGAGAGGAAGAAGTGCGGGAGATCGCGTGGGGAAGGAGAGACGAGAGAGATGATAGAGAGACAAAATCTCAAATTCTATAACATACTGAGCTCACTAAAACAATGGACCACCATCCCTTTATATAGGAGGGATGGGATTAAAAAGAAATCAAATTCAAATTGACAATTAATTATCCTAAATAGACTCTAACTAATTAACCGACTAACTACCTAATTTGAAATTCAAAATAAATCTAATTGAGATCACACGCGATCTCTTTATTAAAAAAATGCGACGACAAAAAATGCGACGACATAATTAATAAATGCAGCCCTATATTTTGATTCCACGCTGCATCACAAATGTTTTTTTTAGAAAGCATTTTTCAAGATAAATATGTAATTTTGAAAATTATGGAATTTTGATAAATATGCAGACACCCCCATGCTTATCAGAAACCATGTCCTCATGGTGAAAAATTGAAAATTAATAAGAGGACCAAATGATCAAGGGAGTGTAATGATGCAGGAGTACTTCATAATATTTTTGTTTTTGTTTGTTTTTATTTTTTTAATTTTCATTATTTTCTAATATTTTTGGATTTGTAATTTTCAAAAGGCTACCCCCATACTTATTTAATGCTAAGAAGAAGAAAAATTAATTTAAAATGCAGAGAAAAGAAACATACCTATGGGTGTGAACCCACAAAATGTTGTTAGTTTAGTGTCCCAACTCGACGATTCAACTTTTCAAGAGTATCCAGTATTACGTATGAGTACAGAAGCTGTATTTAGAAAACCCTGATGAAACCATTGGTTCAACAGAAATATCCTAACTAAGATGCAGGAGTATGGTTGATGGGTTTGATAGATGTGTGATATCATTAACATAGTGAAGAAAATAATTGGTTGGCGGATAGGAATGAGAGATGAAGTTGTCTGATCTTGGACTAGATGTAGTGGGAGGGGAATAGGTGAATTGGTGATGGGCTCATGGACCAGAAGTTGGTTTGATGGGTTGAAGTCAAGCTCCAAGTGACCAAGATTTGATTCTTCCATAAAAGAAGGTTGAGTGGTTATAAGCATGTGATCCTCCAACATATATTGTGATAGATCATCATTTTCCCTCAAATAATCATCATGGCTATTTTCGGTGGCATCTATTGTGAATTTCATTTCAGTTCTCTGCTTGAGCCACGAGGGTGATTCTCTCCCAGAAATATGATTTGGGTATTCAAAAGTCAGGAGCAGGGGAGTGTTGGCTATTGAATTAGGAGGTATGACAATAGAGGTCGGATTTGGCAAAGGTTGTGTCACATGAATGATTGGATGATTGTCTTCGAATGTTTTGAGTAGTTCCTCGGTTTCATTCCAAAAAGGATCGGAGAATAAAAAATCGTTCTGATCAGATTCTGACTCAGTAGTAGAAGATGTATTCTTATAGTCATCAACCAAATTGAGTGGATCTTCTTTCTCAATGGTGAAGGCAATGGAGTTGGAAATCTCATCTTTGAAAGGATCATCGTAAAAGATCTTCAACATATAATCATGTGTTGGTTGGAAGAGAGACTTGGTGCATGAAGAAGTCAATTCATTGTCTACTATGTCCCCATATTCAAACTCTAAGTTTGGACTTTTTTCATTAATCGCAATATCACATCCAGAATTAACATCAAACATCAAATCTTCCTCAATTTCTTTGCTGGAGTCAATACCAATACTATCCTTAAATTCAACTATTATCTTAGACCAATCGATATGATTAGTATACTGAGGTTTATAATATTCAGAATAGTCTAAGGAAAGATCGATGCCATCATTAATACATGTATCCATCAAGAGTGGGTCGTGATCGAGTTATATTAGGGGTGTAATCTCAATTTCAAAAATGTCCTTATTATACTCTCCAAAATCATTCTGATCAACATAATTCATGAATGTCAAAATTATATCACATTCCCCCTCAATTTCACCCATAGAGTTATATTCCATAAGACGCCCCTCAAGATCACAAAATGAAGTTTCATGTTCAAAGTGTTCAAGTCTTTCCAAGAGACAACATTCATCTATTAAATCATTAGGCATCTCAATTAATACATGGTCTGACACATGAGGAGTGAAGATGGGGATATCATAAAATGTCGCCAATCTGGGTTTGAGGATACATGGAGATGGCACTATTTCATCAATAAATTCTTCTTCTATACATCTCATATCTAATTCATCAGAAGGAAGTATCATTGTTTGGTTCATGATATTGTGACCTATTTTTCTTCTTCCCTTGAGTGTTTGAAATCCTCAATTTTCTTTTCTTGATGTTTCTCATAATATTGTTTAGATATATTACATTCACCCATCAAACTATTTGGCCTATTCATCAAGTGAGCACGAATTTCCAGAAGTTGTTTACTGACATTCTCATGCATCCTATTGCACTCATCCATAAGTGCTCCCTGATGTTGTTGGATTTGGATAGCTAATTCATGAAGAGTATGTTGAGAGTCACTTTCATGGGTCGGTGATAGGGGTAAGTGATTGAGCGAATCCGAAGGACTAATGTAAAGGTGTCACTAAGGTCGTTGTGACCTCAGTCACTCGGGACTCAAAGCTCAACAATAAAAATAAATCAGACCATCAAATAAAGATAGAAACACGAGAAAACTGAATAGCAGTCCCAGTTTTGGGATTGACCTGGTATAGCACCCATGGTCGAACTCAAGGAGCACGAGATGACCTTGCGGTCTACGAAGTAGTCTAAAATTAAAAATAAAAACAAATTATTTTTGGTGGATTTTTAAGATTTTTATATTTTTTGGAATGTTTAATTATAAAGAAAATAAGGGAAACACACAACTTGAAGCAATTATTTAATTACTCTAAAAAGGTCCAAAAATTCAAACAAAATTTTTTTATGATTTTTATATTTTTTACTGTTTTTGGTGAAATTTTGAGAATTTTCTGTTTTTATAGAATTTTATAAAAAAATGAAATAAGGTAAAAGCAGAAGAAGGTTATCCAATCAGGGTTGGAGGACCAAAATAAAATATATAATGGTCCTAGAATAGGCTGGAGGTATTTTTCTTGAAAAATATAAGCAAAAGTAAAAATCAGAGAAAGAGTTTATTATTTTTCGGATTTTCTACTAATTATTAGAATTTTTATAAATTTTTCAAGGTTTTTCAATTTTTATACTTTTTATGACTAAAAATGACCAAAAACGGTCAGAAAATTAAACACACTAAAACACACAAAATCTAATTTTTTTGTAATTTTTAGAAAAGGTTTTTATATTTTTTTTGTGAATTTTAAATCTGAACATGCAGAAAAATGTAAGTTTTTGAATTTTTAAAAATACTAGAAATACTCAGAAATGTACCCAAAATTTTGTGAAAATTTTACACAGTGGGAGGAGCCACGTGTCCAATTTTCACTTAATTTGGGTTAATTTTGCTATTTTATTAAAATCCAAAACAACTAAACAGTGCATAGGGACCAAATCGCAAGAAAAGTAAGTCATGGGGCCAATAGATAACACGGCAGAAAACCCTAGGCCCTTAATTGCAAAATTCCCAATGACTCATACGCTAGGCACGTGGTCCTGTCTTTGAGGGACCAAAATGCAATTCCTATTTATAAAAGTGTAAACATTAACACGCCAGGACTACAGAGAAAATAATGCAAAAAGCCCACTAAAGCACGTGTCGATGCACGTGGTCACCACAAACAGGGACTAAATTGCAAATAAAGTAAATTACCAGGTCCGCAATGCAAATTAACCAAAATAAAATGAACTGTCTAAACTATTTATAGGACTGAATAATAAAGACAAAAAGGAAAAGGGCCTAAGGGTAAATTACCCTTTATTATCCGAGTAGCTGGATGCATGCCACGTGGCTGATCGGTCGGTGGAGGATGCGCGACGCAGAAATGAAGAAACCTCAGCTCTGACCTGACGGTGGAGAGGGAGCCACGTGGATGATCGAACGAGGGATGGTAGCTGGCACCTCTTCGTGAGATCAACGCTCCAGATGAGCTTCTAATTAAAATTCGACGGTCGAGGGTGCCTGAAGAACGAAGGGTCGAGATCAAAACTGGGGAGTGTCTCTCGATCCAACAGTGATGGAGGGTCCTGTATGAACTGGCTGCCGGCGAACTTTGCGCGGCCGGTATGCGCGGTAGGAACGTCCTCCGACGCTGCTGAGAAGTGGAGAAGAAAGCCCGTGTCAGTCCGCAGCTGCTGAACTGCTCCGATGATGATAGGGAGCTCTGGAGAGCTCCGGTGAAGGTGAAGAACTGGAGAGCCTGTGCTCTGATGTTCCGACCTGCAAATGAGGTCGTTTTGACCTGCTGCCTGCACAAGAAGAAGAAGGGGTCAAGGGCAAAATGCCTCGACCCGGTAAGAAGCGAAATGGGTGGTTGGATGGATCGCGGCATGGTCCTCCGGCGAGTGGCGGAGGAGGAGGACCGAAGTCCCTGCTCCAGGGAGAGTCAAGGGGGGTGGATGGGTGAAGAAGATGGAGGGAAGTCTGGTGAAGGTGGTAGTCAGGTCAGACGAGCAAATGGTTGGACGGAGACGATGAATGGCGGCGACGGAGCAAAAGGGGCGAAAATCGAAAATCCTAAAATTACGCTAAACTACAAACTAAAGAAGCTACCCGGTGAAGGCATCCGACTGTGCTGGAGCTCCTGGAACTTCGGGGGTCATGGACTCGAGGGATCGTCGAGTCCCGAGGCTGAGCGCGCTCGCGGTGGCGCACGACGACAAAGAGCTGCCGGATCGATGGTTCCCAACGTTCCGAGCCTCACTGCTACTCTCACTCGCTCCGCTGTCACTCAAGCGAGGTGGAGGAGGAGGAGGTCACAGGCGTCGAGGGGGAGGTCCAAAGATGGCGAAAATCGTGCGGCGGAGCTGGGATTAAATATGACTAGGGGTCTGGCTAGAAGAGGTTCGGGCGAGGAATTCGGAGCACGGACCCCGAGAACCCACCCCAGGCGACGGTCTCGGATGTGTGCTGATCAATCGGAGCCCGGGGTTTGAGGTTTTGGTGATCGGATCGTGATGCGATAATTGGGAGAAAACACGGGTCGGGCGCAGATCCGGAACGAACGTGGTCCAGGGGGAGAGTTGACCGGGGGGTCAACATCCCCCGTGGACCAATGGGATGCGACCACGTCATGAATATTTGGAAATTCAATATAAAATAGTAAATGGCCGATTTTGGAAAAAGTTAAAACATGAAAAATGTTTATTTATTTATAAACTATTTTTTTGTGATTTTTATTTATTTTTTTGAAATAAAAATTAGGTATTTACAATATAGTATAATATATATAGGTATATACACTATACATTTTTTATTTTTGATTTTTTAATTATTTATTTCTATACATTTTTATTCCAATTTTATATTTTATTTATTTATAGAATAAAATTTGGAATATTTTGGTATTTTTATTTATTTTTATAATTTATTTACAAGGGCTAAATAAATACTTTTATTTATATACATATATGGTATATATATAATGTTGGGATTGGTTTTATTTTTATTTCTTTTTATTTTCTTTTTGTTTTTGTGATTTTTATTTTATTTATTTACATTATGAAGTATAGAATATGTACATATTTTTATTGGATTTTATTTATTTATTTATAAGGAGAAATAAATAAAGAAGTGGTTTTATGTACATGGTGAATATAGACAATAGGGGATGAAATTTATTTCTTTTTATTTTTCTCATTTTTATTTTAATTTTATATTTACAAATATGTACAAATAAATACAAACCCATTTTGATTTTTATTTAGAGGAAAATATTTTTATTTATATACAGGTATATATGTACACACATGAGCTTCCTTATCTCTCTCTACTTTGGTTTTTATGCGGTCAGGCCCATGCTGAGCCCTCCCTTGGGATTAGGTCGCTCAATATTTATTCTAAATATCTCCCTCTTTTTCTTTTATTTCTTTATTCTTTTATTTATGTACAAAAACTTGATAATTATTTATTTTTACACAATGCATGCCAAATGCTAATTATTATTATTTACATATATCTACATGTGTTTGGCAAAGGTTTTGTAGCTAAAATAAAATAATAAAGAGTGATGAATGGGTATTCATCACCCCCTATACTTAACTTTGCTAGTCTCTTAGCAAACACTTATTTGAAAAAGAAGTGAAAAAGAAAAAGAAAAAGAAAAAGAGGAGAAAATGCATGGATTAATGCTGAAAATTAAACTTGCCTTCATTAATTTGAAATATGGAGCTCGATCAGATCATTGGATTATTGATGTGTCGGAACCTTATTTAGACTTAGGTTTAAAACTTAACAGCCTCTAAGATCCACTAATCTACAATCAGAACTCCTCAATAATCCAGATCAAAACAAGTCTACATACACAAACCCTGAAGTCTATGAATCTTTCCTTGTACTGTGTAAGTGACATATAAGCTCTCCACCTCAGAAGTAGTAACTTGACAACCCTCCTCAACAAGGTAACTCTATGACCCTAGTCTGGCCACTCTTTCCTTGAGGAGCGGGGTATTCCCTTCTAAGTTCAAGTTCAACCGGCTCAAGAAGAGGGGGAAAAAGAGAATGGACCATGGCCAGTATAGCCATGTATCCTTGGGAGCTCAACCAGAGTAGCTGAGTCTCCCTGCTGCAAGCTACATAGGGTGGGACATGAATCTCAAGCTTTGCTTATTTGCACTATATACATACTCCGGTGGGATTATCATTTTCTATCAGACCCACCACTTTTTTGGAGTTATTTTCTTTTTGCATTTTTTTTCAAGTGCATCTGTACAACATATACAATGTGCAGCATATATACATAAGGAGTTTTTCCTCTTGAGCCAGTAGACTATCCCTCTTTTGAAGCATTATTGCAACCCACAACTCCTGTCGTTAGACCTCATAGCAACCAGACCAAGTTGAGACGCACTTCCTTCACTAAAAGAAGAAGAGAGGTTCCGCCTAGAAGTACTACCCTCATATGCTACCCCAAGTCAAGGAAGACTGCCTCCTCACCACCTCATCCATAGAGAGCTCGGTGTAAATTGCGGGTCCAAGTCAAGCCATTGTCTATATGAGTCATGTGTGTGTTGTTAAGTGCTCTACTTAGGCTCATTGAGATGACATGTGATCATAGCCTAGTGGACTCAAAGAATTAAGTCACCATGGACCTGAAAAGCCTTAACCCTAAGCCCTATAAGGTTCCTCTTATGATTAGGTGAATTAAGATTTTAATCAAGCTCCATTTCCCAATTTAATTCCAGGCTAGTTTAAATCTCAACTATAATCCGGAAAAATTATATACATATATATACAAGGATGCTATTTACACAATATTTACACAAATGCAAAATTTTTGAAAAATGTTTTGAAATCATGGATGTATGCATGAATGCAAGTTTTGCAAAATATTTACACAAATTTACAAAAGGTTTTTGCAAACTTTTGATTTTCAAAACATTTTGGAAAAATTTTGTACTATATACATAATTTTGATATGCACATATTTACACAAACTTTACACAAAAAGTTTTTGAAAATATTTTTACAAAAATAATTTGTATAATAGCTATGTATGTGCAAGAATGATTATTTACAAGGAAAATTTTTTAATTTTTATGGATTTTTGGCGTTTTTAGCCATTTTTATTTATTTACACACTCACACAAAGTACAAGTTATGGATAAAGTATATATGAAATATATACACATCCCCCTATACTTAGCTCGAACGATGTCCTCAGAGTCAAGAGCGATGAAAAAGACATAACTCGTGCTTAGTATAGGGAACTGAAAAGGAAGGCTATTTACAATGACGAATGAAAGAATAGAAAATCAAGAGGATCTCGGCTTTTCCCCCTATACTTAGGATCAAATAATCCTAAGTATAGCAGACTGTACACAAA
Source organism: Ottelia alismoides (assembly GCA_037367405.1). NCBI lineage: Eukaryota > Viridiplantae > Streptophyta > Magnoliopsida > Alismatales > Hydrocharitaceae > Ottelia > Ottelia alismoides. The sequence continues at coordinate 722,874 of JAZKJV010007006.1, forward strand.
GGGAAAACCGAGTGAAGAATGTACAGGGTCTACCCCCCTATATTTAGGGTGAAATATCCCTAAGTATAGGCAGCAAAAACAGGGGTAGAAAGACACGAAGAAGAATACCAACAAATATATACAAGGTGAGAGGACATCACTCCCCCTATACTTAAGGTGAAGAACCTTAAGTATATGCAACGACAGAAGTGATGGAACAGAACGGGAGAACAACTCGGTGTTTACACCCCCCTATACTTAGGATGAGGTATATCCTAAGTATAGCAAAGATAATCCTAAGCGAGACCTGGGGTGAAAACAAGAACGGAAGAAAGAAAGATCAAACTAAGACAAAACACGTATATACAAAAGAGTACAATGTTGAGGTGCCTCTCAACCAGCGCTAGATTTTACACCCCTAGCTGGGCGCAAAGGCTAGGATAAAGCCATGTCAAGGTTCAAGACGGCATCGGTAAGGCGAATGCCGTACTGTCGTTGCAGTCTCGGTATGAGAACCGTGACGAACTCAACAGTGTAAAGAAAGACACCCAGGTATGCAATCAAGCGGGTGTCTGCTACCGGCCAGGGATATGGAAGTAAGTGATCGGGATCCGGTAGCACAAAAGAAATCGTCGGCTCTGGATCAGACTGGAGTGGAAGAGTGGAGCTGAAGAAATCAAACGTGGAGAAGGATGGATAAGTTATGGAATCCTCCACGTCAATCAATGTCTTAAAAAGGTGTGGGCAGTCAAGATCAGGAGACTCTCTAAGAAAATTGATATCCGATGCATGAAATAGAAACAAATCGGGCAGATCATCGAATATCTCCAGGATGGGCTCATCCTCACGAGGGTCGTCGAGGTGAGAAGACTCAGAATCAAACAGATCAGAAGACTCGGTTTTGTGCTCCGCCAGATCGGAAACACTCTCAGAAGGTGAAACCAAGTACTCATCGTGTGCAGCATCCTCCCGCAGATAACCCTCGGGAGAAATGCAATATCAGAAATGTGTAAGAGAGGATCAGGATCTAGAAGGGCATCTGCGATGCTGTCAAGTATCCACTCTGTGCACCGGTCTGCATCATCATCGGAAATGTGGCTCTCGGCAATCTGGAAGCAGGAGAAGGTACTGGTCAACATCGCAGAGGCTGGCAAAGTGTCTGCGGCTGATCCTTGCTCTGCGGCAATGCTGGCTGCCAACTGGTCCTCAGCAAGTGTATCTGTCTCAACAAAGTGGAGGACAATAGACTCGAATATGGGACAATCTGTATCTGTACTCTCAAAGTGGTGTCCCATATCGAACTGTGGTTGCTGGGCTGAGTCATGGTTGTTGTCGGAATCCGAGAAGTATCTCTGCAGAAAAAAGGCTGACTCCTTCTGGACTGGAAACTGAAGTGGTTGACTCAATGGTTGTAGTAGCGGGGGCTCCTCCGGTTCCTGGAGTATCAGAAGGTCTGATATCCAAGACTTGTCGACTGGAAACTCTGGGGCTGACTCGAACTCCAGTTGGAAAACCAATGGGAACTCGGGAAGACTCTGGGTCCGCACCTCTGCTGCTGCAGTCATCTCCTCTGTACTCTGTGGTGTTGTATCATCCAAGTCCTCGGGCTGGTGTGTAGAAGATGGATCCTCATGTAATGCAACACACCGCACTGGTACTGCATCGTTTGCATGTGTTGTTCCGACTACGGTATCTCGTGAAGAAGATCTGTGTGAAAGTAAGCTCGAGATGGTATCCAGTAGGTAAATGTCGGAACTGCGGTGTGAACCACCACATGTGGTAATCACCCGTGCTATCTGCTCTTCGATCATCCCCCGCATGGAGATCTCAATCAGGTCTGTCAGTGGAAGTCCGTGGTCTGGAAATCTCCTCAAGAGGTCAAGAAACCTCAGCCATGCCTCATGCAGTGGCTCCTGGGGGTCAACTGAAAAATCGGTGATCAAAGATCGCATAAACTCTGCTCTACGCTGGGGAAAGTATCTCTGTAAGAACTCTCAGCGTAGCTCTCCCCACGTATCGATTCTCCTCCCCAATCGTTGGTGCCATCGCATGGCTCTGTCCTGAAGTGTGAATGGGAAGGTCCTCCTCATCAACTCCTCTGCAGTGATATCTGAATATAACTGTGCTCTGCAAAACTCCTCGAAATCTGACAAGTGCAGATAAGGCTCCTCGTGCGCCTCCCCTGAAAATGTCGGCAGTCTCTAAATGTAATCCAAATCCAAGATGAATGGACCTAGTGTAGAAGCTGACTGAGCTTCCTATGCTATCTGCTCCTCCATCAATCTGGGATAGGATTTATCTGATGATCTCCTCTGCTCTCTCTGATCACGAATGGAGTGCCCTCTTAACTCAGCAACGGCATCGTCCGGGTCTCGCATCTGATATGTCTGGTATCCTCGGACGTCAAGTGCAGCATGCCCAGAGTAATGAATGGGATGGGAGGGAGGGAGCGGGAGGTTGGTCGGATATCCGACCTCCCTAGAAGGTGGACTGGACTGATGGTCAGATGGTTAAGAAAAAGCCATAAGAGTCGGCTCGAAGTGAGGGGGATCCATCATCCAAGGGTAAAGGAGAAGAAGAAGACTGAAGGGAGGGTGGGTGGTAGACAGAAGAAGAGAAGAAGATGGGGGAAGGCAGAAAGGATCCGGAAATCACACAAGATGAGAAAACAAAAACCCCTGATTCACCTACTAGCACGAGCTGAAGACCGAAAGGGATCGGTCAATTATCTTGTCAATTTTATTTTAGGTGATCATTCAGTCTTTCAGAGCGATTACGTGAGCTGATAGGGATCCAATATTTCTCAACCGACTGTCCCGTACAGAAAGCCGGTAATCAGTCGAGAAAAATCGGATATGGCTCTAGCCTAAGGTGCGGGTCACTCTCTCGCTCATCCAAACCAAACAAGGAGGGGGTTGCTCTCCCTAAGACAAAATTTTCAATTAGGTGTCTTTTAGGTCAAGTGTGATTAGCAGTCCCAATTTTATTGTTTTTCTTTTTAGTTATTTTACAAATAAAAACAAACGCCTAACGAATTTTTCGATTCTCCTGGTTATTTAAGTCCAAAAATCGAGGGGAGAAGTCGAAAAAGCCGATGCGTGAGAAAATCAATGATGCATGCAGAGTACGAGATGCGTACCTGACTCCAGCAGTCTACATGCAAAATGATCCGTGCAGAATTTAAAGACTGAAATAAAACTACGTAAATGATGCAGGAGGAAATCCGAGCCCTAAGCAGTAGTTCTACTCGAAAGAACGTCTAGTCGACCACCAGCCTCCAATCCAAGAGTCCGGTCTCGGTCCACCCCTCCTCCTCTCGACAAATCGAGTTCAGGAGCAGCGCTTGGCAGGGTGGGTGGTGGCACTGATGAATCTACGTTTCATCATCTTTATTTTATCATTTTGGTCTTAAAAATCATAGTAAATGCATGTAAATAGGCTTAATTCATGCATTTTAGCATTCATGCATATGTGTGTAAAAAGTGTATAAAATGTGGTTTTTGAAGCCAAAATTATAGAATAAAGAAAAGAAAAGAAAAAGAATAAAATATTGTAGATATTTTATGACCCAAAACCCCGAGACCTAGGCATCTTGATGAATAGGTCGACAAGGAATAAAGTAGGGGGAGATAAGGGTTAAATGCCTGTTCATTTTTATCCATTATTCATTTTGGGACCTATTTTTGGTTCCATTTTTTATACATCAAATAAAGAAACTTTCTACATGAAAGTTGTAGATAATTAAATAAAGAAAAATAAAAAATTGATTTCACAGAAAAATAATGTACAGATAAAAAGTTATGGTCTGAATAAAAATCCAGAATCCCAACTTCCCAAACCTGTATCTCACAAATGAAAACTCCAAATGCAGCAAACTCACCTTTAATTGTATATAGAATAAGATAATCTATTTAATGGCGGTGGTTTCGCATTTGACGGAGCTACGGTTTGAAAGTTGAGTTTTGGACCCTCATTGTATAGTTGTACAACTTACAATATTCAATTTATTCTTTATGCATTATTTTTATAATTTTATATTTTTATAATTGTGTGAATATTATTTATAATAATTATGTACATTAAAACAAGAATAAAAACCCAAAATAAAACTCAAAATAAAAATATATGTATATAAAATACACAGCTATTATACCTATACAATACCTACTTATATTTTACTTAATATACCAAACACATCAGAAAAATATATAAAAATATATTTGTGTATATAAAAGTATTCTATAATTTTATAAAATAATAAACAAAAATAATAAAATTAAAATACACAAAATAAAAATTAAAGACTAAAATATATAGGCAAATACCTATAAGGGGTATAAAAGTAAACTAGTAAAAATATATTCCATAAAAATAATTAAAAATCAAAATAAAATACTACATAAAATAATAAATATTTTTTATTCAATAACCTAATAAAAATAATATCGTTTATTATTTTTTTATTGATTTTACAAATTAATTTTTGGAGGTTTTTCCTGGTTGGTCCATGTGGACCAACCAGGTGGTCTGAACTGTTGACCAAGGTCAACAGTCTGACCTTCACCTCTGGCTGTGTCAGAAAGGCTTTTTGACCCCGGTTTCACCCATTTTCGAGGATGCCTCGTTCACCCTTTGGTGATGGCATCTTCATGACATTTCTTCTTCGAGCAGTGGTGAATCACACCCAAGTGTTTCCTTGGGCTGTGGAGCACCGCATCGAGCTGACACTCTCCTTGAACCTCACACCCCGACCACAATTCAAAACCAAACCCGTCGTCCCCCTTTGACCCTTGATCCCTCTTCCTCCACCATTCCCGACTTTTAGGACCTCCTCCGAGTTCCTGGTGACAGCAACGACTCAAGGACCCCTTGCGTGTAGAGTTTGGAGTTGAATCGAGGCGTATCCAACCCTCGCCGGAGCTTCGCCTGAAGCTCATCCACTTCCGACTCCGGTGAGTCTCTCCCTCTTCTTGTTGTTTCATTTGATAGCTTAGGTTTAGCTTAGGTTAGGTCCATTGCAGTTTCATTTTTCGATTAAGTTCTTCGTCGTGATCTCATCAATCGAACCAACGGCGGAGCTGTGCTCCGCCCGCCGTTTCTGATCGTTCCACGCATCACCCGACCACCTGTCACCTTCGTCCTCTTCCCTTTCACTCCGTCGCTCCGCTCCACCCATCCATCACCCTCGATCTCGCCCAGATCGAGCGACCGAGCTCTCTTCTCCGCCGCTCGCCGGAGCTCCTCGTCCAAGCCACCTTTCGCCTCCATCGCACCATCAGAATACCCCCGTAGCTTCGCCTGGATTTTGCGTGACTAATTCTGCAGGTCAGAGCCAAGGAGAAGGCTCCATCGAGCCTCGAAGTCCCCAGGATTAGCTGCCCAGGCCACCTCCGTCGTCCGACCGCTTCAAGCCGTCTCAGGCTCGCCTGAGACCTCTTTTAGATGCGGAGGGGCCTCAGGATCGTTTTGCCCTTGATCCTAGGGTCGGAGAGGCCGTGTGTCGGCCGCATTCACCCGCCAAAGCTCGCCGGGGGGAGTGTTCTTCGTGAACCTCTTCCCACCGTTGGATCAGGAGTCCCCTCTAGGCGCACAGGAGCCGTCAGATCTTCAAGCGCCCTCCATCATTGGATCTCATCGTGGGATCTAATCTTGGAGGTCCGTGCGAAGCGCCATCGGGCCACTAGCGTATGCCATGTGGATTAGTTGAGCTTCCTCGGCCGCACGATCAGTATCTTGGGTATTTTGCACTTTAAACCCAAGAGTTTTTTTGTATTTAACTGCTAGTCCTAAAACTTTATTTTCCAGTTAAAAAGTTTTGTAATATTTGCAAGTAGGCCCAGTAGCTTTCTATATTTGCACTTCAGTCCTCAGCCACGTCGCCTCACGTGACTGGGCCATGTGCTTTTTGGGTATTTTGCACTTTCGATCTTGAACTTTCATGTATTTGCAGTTATACCCCTATGCGTAGTGATTTAAATATCTTTTGGGTTAATTGTGCTTCTGCCCTGCTGATTTTTTGTATTTCCAAGCATACCCCTGTGAACGACAGATCACGTGCTTCGCACGTGTATTTTGGTGATATTCGCACTTAAGCCCCTGGATGTTTCTAGAATTGCATTTATACCCTTGCTAGGCTTAGGATTTTTGTATGTTTGATCTATTTATTTCACGCATCATTTAAGTGCCAAAAATTCCATAAAAATTAACTTAAGCTCCTGTTAACTTGCACTTGCACGCTATATTTTTAGTTTTTATTTTTGTTGCTTTTTTATATTTATTAAAAATAAAAATTCTATCATTTCAGTACTGTCTAGCTTAGAAAATACCAAAAAAATATTAAAAGTCCTCGAAAAATTCCAAAAAAATACTTACTATCTATCTTGGCCTATTGTAGTGTCAATCTAAAAATCACTAAAAATCTCAAAATAAAAACCTTAAAAATTCAAAAATACACAAAAATTTCAAAAAAATATATAAAACCATAGAAAACTCAGAAAAATAGAAACTCAAGTTCTGTAGGTTCCATATTTTATTATCCTTATTTTAAAAATAGTTTGGAAAAATTTTGTGACTGTTTGATATTTTTAATTCATGTTTTACCTTCAGCCAGTAACTTATTTCCTGTTTTCTTGTATTTTGACCTTTAAAAATACCAAAAATATTTTGAAAATGTCCAAAAAATCACAAAAACAGAAAAAAATCATAAAAAGACCAAAAATATTTTATTCCTGAATTTTTGAGTATTTTTGCATATTTTTATAAATATTGTAGCACCTCTTTCATTACATAATTTATATATTCCTATATTAAAAAAATAAAAAATAAAAAAAATATTTAAAAAGAAAATAAAAAAATCAGAAAATTAAAATCAAAATACAAAAATATAAAATTAAAAATTAAATAAAAAATTGAAAACCCACAAACAAGTCCAGATTGGCTAAGTAGTCCATTAGACCTAGGAGTTGACTTTTTGTCTATACTCTACACCTTTGTTTCCTGTGTTCGACCCCTACTTGCTTGCCATTGTACATTTTTAGTAGAGAATAATAAATTTTAATCCTTGCTCTTGATTGATTGATTGATTGTGTGGGTTAATTGTTGACGAACGGGAAGGTTTGAGTAGTCGCATCAGCGACAGTGAGTCTGATTTGTAAGACCACTATTTAGCGGCTCTCGCAATCTCGTTTTTCAAATGGCACCATTATTGGGGAGCATCGGCTTGTAGAGTACATTTGTGTCTTTTTATCTGCTTAGCCATTTTTTATTATTTATTTTTCGTGCATAATTTGTTTTGAACTGTCTGACACCTCTCTTGTTTTCTTGCGAGGGACCGCTGACTGAGGAGGATCGCCTAGGGGATCCTGCGCATCCTTGGGAGGAGGAGCCGACTATTCTACCCTAGCCGACAAGAGAGAGAGCAGGAGAGCTTGAGAGAGAGAGATATATAGTTAGTTTTTTTATTTTTGTGAGAGATAGTCATTTAAAATGTAATAATACATGACTTGGACACTCAGACACTTCGGGCCTAATTTCCAGGTGTTTGTTCACCCGGGGGCTCACCGCAGTTTTCTTCGCGTTTCTCGATTGTCATTTTCCGATTTTGATTTCTTTTCCATTTCTTTTGTGGATTGAGCCCTTAGTTCTAGGCTTTGCTTGATCGATTAGATTAGGTCCAAACACCCTAATAACCTTTGCATGTTCCTATAGATCGTATTTGGACTTAGTCTAATTAAACAGTTAGCCATTAGCTTTCGATCCGCGCACCGCGAGCTCATCCCGCCAAGCGCTTCTCCTAAACTCGATGTGTCGAGAGAAGGAGGGGTGAGCCTAGACAGGACATTAGGATTGGAGGTTAGTGGTTGACTTGTGGTTCTTCACGTAGCACTTGCCTATCTTAGGACGATTTCCGCATTGCATACCGGCATATAGTTAGGTTTATAAATTTCTGCTTTGCATCCCGCATGGAGAGAGTTGGGATTCGTTGTAAGTCTTCTTACTTGGCATCCATCATTTAGGTACAAAGGTGAGATTTCCATCTTGGTGCCGACTTGTATTGGCTTTTCCGACTCTATTCTCCCTCTGTTTTTGGACGAAGTAGGATCAAGAAAATACAAAATAGTTAGGCACTTATTTGAATCCACTCAAAAGAAGCGATAACATCAAAAAAATAAAAAAGGGACTGTTAAGAAAACTTTGACCTAAATAAAATTGGTAATTGGACTCATTGATTGGGGAGAGCAACACCCTTACTTGTATTCAGGTTGCATGGGAAGGTCTCCTTCCAAGTGAGTTGAGTGCTTTGTAAGGATTAGAGCCCAAAACCCAGCTTGTGGCTGCCTTGTGTATCGCCTGGATTTCTGAAGTATTGGCGCTACTATCGTACGTAGGCGAGTAGGGCTTGGTCGCCATTGGTGACTCACTATTGTGTGAGCATCGACCTTGTCCGAAGTACCAAGCATAGGCTACGCCTTCACGGGTGTGTCTGTCTCACCGTCTGCGTCCGAGTAGGATCTTGCACGTTCACGGGTGATTTCGTTGCGAGCAAAATCCGAAGTATCGGTTTCGCCTATCAGTTTCCTCCCTCTTCTTCTTTGGCTGAGTAGGGATCCAGGAAGGGTTACAAGGACCTTAAAAAGCGCAGGCTACATGTTACACAGGAGGAGGACAAGCACGGGAATACTTTTCCGGCAGTACTCTCTCTCCTATAGGCATAGCGCTCTAAGGACTCGTTGAAAGATAACTTCCTGAATTCAAGTTAAAAATTACAAAGATAAAAGCTGAACCTTCACGGCTTCACGTGTTGAGTTGGTGAATCCCCTTATTTTGTGTTTGATTGCTAGTTGCATTTAGGTCAAGATCAAAAATATCGCGCCTTTGCGCAAATTTTGTTCTCCTTCTATTTGATCTTGCTCATTGTGAGCCTTCTACTGTTTTACAATCCTTTTACTTCTTGTTTACCATCATGCTCTTCATCCATCATCTTTTCCTCTTGGCCTTCTCAAGATGTCGTCACACGGATGGTTTAGTCGGGACCTCGCCGACGCCCACATCGATTCTGTGTCAGCAACGTCTTCAATAAAGAGGGGTGATCTCCAGGAAGTCAGTTCGGATCTTGCGGATGTCTCCTTGGACTCTCCTATTCTAGCTTCTTTCAATACTTGCCTTTCCCCAATAAATCCGTTGTTCGGGATAGACTCACACCCCGAATTAGCTCTTCCCCTTCAACTAAATCGGGATTACTCTTGTCCCCGAAATAATCCCTTGTGGATGGAGATCGATTTCAGGCAATAACCTATGCTCCGTTTACAACATTCTGGGATTGACCTTAATCCCGGATTCATCTCCATAGCCGGTGGTCAAGAAGATACTGATCAGGGTTTACTCCATCATGCAGATTTTTCACCTGATTACGAGCCAGCAATTCAAGTTCAGACTGAGATGGCAGGAGGAAGAGGAAAGGGACCACAGCCCCAACATGGACCTCGAAGTCAATCCGGGAGAAGGGCAGTACACTACGCAAAACGAGGTTAACAGTCAGCTGCTGGCTTCCATCCAAGCAATTCAGCAGCAGTTGACTAATCAAGCCCTGGCCCAGACCTCCTTCCAAGATATGCTTAATGATCTGAGGAGGAGGGCCGACGCAAGAGACGGCCGATAAGAGGATGACCCGAACCACAATCCTAATTTTCATGAAGTCAGAGATGAGTTCTCAGTGGGAGGACCCGAATTTGAAGCAGTAGAAGTAGATCCACCACAGCCAAAGACTACACTCAAGGAAACATACAACCCAGGAGCGAGACGCATCGTTGAGTGGATTCAGGTTCCACGTATGCATGCCCACTTCGAGCTGAAGCCGCAATTTCTGTCGCTACTTCCCACATTCCACGGGAACACCACTGAGGAACCATATATTTTTCTCAAGAAGTTTGGCCGCATCTGTGCCACTGCTCACTACCCTGGAATTCCTCTGGGGGTAGTCAAGATGACCGCGTTTCCCTTCAGCCTTCAAGACAATGCCCTCTATTGGGTTGACCATCTTGGGAAGGTCGTGACGACCTGGGAGGAGCTGAAGTCTGCATTTCTCCATAAATTCTATCCTCTCGGGCGATTGAATCAGATGCGTGCCCGGATCTCCAGTTTCTGCCAGCAACCCCACGAGACCATCCATGAAACGTGAGAGAGATTCAAGGATCTCCAGGAAAAGTGTCCCCACCATGACATTCAAAAGACTAGTCTCGTGCAGCACTTCTTTGGTGGGCTATCACTCGAGAGCCAAAAGCTTGTAGATGCCACTTGCGGCGGTTCGCATTTCAACAAGGACGAGGACGTGGTATGGAACGTCTTCGAAGAGATGGCCGAAGGAGAAGCCGCGCAAACCTCGTCCAGAGCATACATGAAGCCACCAACCGCCATCAGCAAGCCAGTGAACATGGCTTCTCACACTGAGGACAAGGATGAGAGCTCCAACCTGAGAATCATTGGGAGCCACTTGTCCAAGGTGGATATCATTGAGAATAGGTCGCATGACCTCGAAAAATTGGCAGTCGTTGAGAAGAGGACCCTGGGTCTGGAAAAGCTCGACCAGATCTACCAACAGCAGGAGCAGCTCGTTCGTGCATTGAATGCAAACATGTGCAATGCTGTGTCTACTTCTGTCGAGCCGAATGCTGAGAAGAAGGAGCCTACAATGTAGCAAAACCCTCAGCCGACTCCACCGCAGCCCCAGCCTGTCCAGCACGTGCACTACGTGCAGGTTCTGGAGCAGCCCCCGCAGCACCAAACACAGATGGTTGTATACCAACCTGAGTCCCAGCCAGTCTACTCTGAGCAGTTCTCTCCACCCCTGCCACTGATTCAGGAGATCAATGGCGTATGGAACAATGAAGCGCAGCTGACCCGTCCTCAGGGACACTCTCAGGGTCAGAACATGAGCAACATGCCCTATCATCAGCAGCCGCAGGGTGGGAGACCCTTCCAGCCCTCCTACCAATACCAGCCTCCTTCTCATGGGAACACCTGGAGGCAGAATTACCAGCACGGTCCTCAGCAGTGCGGATATTGCGGACAGGGATATCATTAGCAGCCGGTTGCTCAATACAATCAACAGAATGCGCAATATTCTTCCAACCCTCCTCTCCATCAATTTTCTCAAGGTTATCAGTCGCAATCTCAGCCACCATATCATCACTCTAGTCCCCAACAGGGGGACTCCTCTGAGATTGTACCGGTTAATCCGGGCCTGGCCTGTTTAGAACAATTAATGAAGATCATGGCTGAGATGACCCAAAAGATCGACGACCTGACGGCAACCAAGACCGTCATACCAGCTTAGGTCGAAGCCAATCCGAATAACTTCCGACGCAAGGAGCAGGTAGCCGGCAGTGTCCAACCCGAATCAGGTGAATTAAATTGTTTTTTTATCTAATGTTGTTACTCTCAAGAGCGGTAGGACACTCCAGCCATCGACGACGACAAAGGGAAAGCATCTTGCATCTGACGGGGAATCGTCAGTCCAGCCAACATCAGGGCCAAGCAACATTTTGGGAGCAGCACCAGCATTCAGAAAATCACAAAAAAATGAAGAAAATAGCAAAACACAAAAAGATAGCAGCAACCTCGGTGGAGATCGGCCAGCATTGGAGACACCTGCACCTGCCTCACAGCCAGTTCCTTACAGGAGGAGCACTGCACCTGCAGTGAGTCCAACGCCAGCATCAGAAGCCGAGCCTATCATTTTTGGTCCACAAATTGTAGATGAATCCATTCCTTTTTGCCATCTCCCTGTACACAACAATAGGGACACTCTTTTGAATGAAATTGATGAAGATGTTGTAAAATTTCTTTTCCTGAAGCAATGAAAAAACACAAAAAAATGAAAAATTTTGAAAAATACTTTGTCTGATCCTGCCATTATAGAAATCATCCAGAATTTGGTGTTGAATATGCCATTAATGAAAGCTCTTGAGTACATGCCAGCTATGACGAAAGGATTAAAAGAGGCATGCACGGCCAAGCACATGCCGCATCCCCACAACTCCAGAAGCAAGGGTGGCAAGTCCGAAAAGCATATTCTCACAATGGCCATCATTAACGCCATCAGCAACCTCCCGGATAAAAGCCAGATATGGGAGCACCTCTTGTACATTGTCAGATGTTCAATCAGGAGTTTGAACGAACACTTCTAGACAACGGGTCTTCTGTCAATTTGATGCCAGCTTCGCTACTCACGGAGTTCAGGCTAGGACCGCTCAAGCCTACAAAGATGATTCCGCAGTTCGCAGACAAGTCAGTCAAGCGGCCTAGGGGCCTGTTGGAGGACGTGATCGTCACGGTTCAGGGAAAGTCATTCCTGGCCGATTTTGTGGTCTTAGATATGGACGTCCCCACTTCATTGCTCCTTACCCCAATCATACTTGGAAGACCATTTCTGCGGACATCAAACGCAGTAGTGAATTATGGGACGGGAGAAATCACTTTTGGCGCTGGAAATGAAATAATCAGAGTAGAGACCCTGTCTGAGGGAACACCAGCTGAACAGACACCTACATCATGTGCAAGGGTGATTAAGTATGCTGACGACTGCGACTTTATAGCAGAAATTCAAGATACCAACTTATTTTTGGATGACAATGAAATCCATGAACTCCTCTGCCCCGAGGAGGAAGTGGGGACCGCAGCCAAATTTCCCCTTATCGATCAGGATGAGGAACTTGCTGATGTGCTGCACGAGACTGCCGTGGGGGTGATGTGCCTTCAAAACCAAGAGCAGATGTCTGAAGAATCTTTTGATGAGGAGGAAATTATCGAGGAATTTTGTCAAGATTTGAGAGAAGAAGCAGAACAGATTATGGTGGACACCGAACAATTGAAAGAATCACCACCTACACTAATAGCTGAGGTCACCTCTGAAGCAGCTCAGACTCCGCTAGAGCTAAAACCCTTGCCCTCTAACATGAAGTATGCCTTGCTTGCGGGAGAACCGAACATGTACCCGGTCATCATCAATGCACATCTGACCGCAGATCAAGAATCACGTCTGATGGAGGTTCTTGAACGCAACCGCAAGGCGATAGGCTGGCGAACATCTGATCTCCATGTGATCAATCCGTCACTATGCTCGCACCGCATCTTTCTGGAAGAAGATTGCAGGCCCTCTCGAGAACTTTAGAGAAGATTAAATCCTAATCTGCGGGAGGTTGTTATGAAAGAGATCCAGAAGTGGTGTGATGCAGGATTTATCTATCCCATCTCCGATAGCAAATGGGTGAGCCCTCTGTATGTGGTGCCCAAGAAATCAAGGATCACCATTGTGAAGAACGACAAAGGAGAAGAGATCGCAACCAGAGTACCCACTTCTTGGCGAGTATGCGTGGACTACAGAAGACTTAATCTCGCTACCAAGAAGGATCACTTCCCTCTACCCTTCATCGACCAGATCTTGGAGAGATTGGCCGCGAAGGAATATTTCTGCTTCTTGGATGGCTACTCTGGGTATAATCAAGTTACTATTGCTCCTGAAGATCAAGAGAAGACCACGTTCACCTGTCCTTTTGGCACATATGACTTCAAACGGATGCCGTTCGGGCTTTGCAACGCCCCAGCCACATTTCAGAGGTGTATGCTTGCAATTTTTGTCGATATGGTGGGTAACTTTTTCGAGGTCTTTATGGACGATTTTTCAGTCTACGGGGATTCATTTAACCAATGCCTGGATTATTTAGACCGAGTCCTACGGAGGTGTTGCGAAGTCAATCTTGTGCTCTCGTGGGAGAAGAGCAACTTCATGGTGACCGAAGGAATTGTGCTGGGTCACGTGGTTTCTAAACGTGGAATGGAGGTTGACTCCGCCAAGGTGGACGTGATTTCCAAACTTGAGCCACCTACAAACATCAAGCAAGTCCGGTTATTCTTGGGCCATGTCGGTTTTTACCGACGGTTCATCAAAGATTTCAGTAAACTGGCCAGACCATTGACTGAGTTGCTTGGCAAGGATAATGAATTCATTGTAGATGACCGTGTGCTCCTTGCCTTTAATCAATTGAAAGAACTCATCAAGCAGGCCCTGTCTTACAGCCTCCGATTTGGACTCAGCCTTTCGAGATCATGACCGACGCGTCAGATTATGCCATCGGAGCTGTACTGGGACAGAGGAAAGATAATGTACCATTTGCGATTCACTACGCTAGCCGAACGCTCGATGAAGCCTAGAGAAACTACACGGTCACTGAAAAGGAGCTGCTAGCGGTAGTTTTTACCTTGGAAAAGTTCAGATCCTACCTCCTTGGGTCTAAAGTAATCATTTACACTGATCATTCGGCCATTCGGTATTTACAGCAAAAGAAGGATGCCAAACCACGTCTCATTCGGTGGATCCTTCTCCTCTAGGAATTTGACTTGGAAATCAAGATAAACCTGGAGTAAAAAATGTGGTGGTCGATCATCTGTCAAGGCTTCCTGAGCCGGAATCTCCTGAGCTGAACCTGCAGCTGATCACAGAGACCTTCCCAGACGAGGCAATTCTGTCCGTCACCTCGCTCCCTTGGTATGCAGACATTGTGAACTATCTGGTAACCAAGAAAATCCCACAGGATTGGCCTAAGTTGAAAATAGACAGATTCTTGTCTAAAATCCATTTCTAATAGTGGGAAGACCCGTATTTGCTTTGAGAGGGAACAGATTGTATCTGGAGAAGGTGCATTCCTCAGGAGGAAGTTCCAAGTGTCCTCGCTTTATGTCACGACCAGGATTCTGGAGGACATCATTCAGGCAAACGAACGGCAACAAAAGTTCTTCAAAGTGGCCTATGGTGGCCTTCATTATTCAAAGATGCAGATGAGTATGTCAAATGCTGCACTGACTGCCAGAAGAAGGGGGGAACCATAGGAATGAGAGACACAATGCTGCTGAAATACATTCAGATCTCAGACGTCTTTGACGCATGGGGCATCGACTTTATGGGCTCGTTTCCCAACAGTCAGGGTTATGAATATATTCTGCTTGCTGTCGATTATGTAAGTCGATGGGTGGAGGCTATTCCAGCCCGAACCGCCGACAGTAAGACTGTCTGTCGATTCTTGAGAGATCACATCATAGCACGGTTCGGGATTCCCAAGATTCTCATATCTGACGGGGGTAGTCATTTCATAAACAGAGAGGTGAAGAAGCTGACCCAAGAATTCTGCATTGAGTATCGTGTTGCTTCACCCTACCACCCGCAGTCCAATGGCTTAGCTAAATGTTCAAACAGGGAGATCAAGACAATCTTACAGAAGCTTGTGCGTACGGATCGCAAGAACTGGTCTCAGCTGCTTGATTCCATTCTTTGGGCTTATAGAACAGTGTACAAGTCACCCTTGGGAATGTCTCCCTACCGCCTTGTATATGGCAAGCCATGTCATTTGCCCGTTGAACTTATTCACAAATCTTTATGGGCCATTAACATCTGTAATTTGGACTCCAAGCAAGCAGGAAAGAACAGAAAATTGGATCTGAACAGATTACTAGAATTCAGAGATTATGCATATGACAACAGACTTATGTACAAGGAGAAGGTCAAAACATGGCATGACAAACATATCCGCCGCAAGTCCTTCGATCCAGGTCAGAAGGTGTGGTTGTTTGATGCGAAATTGAAGATCTTTCCAGGCAAATTGAAGAGTAAATGGACTGGGTCGTTCATGGTTAGGCAGGTGCGTGACAACGGAAGTGTATTAATATCCAATCTGTCAGCTGACGCACAACCATTTGTGGTCAATGGACAGCTTCTGAAGCCATACCTTGAACATGATACATTCATGGCTATCGTTGACTCGATTCAAGTAATCTATGAGGATGAGCGGAATATCTCCAAAGAGGCAGAGGAAGGCCAAGCACAACAAAACATTTTTGAATGAGTTTTCTTCTTTTCTTCTTTTCTTCTTTTCAATTTCTTTTATCGTCTTCTACAGAATTGATGCTATCCCTTTCATCATTGCTACACTTAGGCTGTACTCTATCCTAAGTATAGGGGGGATGCGCATCCCGAGTTGTTCATACCCAATTTCATCTCTTTTCTTCTTTTCTTCTTTTCCTTTTCTATCTTTTGTATCTATCCAAAAAGTGTCACCCCTTTAGACAGTCTTCTATACTTAGGACGTACTTTGTCCTAAGTATAGGGGGTGTACACCCTGAGTTTCTTCTATTCTTTTCGATCCCCTCCATTGTCTCCTCTTCTTATCGATACTTAGGGATATCTTACCCTAAGTATAGGGGGAGACAATCTGAGTACGAACTGTTCATTCCCACCCTTGACCCTCCATGCTTTGTGTACAGTCTGCTATACTTAGGATTATTTGATCCTAAGTATAGGGGGGACGGTCAACTTCTTATTGGTTCATTCATTAGTTATTTATTCTTTAGACTTGCTTATACTTAGTACGAGTTATGTCTTCTCTTTTCTCTCCGATCTATGAGGACATAGCTCAAGCTAAGTATAGGGGGGTCGTATATACTATGTATATACTTTAGCCATAACTTGTACTTTCGTATCTTCCTAATAATATAGCTACTCATTCATTAAAATTCATTAAAATCCCTAATAAAAAGGTATTTTGTTCCTCAAATTCTTTTTGTATTTACTGATTAATAAATCAGGTGAAAATGTTTTTTGCAAAATGTTTGAAAAATAGTTTGAAAATCTTGGTGAACATTTATTGAAAACTATTTTGAAAATTTTTTGTTACATGTTTTCAACCTTTGTAAAAATGTGTGGTTTGTAAAATTTCTTTTCTTTGTGTGAAATAAAAATGTTTGAAAAAAGATTTGCAAATGATTTGAAAAATGGTTGCAAAAATGCTTTGAAAAACCTATATATACTGTTTTGAAAGCCTTTGCAAAATGATTTTCAAATGTGTGTACATGTTTGCAAAATGATTGTAAAAACTATTTTGGACTATAGTTTTCAAAAATTGTGTGAAAAGCTTGTGTCAAATAAGTTTGAGGAATACATACATCTTACCAAAATCCACTATATATATGTATAAAATTGATCACTTACCCTGTAAATTTTAAAATCCACTTCTTGTAAATATAAGAAGCACTCCCGTGTACATATTTTTCACCTAGTTTTTAGCCAAAACTTTTTGTTTTCAAAAATCCCAAAAACATTTGCAAAATTAAAATCCAAAAACATTCGAAAAATCTTTTTGAAAAAAAATGCATCTGCATATGCATCATCATCATCTTTTTAAAAATCCATAAAAAGTTCAAAATCTTTGAAAGTTGCATCACAAAAATATTTTATGCATAGCATTGCATAGCATTCGCATTTTTCGGATTGAGTTTGATAGTTGAACGAGTCTAAGTAAAATCCAAAGATTGGAGCTTGATTGGACCTTAAAAATCTACCTAATAACAGGATCCTTATAGGATCTGGATTTGAGGTACTTCAGGTCTGGTTGACTTAATTCTTTGAGGATCCCAGGACTTGGTTCAATGGATTCTTGACTGCCTAAGTAGAGTATTTCAGAGCACACGCACGACTCTTGTTAATAATGACCTAACTTGGACACCTACGCCTTTCACATGGCTCAACTCAGTTGGAGTGGTGAGGGGATTGGATTTGCCGGTATGAGACGCACACAAGTGGAAACACTTGTCCTCCTCTAGGGAGGGAAGTGCACCCCAACCCATCCAATGATGAGGAAGTCTAAAGACAGGAGAGTGTGGGTTGCAATAAAGCTTCAAAAGAGGGATAGTCTACTGGCTCAAGAGGAAAAACTCCTTATGTAAATGTTGCGGTGAATAGTATTTCAAAAAAAGAAGAAGAGAAAAAAAGGAAGACATGCCTGTACAAAAATAAAATGCCTGCCAAAGTATGTACATATGTTGTAAAGTTAATAAGCAAGCTTGAGTTCCAAAGTCAAATATGTGAGCCTGCAGCAGGATGACTTGACTACACTGGTCTTGCATCCCAGGATAGGTAGCTACACTGGCTACCATCCATTCTTCTCTTCACCCCCTCCTCTTGAGCTGGTTGCCACTTGAACTTAGAAGGGAATACCCCGCTCCTCGAGGATGGAGTTGTTGGATTGGGGAATCATTGGGTTGTCGTACTGGAGAAGTCAGTTTCTTTGTCATTCTAGTTGGGTAGAGCCACCATCACTTACACTGTACAAGTCAGATTCATAGTCGTAAGAGTTTGCGTATGAATTGAGATATTTCTGACCTGGCTATTGAGGAGACTTGAGCAGAGTTTTGGGATTCTCAGGGACTGTTGTATTTCAAATTCAGTTCTCAATAAGGTTCCGCCTGCACTAAAATTAAAGGTCCGACTTAAGCTCCAAACTTTGATTTTGTGAAGACAAGTTTGATAATTACACTTAATCCACCTTCTTCTTTTTCTTTTCTTTATTTTTCTTTCTGCACTTATTGCATAAGTGTTTGCTAGGGACTAGCAAAGGCAAGTATATGGGGATGATGAATCTACGTTTCATCATCTTTATTCTATCATTTTGGCCTTAAAACCCTAGTAAATGTGTGTAAATAGGCTTAATTCATGCATTTTAGCATTCATGCATATGTGTATAAAAAGCGTATAAAATGTGGTTTTTGAAGCCAAAATTATAGAATAAAGAAAAGAAAAGAAAAAGAATAAAATATTGTAGATATTTTATGACCCAAAACCTCGAGACCTAGGCATCTTGATGAATAGGTCGACAAGGAATAAAGTAGGGGGAGATAAGGGTTAAATGCCTGTTCATTTTTATCCATTATTCATTTTGGGATCTATTTTTGGTTCCACTTTTTATACATCAAATAAAGAAACTTTGTACATGAAAGTTGTAGATAATTAAATAAAGAAAAATAAAAAATTGATTTCACAGAAAAATAATGTATAGATAAAAAGTTATGGTCTGAATAAAAATCCAGATTCCCAACTTCCCAGACCTGTATCTCACAAATGAAAACTCCAAATGCAGTAAACTCACCTTTAATTGTATATAGAATAAGATAATCTATTCGCATTTGGCGGAGCTACGGTTTGAAAGTTGAGTTTTGGACCCTCATTGTATACTTGTACAACTTACAATATTCAATTTATTCTTTATGCATTATTTTTATAATTTTATATTTTTATAATTTTGTGAATATTATTTATAATAATTATGTACATTAAAACATGAATAAAAACCCCAAATAAAACTCAAAATAAAAATATATGTATATAAAATACACATGTATTATACCTATACAATACCTACTTATATTTTACTTAATATACCAAACACATCAGAAAAGTATAATAAAAATATATTTGTGTATATAAAAGTATTCTATAATTTTATAAAATAAGAAACAAAAATAATAAAATAAAATACACAAAATAAAAATTAAAGACTAAAATATATAGGTAATATACCTATAAGGGGTATAAAAGTAAACTAGTAAAAATATATTCCATAAAAATAATTAAAAATCAAAAACAAATACTACATAAAATAATAAATATTTTTTATTCAATAACCTAATTAAAATAATATCGTTTATTATTTTTTATTGATTTTACAAATTAATTTTTAGAGGTTTTTCCTGGTTGGTCCACGTGGACCAACCTGGTGGTCTGAACTGTTGACCAAGGTCAACAGTCTGACCTTCACCTCTGGTTGTGTCAGAAAGGCTTTTTGACCCCGGTTTCGCCAATTTTTCGAGGATGCCTCGTTCACCCTTTGGTGATGGCATCTTCAAGACATTTCTTCATCGAGCAGTGGTGAATCACGCCCAAGTGTTTCCTTGGGCTGTGGAGCACCGCATCGAGCTGACACTCTCCTTGAACATCACGCCCCGACCACAATTCAAAACCAAACCCGTCGTCCCCCTTTGACCCTTGATCCCTCTTCCTCCACCATTCCCGACTTTTAGGACCTCCTCCGAGTTCCTGGTGACAGCAGCGACTCAAGGACCCCTTGCGCGTGGAGTTTGGAGTTGAATCGAGGCGTATCCAATCCTTGCCGGAGCTTCGCCTGAAGCTCATCCACTTCCAACTCTGGTGAGTCTCTCCCTCTTCTTGTTGTTTCATTTGATAGCTTAGGTTTAGCTTAGGTCAGGTCCGTTGCAGTTTCGTTTTCGATTAAGTTCTTCGTCGTGATCTCATCAATCGAACCAACGGCGGAGCTGAGCTCTGCCCGCCATTTCCAATCGTTCCACGCATCACCCCGACCACCTGTCACCTTCATCCTCTTCCCTTTCACTCCGTCGCTCCGCTCCACCCATCCATCACCCTCGATCTCGCCCAGATCGAGCGACCGAGCTCTCTTCTCCGCCGCTCACCGGAGTTCCTCGTCCAAGCTACCTTTCGCCTCCATCGCACCATCAGAATACCCTCGTAGCTTCGCCTGGATTTCGAGCGACTAATTCTGCAGGTCAGAGCCAAGGAGAAGGCTCCATCGAGCCTCGAAGTCCCCAGGAGTAGCTGCCCAGGCCACCTCCGTCGTCCGACCGCTTCAAGCCGTCTCAGGCTCACCTGAGACCTCCTTTAGACGCGGAGGGGCCCCGGGATCGTTTTGCCCTTGATCCTATGGCCGGAGAGGCCGTGTGTCGACCGCATTCACCCGCCAAAGCTCGTCGGGGGGAGTGTTCTTCGTGAACCTCTTCCCACCGTTGGATCAAGAGTCCCCTCCAGGCGCACAGGAGCCGTCAGATCTTCAAGCGCCCTCCACCGTTGGATCTCGTCGCGGGATCTAATCTTGGACGTCCGTGCGAAGCGCCATCGGGCCACCAGCGTATGCCACATGGATTAGTAGAGCTTCCTCGGCCACACGATCAGTATCTTAGGTATTTTACACTTTAAACCCAAGAGTTTTTTTGTTTTTAACTGCTAGTCCTAAAACTTTATTTTCCAGTTAAAAAGTTTTGAAATATTTGCAAGTAGGCCCAGTAGCTTTCTATATTTACACTTTAGTCCTCGGCCACGTCACCTTACGTGACAGGGCCACGTGCTTTTTGGGTATTTAACACTTACGGTCTTGAACTTTCATGTATTTGTAGTTATACCCCTGTGCATAGTTATTTAAATATCTTTTGGGTTAATTGCACTTCTGCTCTGCCGGTTTTTAGTATTTGCAAGCATGCCCTTGTGAACGACAGATCACGTGCTTCGCGCGTGTATTTTGGTGATATTTGCACTTAAGCCCCCGGATGTTTCTAGAATTGCATTTATACCCCTGCCAGGCTTAGGATTTTCGTATGTTTGATCTATTTATTTCACGCATCATTTAAGTGCCAAAAATTCCATAAAAATTAACTTAAGCTCCTGTTAACTTGCACTTGCACGCTATATTTTTAGTTTTTATTTTTGTTGCTTTTTTATATTTATTAAAAATAAAAAACATGTCATTTCAGTACTGTCTAGCTTAGAAAATACCAAAAAAATATTAAAAGACCTCGAAAAATTCCAAAAAATTACTTACTGTCTATCTTGCCTATTGTAGTGTTAGTCCAAAAATCACTAAAAATCTCAAAAGAAAAACCTTAAAAATTCGAAAATACACAAAAACTTCAAAAATATATATAAAATCATAGAAAACTCAGAAAAATAGAAACTCAAGTTCTGTAGGTTCCATATTTTATTATCCTTATTATAAAAATAGTTTGGAAAAATTTTGTGGCTGTTTGATATTTTTAATTCCTGTTTTTCCTTCAGCCAGTAACTTATTTTCTGTTTTCTTGTATTTTTCTCCTTTAAAAATACCAAAAATATTTTGAAAATGTCCAAAAAATCACAAAAATAGTAAAAAATCATAAAAAGACAAAAAATATTTTACTCCTAAATTTTTGAATATTTTTGCATATTTTTATAAATATTATAGCACCTCTTTCATTACATAATTTATATATTCCTATATTAACAAAAAAATAAAAAAATATATAAAAAGAAAATAAAAAAATCAGAAAATTAAAAATCAAAATACAAAAATATAAAATTAAAAATTAAATAAAAAATTAAAAATTTAAAACCCACAAACAAATCCAGATTGGCTAAGTAGTCCATTAGACCTAGGAGTTGACTTTTTATCTATACTCTACACCTTTGTTTCCTGTGTTCGACTCCTACTTGCTTGCCATTGTACATTTTTAGTAGGGAATAATAAATTTTAATCATTTCTCTTGATTGATTGATTGATCGTGTGGGTTAATTGTTGATGAGCGAGAAGGTTTGAGTAGTCGCATTAGCGACAGTGAGTCTGATTTGTCAGACCACTATTTAGCGGCTCTCGCAATCTCGTTTTTCAGGCACGTAGGCTCGAAGGTAGTGGATCGACTATTTTATTATCTTTTTATTGTTGGTCCAATAACTGCTCTATAGATACAGGCAGATTTATTAGGATGTTTGGATCCTATTTATTAGGTCACAGTCAAGCAAAAATCCTAAGGCTAGGGGCTCAAAACCGCGAGAAACCGAATAGGCAGAAAATAAAATCAAAACCGTAAAGAAAACCACGTAAAAACCGAGGGGTCCCCCGAGCACACCGGTGCTCGACGAAACAGACCCCGAGAGTCTAAGTCTGAGAGAGAGTCCTGATGTCCTGTATTATTACAATAATCCAAATAATGCTAAAAATAAACCTAATCTACTCCTCCCACACTCGGCTGCTTCCTTGCGCTCTCATGTGGCTCCATGCAGAAGGGAGCCGCCTCCGATAGCTGCGGTTGCGCCGGCTCCTCGAAAGTCGCCGCCTTGGTCCTCGAGCCCTTGCAAGAAAACAAAAGAGTGTCACAAACCAGATAAAAATAAATCAAATAAAATAAAAAAAAGAAAACGGGGTATAAGTGCAGAAATGTAAATGAAAATAAACAGGCAAAACAAACAAAAACAAAAATAAAAGAAAAGAAATACAAATGAAAGAAAATGAAAATAAAAGAAAAATAAAAATCCGCGAAAAGCCGCGGACGACGAAAAAGCTGCGGAAAATCGCGAAAACAAAACAAAAATAAAAGAAAAAATAAAAATGACTACTAAGCCGTGCTCCCCGGCAACGACGCCATTCTGATTGAGCGAATCCGACGGACTAAGGTAAATGTGTCACTAAGGTCGTTGTGATCTCAGTCACTCGGGACTCGAAGTTCAACAAGAAAAATAAATCGGACCACCAAATAAAGATAGAATCACGAGAAAACCGAATAGAAGTCCTATCGTTGGGATTGACCTGGTATAGCACCTAGGGTCGAACTCGAGGAGCACGAGATGGCCTTACAGCCTACGAAGTAGTCTAAAATAAAAAATGGAAACAAATTATTTTTGGTGGATTTTTAAGATTTTTATATTTTTTTTGGAATTTTTAATTATAAAGAAAATAAGAAACAAGGGAAACACACAACTTTAAGCAATTATTTAATTACTCTAAAAAGGTCAAAAAATTCAAACAAAAATATTTTTATGATTTTTATATTTTTTACTATTTTTGGTGAATTTTTGAGAATTTTCTGATTTTTATAGAATTTTATAAAAAATTAAATAAGGTAAAAATAGAAGAAGGCTATCCAGTCAGGCTTGGAGGACTAAAATAAAATATATAGTGGCCCTAGAATAGCCTGAGGTATTTTTCTTAAAAAATATAAACGAAAAGGAAAAATCAGAGAAAGAGTTTATTATTTTTGGGGTTTTCTTTTAATTATTAGAATTTTTATATCTTTTTCAAGGTTTTTCAATTTTTATACTTTTTATGACTCCAAAAATGACCAAAAATGTCAGAAAATCAAACACACTAAAACACACAAAATCTAATTTTTTTTGGATATTTTAAAAAGGTTTTTATATTTTTTATGAATTTTAAATCTGAACAGGCAGAAAAATGTAAGTTTTTGAATTTTTAAAAATACTAAAAATACTCAGAAATGTACCCAAAATTTTGATAAAACTTTGCACAGTGGCATGAGCCACTATCCAATTTTCACTTAATTTGAGTTAATTTTGCTATTTTATTAAAATCCAAAACAACCAAACAGTGCACAGGGACCAAATCGCAAGAAAGTAAGTCCTGGGGCCAATAGATAACACGGCGGAAAACCCTAGGCCCTTAATTGCAAAATTCCCAACGACTCATGCGCTAGGCACGTGGTCCAGGCTTAGAGGGACCAAAATGCAATTCCTATTTATAAAAGTATAAACATTAACACGCTAGGACTACGGGGAAAATAATGCAAAAAGCTCACTAAAGCACGTGTCGATGCACGTGGTTACCACAAACAGGGACTAAGTTGCAAATAAAGTAAACTAACAGGTCCGCAATGTAAATTAACCAAAAAAAATGAACTGTCTAAACTATTTACAGGACTGAATAATAAAGACAAAAAGGAAAAGGGCCTAAGGGTAAATTACCCTTTATTATTCGAGGAGCTGGATGCGCGCCATGTGGCTGATCGGTCGGTGGAGGGTGCGCGGTGCACAAACGAAGAAACCTCAGCTATGATCTGACAGTGGAGAGGGAGCCACGTGGATGATCGAACGAGGGATAGCAGCTGGCACCTCTTCGTGAGATCAACGCTCCAGATGAGCTTCTAATCAAAATTCGACGGTCGAGGGTGCCCGAAGAACGAAGGGTCGAGATCAAAACTAGGGAGTGGCTCTCGATCCGACGGTGATGGAGGGTCCTGTATGAACTGGCCGCCGGCGAACTTCGCGCGACCGGTATGCGAGGTAGGAACATCCTCCGACGATGCTGAGAAGTGGACAAGAAAGCCCGTGTCAGTCCGCAGCTGCTGAACTGCTCCGATGATGACAGGGAGCTCTGGAGAGCTCCGACGAAGGTGAAGAACTGGAGCGCATGTGCTCTGATGTTCCGACCTCCAGATGAGGTCGTTTTGACATGCTGCCTGCACAAGAAGAAGAAGGGGTCGAGGGCAAAATGCCTCGACCCGGTAAGGAGCGAAATGGGTGGTTGGATGGATCGCGGCGTGGTCCTCCGACGAGCGGCGGAGGAGGAGGACCGAAGTCCCTGCTCCAAGGCGAGTCAGGGGGGGTGGATGGGTGAAGAAGATGGAGGGAAGTCTGGTGAAGGTGGTAGTCGGGTCAGGCGAGCAAATGGTTGGACGGAGACGGTGAATGGCGGCGGCGGAGCAAAAGGGGTGAAAATCGAAAATCCTAAAATTACGCTAAACTAAAGACTAAAGAAGCTACTTGGTGAAGGCATCCGACTGTGATGGAGCTCCTGGAGCTCCGGGGGTCATGGCCTCGTGGGATCGTCGAGTCCCGAGGCTGAGCGCGCTCGCTGCGGCGCACGGCGGCGAAGAGTTGCCGGATCGATGGTTCCCAACGTCTCGAGCCTCACTATTACTCTCACTCGCTCTGCTGTCACTCAGGCGAGGTGGAGGAGGTCACAGGCATCG
The DNA here is from genome assembly GCA_037367405.1 of Ottelia alismoides. Taxonomy (NCBI): domain Eukaryota; kingdom Viridiplantae; phylum Streptophyta; class Magnoliopsida; order Alismatales; family Hydrocharitaceae; genus Ottelia; species Ottelia alismoides. The sequence continues at coordinate 748,215 of JAZKJV010007006.1, forward strand.
AGGGGGAGGTCCAAAGATGGCGAAAATCGTGCGGCGGAGCTGGGATTAAATATGACTAGGGGTCCGACTAGAAGAGGTTCGGGCGAGGAATTCGGAGCACGGACCCCAAGAACCCACCCCGGGCGAAGGTCTCAGATGTGTGGTGATCAATCGGAGCCTGAGGTTTGAGGTTTTGGTGATCGGATCGTGATGCGATAATTGGGAGAAAAGACGGGTCGGACGCAGATCCAGAACGAACGTGGTCCAGGGGGAGAGTTGACCGGGGGGTCAACATCCCCCGTGGACCAACGGGATGCGGCCACGTCATGAATATTTGGAAATTCAATATAAAATAGTAAATGACCGATTTTGGAAAAAGTTAAAACATGAAAAATGTTTATTTATTTATAAACTATTTTTTTTATTTTTATTTATTTTTTTGAAATAAAAATTAGGTATTTACAATATAGTATAATATATATAGGTATATACACTATACATTTTTTATTTTTGATTTTTTAATTATTAATTTTATACATTTTTATTCCAATTTTATATTTTATTTATTTATAGAATAAAATTTGGAATATTTTGGCATTTTTATTTATTATTATTATTTATTTACAAGGGCTAAATAAATACTTTTATTTATATACATATATGGTATATATATAATGTTGGGATTGGTTTTATTTTTATTTCTTTTTATTTTCTTTTTGTTTTTGTGATTTTTATTTTATTTATTTACATTATGAAGTATAGAATATGTACATATATTTATTGGATTTTATTTATTTATTTATAAGGAGAAATAAATAAGGAAGTGGTTTTATGTACATGGTGAATATAGACAATAGGGGATGAATTTTATTTCTTTTTATTTTTCTCATTTTTATTTTAATTTTATATTTATAAATATTTACAAATAAATACAAATCCATTTTTATTTTTATTTAGAGGAAAATATTTTTATTTATATACAGGTATATATGTACACACATGAGCTTCCTTATCTCTCTCTACTTTGGTTTTTATGCGGTCAGGCCCATGCTGAGCCCTCCCTTGGGACTAGGTCGCTCAATATTTATTCTAAATATCTCCATCTTTTTTTATTTCTTTATTCTTTTATTTATGCACAAAAACATGCTAATTATTTATTTTTACACAATGCATGCCAAATGCTAATTATTATTATTTACATATATCTACATGTATTTGGCAAAGGTTTTGTAGCTAAAATAAAAGAATAAAGAGTGATGAATGGGTATTCATCAGTAAGGAGATTGAGTGATTTCTTAAAGAATCGGATATTAGTCTAGTATCTGAAATGGATGAGTGTTCTGCGTGTGAAAGTGGCTTGGAAGAGACAAAGGAAAGGCATACGAGAGAAGGTAATGCGAGAAATTCCTCTAATATAGGGTCATCATGGGGTGGTTTTGACGTTTGATCAAATGACTTGTTCTTTTTGTGTTCCTTATCTTCTTAATATTTTTGCACTAGATGCATCATTTCATCGATCTCATGCTCAATTGGTAATAAAATAAGTGGATCAATGGGTCGAGAAGATCGTTTCCTATCCTCCAAATAATTCAATGTAATAGCCCGATTCAGCCTCGTTTTCTCGTGCATCTCATTGAGCATAACTTGAATTTTTTCCATGAATAAAGATTCTCAAGTACAGACAAGTACACAGTAGATTAACACAAAACAATTTGTTGATTCACCAACTCAACTCAAATTACCGCAGAAGCGGTTATCTTTTCGATTTTATTTTAAAGATTCAACAAATGTTATCAGAGAATTAGGAGTCCTTAATGAAGAGGTGGGTGTGGAAGATTGTGAGAAATCGATGTCGTAATCCGGCTGGGGGATCCAGGGTGAGGTACTCATATCGAGGATATGTTCTTCCCACCCGAGCATGTGCCCAACGCATCGAGGAGTTACGATTTCTCTCTGCAATCCCACGTAGCACCAGGGATTTTTGTCTCTATCCAAGGGTTCTATGTGCTTGTGATTTTTGTGTCATTCATGTGCATCAAAAAAACATTCAGAATTTTGTCTGCTTTCGCTCAGGTCACTGCTGTGGCCTTTCAAGCTTATCTTCTTAATGTGATCAAACACGATTTGGTGATCTTTGGATTACATTATCAGAGGGAGAGGACCACATAGATGATGCAAAGAAGAAGTTTTTTTTAAAATTTTTCGATTTAATTTGAAGCACCAACAAATACAGAAATTTAAAAATCTAAGATGCCTAAGAGAAAGGGAAGCTCACAATGCATGCACTTCTGGCGCTAATCCGTAATATTTTGTCCTGCTGATGGCAAGCTTTTCCAAAAAGGGGGGAAGAAATTAGGATTACAAAAATTTTCTACTTAAAACAAATTAAAAGTTTGCAAAAAAATGCATGGATCCTTCATTTTTTCCTTTTTTGGGGTTCAAGTACCTGAAATAAAAAATTACACGGATTAGAATATTGAAAACAAGTTGAAAGTGAAGAAAAAATTGCAAATATTGCCTAGTCCCCGGCAACGGCACCAAAATGTTGACATGATTTTAGCGGTTTAAAAAGTTGGTTTTACCGCGCCGTTGTTGTTCCACAAAAAACCGAATAAAACAAATAAGATTACAACTACAAGCATGCTGGAAAAATATGAGTTGTATAGTGCAAGTAGAGGTTCGTATCCGCAGGGACTAAGCAAACTTGCAATTTTTCTTCTTTAAAACTTGATTCGAATTTAGACTGTTGTGACGAAAGACAAATGATGGAAAAATTACGATCTACGAAGAAAGTATTTTTTTCCAAAAGCTTAGATTAACTAAATATGGATGCGAATGCAACTAAGTAAGAAAAATGGGGGTTGACTCGTAATGTAATATGAGAAGGTGAGATTTTCTTGCAATATATTTTTTAGAGAGAATAATGGAACATAAAACTTGCAAAGCACTTACTTTCAAGTGAAATTAGATTTGAGAGTAGCTTACATCAAAAGAGTTGTTCCTTCAAATTTATCTTAAACCAACTAACCAAGATAATAAAATTCACGCGACAAATAAAATAGGAAAGAAATGCTTCTCTATTTGATTCCAGAGTGAAGGCGACGATAATGGCAGAGACGGGAGTGTGCGGGAAGATGCGTGGGCAGATCGCACACACGAGTATGGAGCCAAGGAGAGAAGGCCGTCGAGGAGGAAATGGGTCGCAGCAGAGTGGCTGGAGTTGGTAATCACGCACAGGAGTGCAGAAGGAGGCCGTCGAGGAGGAGATGCGTCGCAGCAGCATGGCTGGAGTTGCTGGCCGTGTGGAGAAGAGGAGGAGACGCAACTTCTAGCTGCGTGAGGAGGAGAAGGTGGCTGGAGGAGAGAGTGCGTTGAGAGCAAGAGATCTCCTTGAGAAGAGAGTGCCTTCCTTTTATAGATCTATTAAACTTACAAATAAGAAGAGTTAGTACATGCACACATAAAGACAAAACTTAAATACATGCATGGGGAGGGAGTGCAATGCATGGGAAATGAGGTCTGTGTGGGTGGCTTTGCATGAGGAAAGGGAGAGGGTATAATGTGGACGTCTACTTTCATGAGTAATGGGGGAGAGAGAGTAAATAAAGAGGGTGTACATGCATGTTCATGAGTGGCTCTAGACATGATATTAAAGAGTGAAAAATTTTCACTCTCAACTCTCCCTTTTTCTTTCCAACAATATGTAAGAGATATTTGTAGAGCCAATTCAATATGTTTGATTCTTGTTCAAATGCTATATAATTAAATCCAATGCACTTTCATTTTCTCCTTTACTGTAGATAATTTTTCCATGGATGTTTGGTATTAAATATATTCCCATCATATATAATCCGTAAATAATATGTGAATGGAGATTTTTTAGAATATTTTATCTGGATATAAAACCATGATCTGTCAGTTTATGCTATGATTTTCTTAATTATGTGTAATCAAGACGATTTTATTATTTGCAATTATGGAAAAAATAACATGTGGGTTATGCAAGATTTTAGATCATATGTCAAATATTGAGCTTGTTCTTTGCATAATTTTATCATATTATACCAATATATATTGTAATCATCAGTATAACCGAAGCTTTGCTATGGGTTTATGCTAGTTTGGAAGTGAGATGAAGGACTAGGGATGATGATAAGAATGGAGCCCTAGTGGGTTCCTCCTCCTTGCATGAGGAGGAAGATGAAGAAGCGGTGGAGGATCTAGATAAGCTAAAGTGGATGTGTGATATGCAACGAAGGTAATGAAATGATCAGAGTGAAGTGAGAATGCATGTGTGTGTATGGAAAAATAAACAAAGGCAAATGGTATAGAGGAATTACCTAGAGGATATAGAAGAACAAGGGCAAAGTAATGCTTGGGGACGAAGCTTGAGAGGCTTCTGATCTTTGCTCGAAGCTTGGGCAATGACTGCAAGTAGCTGGTCGATTCCAGGGCTGCGAGACAACCAGCAAGTCATGGATCTCGCTAGAGTTCAATCTCCTTCGTTGCTTGATCTCACTCTCATTCTCTCTCAAAAAAAACATAGGAGATTGATGAATACCCATTCATCACTCTTTATTCTTATATTTTAGCTAAAAAAACCTTTGCAAATACATGTAGATATCTGTAAATACAAATAATTACCAAAGTGCATGCATTGTATAAAATTAAATAATTAACATGTTTTTGTGCAAAAATAAAAGAATAAAGAAATAAAAGAAAAAGAGGGAGATATTTAGAATAAATATTGAGCGACCTAATCCCAAGGGAGGGCTCAGCATGGGCCTGACCGCATAAAAGCCCAAGTAGAGAGAGATAAGGAAGCTCATGTGTACATATACCTATAATTAAATAAAAATAATTATTTTCCTCTAAAAATAAAAATAAAAATGGGTCATATTTACTTGTAAATATTTGTATACACTTGTAAATACAAAATCAAAATAAAAATAAGATATTTAAAAAAGGAAATAAAAATATTCACCTTGTAAATATACCATGTACATAAATGTATTTACCTAATAATTTTACCCTTATAAATAAATAATAAAAATAAAATAAAAATACCTTTTTATTCCTAATTTTATGCTATAAATAAATAAAATATAAAATGGGAATAAAAATGTACACAAATAATTAATTAAAAATCAAAAATTAAAAATCAATATTGTATATACCTATGTATACAGTACTATATTGTAAATACCTAATTTATATTTCAAAAAAATAATTAAAAATCACAAAAAAAATAGTTTAAAATAAAAGGAACAATTTTCATGTTTTATGTTTTCCTTAAATCAGCCATTTTCTATTTTAAAATGAATTTCCAATTATTTTCCACGTGGCCGCATTCTATTGGGCCATGGGGGATGTTGACCCCCCGGTCAACTCCCCCCCTTGGACCACCTCCCCGCGGATCTGCACGCCCTACCCTATTTCTCCTCTTTTTAGCATCACGATCCGATCGCCAAATCTGTGAATCCTGGGCTCCATTTGCTCCTCGATCACCCCTGATCCACGCCCGACAGAGGTTCTTGGGATCCGCGCTCCGATCTTCACGCCCGACTCCCATCTAGCCGGACCCCTAGACGTATATAGTCTGAGCTCCGCCAGCTTCTTCACTCATCTTTGGTTCCCATTTCTCCACCCCAGGACCTCCACTGCCCTCGCCTGAGTGACAGCTCGCGATTGGCTGCGTTGCAGCGAGGAGGGAGCGACTGCACCATCGATCCGACGACGTAGCGCCGCCGTGCGCCGCCCAGACGTGGTGCTCGAGCCTCGGGCATCGACGACCCTCGAGGCTAGGACCTAGAGATTCATCAGCTCATCCCCAGTTGACCTCGTCCATCAGGTATCCCTAGTTCTTTCCCCCTTTTGCTGATTTTCATTTACGCCCAAATCGACCCATCGCCGACGACCTTCGATTTTGACCACCCTCATCCACATCTCGATCATAGGATTTGGCCAACACATTCGCACTCCTCTCACGCACATTCTCCACCCCTTCGTTCAACGAGTTCGCACCGGAACTGGGATTGGAGCTCCACCACCGACGCCTCGCCGGAGCTCCCCCATATCAACGCACCATTCATCCCCACCACCGCTAACCGGGTCGAGGCACTTTGCCCTCGACCCAGGAGTCTGTTGCGTTGCTTTGCAGGTCAAGACGAGCCCATCTGAGGGCTTAATGTTCAAGAGCAGCAGCTCCAGCTCCGTCGGTGTCGCCTGAGCTCTCCGGAGCTCCGTTGCACCATCGGAGGGGCTCTTCAGATGCGGGAGGCCCAGGCCCATCTTTTCCGATCATCAGTAGCCTCCGAGGAGGACCACCGTGCGCGCACTGGGCCGGCAAAGTTCGCCGGCCACCTGTTCTTTGTGGATCCTCCTCGACCGTCCATCCAGCCCTCCAGCTCCAGATTCACATCGAGCCATCCATTTGAGGAGCAACAACATCCGTTCGATCATTAGAGGGTGGATCTGGACCGTCAGATCAGTGAGGTTTAGCCACAGTACACAGGAGACGTTCGATCATCCATGTGGCTAAGCCTCGACCGTCAGATCCGAGCCGCAGCCCTTCGTTGAGGCGTCGTCGTCCCCAGCCGTTCGATCGGCTACGTGACGCCATCTCAGCCCTCGACTTAAATAAAGGGGTAATTTCCCTTAGGCCCCTGTCCTTTTAGTTGTTAATATTTAGCCTTGTAAATATTTTAGAACTTTTATTTTAGTTTGATAAATTGCATAGAGGACCTTGCCATTTACTTTAATTGCACTTATACCCCTGTACGTTGTGGGACACGTGCTTCAACACGTGATTTCTTGGGATAATTGCATGTATGGGCCTGATGTTTTGAGGAGTTCATGAATGAAAATATATTTTTAGTATTTACAAATATGCCCCTGTGAGTGTTTTAATTGTGCATGTGCCAAATTTCTTAGGCTTTTTATACTTTTGCCCCTGAACTTTTAGTACGAGTTACTAAGAAGTCCAGGGACTTAAGTTTTATTACAAAACGGTCCCTGAGTGCCCAGATCACGCGCGTGGCGCGTGAGTTCTTGGAGATTTTGCACCAGACCTACTGGATTCCTTTGCTTGTTATTTCTAGGCCCTCAGAGTATATTTTTATGACAAATAGGTCCCTGTGACTGTGGGCTTGTATTTGTTGTAAATAAAATATCAAATATCATCCAAATTACGTGAAAATTTGACACAAGGCTACTTCCATTGTGTAGGATTTTCACTAAATTTTAGGAAATTTTTGGAGCCCATTTATTATTTTTAAAAATTAAAAAACATCTATTTTTCTTACTGTCCAGTTTTAAAATTCACAAAAAATATAAAAACATTTCCAAAAATTACAAAAAATTAGATTTGGTGTGTTTTGTTGTGTTTGATTTTCTGACCAAGTTTGGTCATTTTTGGACATATAGAAAATAAAAAAATTGAAAACATTGAAAACCTTATAAAAATTCTAATAAATAATTGAAAACTCCAAAAATAATAAATCCAGTTCCTAATTTTTCCTTGTATTTCATACTTTACAGGAAAATTACCTCCAGGTCTTGAAACAACCATTTAGCATTTTTAAATGGTTGTAGAAGCCTGATTAGACAGTGTCTTGCATTTTCTGTCTTGTTTCATTTTTATAAAATTTCCTAAAAATCAGAAAAACACCAAAAATTCAACAGAAACATAAAAAATATAAAAAACATAAGAATATTTTTGTTTGAATTTTTGGATAAATTTTGAGTGATTAAATAATTGTGTGAAGTTGCTTTATTTACTAGTTTTCTTACTTTCTCCATTATTCAAAAATCCAAAAAAATATAAAAATTATTAAAACCTACCAAAAATAGTTTTCTTTTATTTTTTTTCATTTCTGACTACTTCGTAGGCCGCGAGGCCATCACGTGCTCCCTGAGTCCGACCCTGGTCGCTATACCAGGCTAATCTAATAGCTAGGGCCACTATTGAGTTTCTTTGATTTTTATCTTGTTTTGGTGGTTTGATCTCATATTTTCTTGATTGACTGAATTGTCTCCAAGATCCGAGTCGCAACGACACTTGATCTATTTTATTCACTTGAGTCTCGCTGACCATTCTTGGTCATCAGAATGACGCCGTTGCCAGGGAGCACGGCTTAGTAATCAGTTTTAATTTTCTTTTATTTTTGTTTTCTTTTTCGCGGCTTTCCGCGGCTCTTTCTGAGTTCGTGACTTTTCACGGCTTTTTATTTTTCTTTTATTTTTGTTTTATTTTATTTTATTTCTATTTTTGTTTTTGTTTTCTTTTTCTTGTTTATTTTATTTCTATTTTTGCACAGATACCCTGTTTTATTTTCCCTGCCTTTAGTTGCTTTATTTTATCTGGTATTTGACACTCTCTTGTTTTCTTACGAGGGCCCAAGGACCGAGGCGGCAACTCTAGAGTAGCCGGTGCAACCGCGGTGATTGGAGGCGGCTCCCTTCTGCACGGAGCCGAAGGAAAGCGCGAGGGAGCAACTGAGTGTGAGAGGATTAGCTTAGATTAGATTAGACTTTATTTCAGCTATTTGAATTATTGTAATAATACAGGGACAACTCAGACTTGGACTTGAGACACTCTCGGGTCTGTTTCGCCGAGCACCAGTGTGCTCGGGGGACCCATTAGCTAGTTCGGTTTTCTTCGCAGCTTTTTACGCGGCTTTTATTTTTCACTGCCTTTTTCCGGTTTCTTGTGGTTTTCTCGAGCCCCTAGCCTTAGGAATTTCTGTTTGATTGTGACGTAACTCATAGGATCCAAACACCCTAATAGACTTGCCTGTTCCTATAGTGCGGTAATTGGACCTGTAATAAAAGATTAATAAAAATAGTTGATTCATTTCCTTCGAGCCTATGTGTCGTAGCCCGCCCTGCCAAGCGCTGCTCCTGAACCCGATTTGTCAGGAGGAGGAGGGGTGGACCGAGACCAGACCCTTTGGATCGGAGGCTGGCGATCAACTAGACTGTTCTTTTGAGTAGAAATTACTATTTAAGGACTCGGTTTTCCGCTTGCACCATTTAGGTAGTTTATTTTCTGTATTTCAATTCTACGTGGATCATCTTGCATGTAGACTGCTGGAGTCAGGTACACATTTCTTACTCTACATGCATCATTGGTTTCATCACGCGCCGGCTTTTTCGTCTTCTCCCCCTGTTTTGGACTTAATAACCAGGAGAACCGAAAAATTCGTTAGGCGTTTTTGCTTTTATTGAAAAATACCTAAAAAGAGAAATCATAAAATTGGGACTGCTAACACTATCGACCCTAAAAGATACTTCACCTAAAAATTTGTCTTGGGGAGAGCAACCCCCTCATTGTCTGGTTTGCTTGTGCGAGAGAGTGACCCCGAACACTAGGTAGAGACCTCCGATATTCTCTCGACTGATTACCGGCTATTTCTGTACGGGACAGTCGGTTGAGAAAATATCGGGTAACCCAATAGGCCACGTAATCGCTCTGCTATCCTGACTGATCACCAAAATAAAATTGACAAGATAAATTGACCGAGCCTTTACGGTCTTCAGCTCGTGTTGCGTTGGTGAATCGGGGGTTTGCTTGTGATCATAGTTGTTACCAGATCTCATCCGCACTACTTGCCACATCAAGATGATGGGCAGACGATCTCTTAGGCAGCCTCAGGCTGCACCACTTTCGGGCGCGTCTACCCGCTCATCTAGGTTGGTTCGCAAGAGCCGAGACCCGCTCTCCGAACCCGAGTACGACTCCACCCTGTTCCCCCTCGATCCCCCTTCTTCTAAGATCGAGATACCAGTGCCAAAGGAGAGACAGACAGATGATTTATCGGCACCTGAGTTCAGATGTTTTTATTTTGCAGAGACTATTGCCGGCAGTTCTGATGATCACACCAGAGGTCCGCAGCATGAGCATTTCATTCTGGACAGGGTGCGATCAACTCCACCCTGATCGCCTCCCTCGAGATAGTGCAGCAACAGTTGAGGGATCAGGGAGCATTTATGTTGGATAGGAGGCACGAGATGGAGCAGTTGAGAGTAGACCGAGAGCAACGCAGAGAGGGCCCGAGGATACCCAATGAGGCCGCGGTAGCCGTCGCAACAGTCCCAACAGCCACAGCAGCCGCAGCAGATCCACCTAGACCGATGCGGGAGTTACACAACCTTGCATCGACACTGATGCATCATTGGGTTAATCTACCAGCCATCGTGGGGGACTTCAAGTTCCCCCCGAACACTTTGCAGCTCCTCCCCCGGTTCCATGGGCTCGCCACAGAGGAGCCCCATCTCCACCTCCAGGAGTTTCTAATGATCTGCAGCACAGTCCACGACCGTCAGGTGGACCAGGATACCATCAGGATGATTGCCTTCCCCTTCTCCTTAGCAGACAGAGCAGCCACCTGGCTGAAGCACTTGGGGAAGTTCGTCTACACCTGGGAGAAGCTCCGCACCGAGTACTTGCACAAGTACTACCCACTCGGGCGGGCGAATGCCGCTAGAGCCCTTATCAGCAACTTCTCCATGCTCCCCAATGAGCAGTTTCACGAGGTATGGGAGAGGTTCAGAGAGCTGACCGATAGATGCCCGTATCATGACATTTCCAAGACGAACCTTGTTCAGAGCTTTTTCAGCGGGCTGACACCAGAGCTTCATGGCTTGGTGAACGCTTCTTGTAGCGGATCTTATTTCGCCAAGGACCACGATCAGGTATGGGCCATCTACGAGGAGATGGCTGAGAACTATATGGTGATGTCCCAGACCTGATTGTACACTCAGGGCAGACCCCAGCAGCCACAGACCGTGCAGTACCAGAGGATAGCACGGGTCGACGCCGATCCATCCAGTTCGTCCGCGGTAGCAGCAGCACAGGCTGAGTCCTCAGCCGCAGACATGGGGATTATTAGCGAGAAGCTGGACCGGATGGAGATCATAGAGAAGAAGCAGTGCTAGGGCATCACGCAGATGGAGCAGATGGCGCAGACCCTGAGTGACCTGAAGACACAGCTCATGTGTCTCCAGGAGGCACAGACGGCTTCACAGCCTCGTCTTCAGGCACGAGGCGATCCGAGTAGAAGCAGCAGCTCGTCCCAGCGCTCCAGCTCCCACCAGCAGCCTATACAAGTCCATCTTGTACAGGCGGAGCCGTATCAGCAGGCGCAGCTCACCTACCAGGCAGCACCATCCACTGACACTCATATGGTGGTATACTAGCCGGATCAGCCTCTGGCAGTGCTCCCGCCACCCCAGTACGATTCAGAGCTGTTGATGGATGTCAACAGGTTTGGTACGACCGCCCCCAGCCCGGTATCCGACGAGACCATCCCGGATTCCGTTGGGCGACCGGAGGTGCCCAGCCCCAGCAGCAGCCGCCAGGACAGGGTGACCAGTACAGCCATCAGAGGGATCACCACCACCACCAGCCCCCAGCATATACCCAGCCGCAGCCACAACAGTCACAGTCCTATGGTCCTCGTCCCTATCAGCATGGACAGTCTTGGAGGGTGATCAGCCTCACCAGCCATAGCATCAGCCACCTTCTTACCCCTCTCAGCCACAGCACCAGCAACCTTACTACCAGAGAGGCTACCCGTCGGGTTCTCATGGGCCATCCTATGAGAGCCCCGCCTTGGATGACATAGCCCGCCTTCTCACAGATCAACAGGCTACTTTTCGACGGGAGATGGATGAGTTCCGCCAGGAGATGCGGGACATCGTGAGAGGGAAGGCCACCATCTCTGCCCAGATTGAGCCGAATCCCAACAACCTGAAGAGGAAATCTGAGCAGGTAGCTTGTACTGAGTATACCACTCTGAGTGATACTTTTGGAGATATGTTTGCATATCTTTTTGATACTGATTTTGTCACACTTAGGAGCGGTAGGATGCCAGCAGGCGGCGACTCGTCTGAGCGACACCCTGAGGATACATCCAGAGCTCCAGGCGAGGAGGAGAGTGGTACTGATGCCACCATGGATGTTGATCCCACCGGCGATACTGAGGCTGCCGTTTCACCAGTTGGAGGAGGTGGTACTGAGGCCACCCATGTTGCCGAGCCAGAGCGCGGTACTGAGGCCGCCCGTCTACCAGCCGATGGTGGTGCTGATGCCACCAAGTTTTCTGAGATTCCTGTTGTTTTTCCTGTTACTGATGTATCTTGGAACACTTCTGTGAATAAAGGAAAGGGTTTGTTTTCTTCCAGTCCCACTGTGGTGCATGATGTATGTGTGGATCCGACCGTCGAGCCGTCTAGACCCTTTCCTAGTCTTTCATCTAAGAAGGACCCTGTGATCCCCTTCCCTAGAGCCCTTCAGATGGGGAAGGGGAAGAAAAATGAAAACCCAAAAAAGAGGCAGCAAGAAGAGTTCAGCCAGCAAATGATAGATCGGTTTCACATACAGCTGACTCTTCAGGAGGCTTTGCAGCACATCCCTGTTCTTCAGCGTTCCCTTAAGACAGGACTACAGTCAGGATGAAGAGGAGGAACCACCACTCAGAGATTCATGTGCTGACGAGAGCCACTTGTTTCGCGATCTAGAACCATCTGCCGGCCAAGAGGCCAGATTCAGGAGCCCCTTATGTCAGATGCCATATCAGTGAGCAAAGGTTCGACCGTACTCTATTAGACAGCGGATCGTCGATCAACATACTTTTGGCAGCCCTTCTCGACCGCTTCGAGTTGGGCACTCTTCGACAAAGCAGGACAGTCCTTCAGTTTGCTGATCGATCTGTCAAGAGGCCGAAGGGGTTGCTTAGAGACGTTGTCGTCACGATTCAGGGCCTGCAATTCCCTGTGGACTTCGTAGTGTTGGACATGGAGATCCCTGATTCGGTGACCGATGCCCCATCATTCTCGATCGCCCGTTCTTGACCACAGCCAAGGTAGTGACCGACCATGATAGCGGGAAGGTATACTTTCGCGTCGAGGGCGGACGTGTACAAATAGAGACGGTCGAGGACAACAGAGCTAGAGATAGAGCATGCTCAGAGACTACTTCTAATACAGAGCAAATGACAGATGCCGGGCTAGACATCCACCAGGACTGCGACTTTGTGATTACAGATGATGAGGCAGTATGGGCAGATCCAGATGCACATGCCATCCTCTCACCTTCAGAGTCCGCTGATGCAGAGACGCCAGTAGAGGAGAAATTGGAGAGCACATTCCTAGTCCAGGATACTTTTGAGGCAGCATAGCCGGTACTCGACCGCGAGACTGATTTTTGTGATGATGGTGGTACTGAGGCCACCTTGGATGATACAGATCCCTCGGACTCAGGTTTTGACTGGGCAGAGTTTGATGATTATATACCAGATCTGACTTCCATTGAGCCTGCAACTAGGGAGGAGGTAGATGCCGAGCAGAGCAGAGACAGTCTATCAGGGCAGCCTTCTCCAGATTCAGAGAGTGACAGAGAGTTTCAGTTCTCCCATGCTGATTTGGCAGCCTTCACGCAGAGTTTTCAGAGGCCAGATACACCAGCACCCAGTTGTCTGGAGCTGAAGCCGCTTCCTACGTCGCTGAAGTATAGGTTCCTTGCGGGTGAGCATGAGATGTACCCAGTCATTATCTCCGCCAATTTGACTGGAGAGCAGGAATCCCGTCTGATGGGGGTTCTTGAAAAGAACCGCAAGGCGATAGGATGGAGCGTAGCAGATCTCCAGGGGATAAGTCCGGCCCTGTGCTCCCACCATATCTATCTCGAGGATGAGGCGAAGCCGTCGCGTGAGTTCCAGCGGCGGTTGAACCCGAATCTGAGAGAGGTTGTCATATAGGAGATTTCGAAATGGTGGAGCGTCGATTTTATCTACCCCATCTCCGACTCCAAGTGGGTCGGCCCTTTGTATGTGGTGCCCAAGAAGACGAGCATCACTACAGTAGTCAGCGAGTCTGGAGAGGAGATTGCTACATGGGTACCCACTTCTTGGCGGGTCTGCGTTGATTACAGGAGACTCAACTAGGCCACCAAGAAGGATCATTTCCCCCTACCCTTTATAGATCAGATCATTGAGAGACTGGCGGGGAAGAGCCACTACTATTTTCTGGATGAGTACTCGGGGTACAACCAGGTGGCCATCGCTCCCGAGGACCATGACAAGACTACCTTTACCTGTCCCTTCGGCACATACGCCTTCCGACGCATGCCATTTGGGCTATACAATGCCCCTGCAACCTTTCAGAGATGCATGCTGTCGATCTTTTCGGACATGGTAGGGGAGTGCTTGGAGGTCTTCATGGATGATTTCTCGGTTTACGGTGACGGATTCGACTCCTGTCTTGACTGCCTAGACCGAGTCCTTCAGCGATGTATAGAGGTTCACTTGGTGTTATCTTGGGAGAAGAGTCACTTCATGGTGACTCAAGGGACGGTGCTTGGCCATATCATCTCCAACAGGGGCATGGAGGTTGATCCGGCCAAGGTAGATGTCATTAGAAAACTCGCACCGCCGTCCAATTTGTAGCAGTTACGGTCATTCCTGGGGCACGTCGGTTTCTACTGACGATTCATTCATGATTTAAGTAGCATTGCCCGGTCGTTGACTGATCTGCTGACGAAAGACACCGAGTTCCTTGTCGATGACAAGTGTCTTTCATCGTTTGAGACTCTCAAGAGATGTGTTGTTGAGGCTCCTGTTCTCCAGCTGCCTGATTGGTCTCTCCCATTCGAGATCATGACGGACGCCTCCGATTTTGCTATGGGGGCCGTGCTGGGACAAAGGAGGGATGGAGTTCCATTTGCTATCCACTACGCTAGCCGCACATTAGATTCCGCGCAGCGGAACTACACAATCACAGAGAAGGAGATGCTAGCCGTAGTTTTCGCCCTAGATAAGTTCAGATCGTACATTATTGGATCTAGAGTGACCTTATACACAGATCATACCGCCATCAGGTACCTCATGGCAAAGAAGGATGCCAAGGCCAGACTGACTAGATGGATCCTTCTACTCCAGGAGTTTGACATAGAGATTAAGGATAAGCCTGGAGTCAAGAATGTGGTGGCGGACCATCTCTCCCGATTAGAGCATCTTGAGGATTCTGAGCAGATTGACCCTATTTGTGAGACCTCTCCAGATGAGGCAATCCTTGCTATCGCCTCCCTCCCGTGGTATGCCGATATTGTGAACTTTCTTGTTGCTAAGAAGGTTCCACAAGATTGGCCCAGGCAGAGGCTTGAGACCTTCCTCGCGAAGGCCAAGTCCTACCACTAGGAGGATCCCATCCTTTACCACGAAGGAGGGGATAGCGTCTGGCGTAGGTGCATTCCTCAGGAGGAGCTTCGTAGCGTCCTCACTTACTGCCACAAGCTTGAGGCAGGAGGACATCACTCTGGGAGGAGAACGACGCAGAAAGTGCTCCAATCCGGCCTATGGTGGCCTACCCTCTTCAAGGACTCTGATGAGTTTGTGAAGAGGTGTACTGACTGTCAGAGGATGGGCACTTGTGGACAGCGTGATATGATGCCGATGCAGCCCATTCACTTCTGTGAGGTTTTTGACACATGGGGCATCGATTTCATGGGTCCATTCCCTAAGAGTCAGGGATTTGAGTACATTCTGTTGGCCGTTGATTATGTGAGTCGTTGGGTTGAGGCCATCCCCGCCCGAACCGCTGATGCCAGGACAGTTTGCAGATTTTTGAGGAAGCACATCATTACACGGTTCCAGGTACCTCGCGTATTGATTTCTGACGGGGGGTCTCATTTCATCAACGACCAGGTGAAGGCCCTTGCTAGCGAGTTCGGCATAGACCATCAAGTTGCCACTCCATACCATCCACAGACGAATGGTCTAGCCGAGGTGTCGAACAGGGAGATCAAGACTATATTGCAGAAAGTCGTCCGCCCTGACCGAAAGGATTGGTCACAGCTTTTGGACTCGGTCTTGTGGGCATATAGGATGTCTTTCAAGACACCTTTGGGCACATCTCCCTTTCACCTCGTATATGGCAAGCCGTGCCATTTACCTGTTGAGCTGAGACACGGGTTACTTTGGGCAGTTACAGATATTCTTTTGGATCCAGCTAGTGTAGGAGACCAGAGGAGGGCAGAGTTAGCAGCCTTGGAGGAGCTTCGTGATACCGCCTTCTCAAACAACCTACAACACAAGGAGAGAGTGAAGGAGTGGCATGATTCTCATATCAGCCACAAGCATTTTGAGCCTGGACAGAGAGTATGGCTGTTTGATGCTAGGCTTCGTCTATTTCCAGGGAAGCTACGGAGCAAATGGAAGGTACCTTATCTTGTGAGAAAGGTATACGACAACGGGAGCATTGATATATCTGAGTTGTCTTCTGTGAGTACCTTCGAGTGAACAGCCAGCGGCTCAAGCCATTTCTAGATCATGAGCCGCGTGTCATTGATGTTGCCCCTATTCATTTTGCATGAGATGTGGTCTCTTAACTAACATCTATTGCATCTCACGCCTGATTATCATTGTTCTTCCGACCTGTATAGATCCAGATGTCCATATCATTACATTCTTCAGTCCCACATCCCTTTCTTCATCTTCTGATTATGCTATACTTAGGGTGTACTTTACCCTAAGTATAGGGGGGATGTAGGACCTTTGGGTAATTCTTTTGATTCATTTTACCTCTGTTTTTGCTGCCTATACTTAGGGATATTTTACCCTAAGTATAGGGGGGTAGACCCTGTACATTCTCCACTTGGTTTTCCCTTTGTGTATAGCCTGCTATACTTAGGATTATTTGATCCTAACTATAGGGGGAGAAGCTGAGACTCTCTTGATTTTCTATTCATTCATTCGTCTTGGTATATAGCCTTCCTTTTCACTTCCCTATACTAAGCACGAGTTATGTCTTCTTCATCGCTCTTGACTCTGAGGACATCGTTCGAGCTAAGTATAGGGGTGTGTGTATATATTTCATATATACTTTAGCCATAACTCGTACTTTGTGTGAGTGTGTAAATAAATAAAAATGGCTAAAAACCTAAAATCCATAAAAATTAAAAAATTTTCCCTGTAAATAAACATTCTTTTATTGCACATACATAGCTATTGTACAAATTATTTTTGTAAAAATGTTTTCAAAAACTTTTTGTGTAAAGTTTGTATAAATATTTGCATATCAAAATTATGTATATAGTACAAAATTTTTCCAAAATGTTTTGAAAATCAAAAATTTGCAAAAATCTTGTGTAAATTTGTGTAAATACTTTTGCAAAACTTGCATTCATGCATACATCCATGATTTCAAAACATGTTTCAAAAATTTTGCATGTTTGTAAATATTGTGTAAATAGCATCTTTGTATATACTTGTATATAGTTTTTCCCGGATTATAGTTGACATTTAAACTAGCCTGGAATTAAATTGGGAAATGGTGCTTGATTAAGATCTTAATCCACCTAATTCTAAGAGGAACCTTATAGGGCTTAGGGTTAAGGCTTTTCAGGTCCATGGTGACTTAATTCTTTGAGTCCACTAGGCTATGATCACATGTCATCTCAATGAGCCTAAGTAGAGCACTTAACAACACACACATGACTCATATAGACAATGGCTCTACTTGGACACAGCACTTTGCACCGAGCTCTCTACGGATGAGGTGTTGATGAGGCAGTCTTTCTTGACTTGGGGTAGCATATGAGGGTAGTACTTCTAGGCAGAACCTCTCTTCTTCTTTTAGTGAAGGAAGTGCGTCTCAAGGTCTGGTTGCCATGAGGTCTAACGACAGGAGTTGTGGGTTGCAATAATGCTTCAAAAGAGGGATAGTCTACTGGCTCAAGAGGAAAAACTCCTTGTATATATGCTGCACATGTATATGTTGTATAGATGCACTTAAAAAAATGCAAAAAGAAAATAACTCCAAAAAAGTGGTGGGTCTGATAGAAAATGATAATCCCACCGGAGTATGTATATAGTGCAATAAGCAAAGCTTGAGATTCATGTCCCACCTTATGTAGCTTGCAGCAGGGAGACTTGGCTACACTGGTTGAGCTCCCAAGGATACATGGCTACACTGGCCATG
The DNA here is from genome assembly GCA_037367405.1 of Ottelia alismoides. Classification (NCBI taxonomy): domain Eukaryota; kingdom Viridiplantae; phylum Streptophyta; class Magnoliopsida; order Alismatales; family Hydrocharitaceae; genus Ottelia; species Ottelia alismoides. Next base: position 766,173 of record JAZKJV010007006.1, read on the forward strand.
GTCCATTCTCTTCTCCCCCCTCTTCTTGAGCCGGTTGAACTTGAACTTAGAAGGGAATACCCCTGCTCCTCGAGGAAAGAATGACCAGATTGGGGTCATAGAGTTACCTTCTTGGGGAGGGTTGTCAAGTTGCCACTTCTGAGGTGGAGAGCTTATACTTCACATTCACAGTACAAGGAAAGATTCATGGTCTTCAGGGTTTGTGTTTGGTGACTTGTTCTGATCTGGATTGTTGAGGAGTCCTGATTATAGATTAGTGGATCTTAGAGGCTGTTGAGTTTTAAACCTAAGGCTAAATAAGGTTCCGACATATTAATAATCCAAAGATCTGATCGAGCTCCATATTTCAATTTAATGAAGGCAAGTTTAATAATCAACCTTGATCCATGTACATTCTCCTCTTTTTCTTCTTATGTTTCTTTTTCACTTCTTTTTCAAATAAGTGTTTGCTAAAGGACTAGCAAAGTTAAGTACAGGGGGGTGATGAATACCCATTCATCACTCTTTATTCTTATATTTTAGCTACAAAAAACCTTTGCAAATACATGTAGATATCTGTAAATACAAATAATTACCAAAGTGCATGCATTGTATAAAATTAAATAATTAGCACGTTTTTGTGCAAAAATAAAAGAATAAAGAAATAAAAGAAAAAGAGGGAGATATTTAGAATAAATATTGAGCGACCTAATCCCAAGGGAGGGCTCAACATGGGCCTGACCGGATAAAAGCCCAAGTAGAGAGAGATAAGGAAGCTCATGTGTACATATACCTGTAATTAAATAAAAATAAATATTTTCCTCTAAACATAAAAATGTGTCATATTTACTTGTAAATATTTGCATACACTTGTAAATACAAAATCAAAATAAAAATAAGAAAATTAAAAAAGAAAATAAAAATATTCACCTTGTAAATATACCATGTACATAAATGTATTTACCTATTTATTTTACCCTTTTAAATAAATAATAAAAATAAAATAAAAATACATTTTTATTCCTAATTTTATGCTATAAATAAATAAAATATAAAATGGGAATAAAAATGTACACAAATAATTAATTAAAAATCAAAAATTAAAAATCAATATTGTATATACCTATGTATATAGTACTATATTGTAAATACCTAATTTATATTTCAAAAAAATAATTAAAAATCACAAAAAATAGTTTAAAATAAAAGGAACATTTTTCATCTTTTATGTTTTCCTTAAATCGGTCATTTTCTATTTTAAAACGAATTTTCAATTATTTTCCACGTGGACGCATTCTATTGGGCCACGGGGGATGTTGACCCCCCGGTCAACTCCCCCCCTTGGACCACCTCCCCGCGGATCTGCACGCCCGACCCGATTTCTCCTCTTTTTAGCGTCACGATTCGATCGCCAAATCCATGAATCCCGGGCTCCATTTGCTCCTCGATCACCCCTGATCCACGCCCGGCAGAAGTTCTTGGGATCCGCGCTCCGATCTTCACACCCGACTCCCATCTAGCCGGACCCCTAGACGTATATAGTCTGAGCTCCACCAGCTTCTTCACTCATCTTTGGTTCCCATTTCTCTACCCCATGACCTCCACTGCCCTCGTCTGAGTGACAGCTCGTGATTGGATGTGTTGCAGCGAGGAGGGAGCGACCAGGCCATCGATCCAGTGACGTAGCACCGCCGTGCGCCGCCCAGACGTGGTGCTCGAGCCTCGGGCATCGACGACCCTCGAGGCTAGGACCTAAAGCTTCATCGGCTCATCCCCAGTCGACCTCGTCCATCAGGTTTCCCTAGTTCTTTCCCCCTTTCGCTGATTTTCATTTACGCCCAAATTGACCCATCGCCGACGACCCTCGATTCCGACCACCCTCGTCCACATCTCGATCATCGGATTCGACCAACACATTCGCACTCCTCTCACGCACGTTCTCCACCCCTTCGTTCAACCCAGTTCGCACCGGAACTGGATTGGAGCTCCACCGCTGTCGCCTCGCCGGAGCTCCCCCATCTCGACGCACCGATCATCCCCACCACCGCTAACCGGGTCGAGGCACTTTGCCCTCGACCCAAGAGTCTGTTGCGTTGCTTTGCAGGTCAAGACGAGCCCATCTGAGGGCTTGACATTCAGGAGCAGCAGCTCCAGCTCCGTCGGTGTCGCTTGAGCTCTCCGGAGCTCCGTTGCACCATCGGAGGGGCTCTTCAGATGCGGGAGGCCCAGGCGCATCTTCTCCGATCATCAGTAGCCTCAGAGGAGGACCACCGTGCGCGCACTGGGCCGGCGAAGTTCGCCGGCCACCTGTTCTTCGTGGATCCTCCTCGACCGTCCATCCATCCCTCCAGCTCCAGATTCACATCGAGCCATCCATTTGAGGAGCAACAACATCCGTTCGATCATCAGAGGGTGGATCTGGACCATCAGATCAGCGAGGTTTAGCCACAGTGCACAGGAGACGTTCGATCATCCACGTGGCTAAGCCTCGACCGTCAGATCCGAGCCGCAGCCCTTCGTTGAGGCGCCGTCGTCCCCAGCCGTTCGATCGGCTACGTGGCGCCATCTCAGCCCTCGGCTTAAATAAAGGGGTAAGTTCCCTTAGGCCCATGTCCTTTTAGTTGTTAATATTTAGCCCTGTAAATATTTTAGAACTTTTATTTTAGGTTGATAAATTGCATAGAGGACCTTGTTATTTACTTTAATTGCACTTATACCCCTGTACGTTGTGGGACACATGCTTCGACACGTGATTTCTTGGGATAATTGCATGTATGGGCCTGATGTTTTGAGGAGTTCATGAATGAAAATATATTTTTAGTATTTACAGATATGCCCCTGTGTGTGTTTTAATTGTGTATGTGCCAAATTTCTTGGACTTTTTATACTTTTGCCCCAAAACTTTTAGTACGAGTTACTAAGAAGTTCAGAGACTTAAGTTTTATTACAAAACGGTCCCTGAGTGCCCAGACCACGCGCGTGGCGCGTGAGTTCTTGGAGATTTTGCACCGGACCCCCCTGGATTCCTTTGCTTGTTATTTCTAGGCCCTCAGAGTATAATTTTATGACAAATAGATCCCTGTGACTATGGGCTTGTATTCATTGTAAATAAAATATAAAATATCATCCAAATTACGTGAAAATTTGACACGTGGCTCCTGCCACTGTGTAGGATTTTCACTAAATTTTGGGAAATTTTTGGACCCAGTTATTATTTTTAAAAATTCAAAAACATCTATTTTTCTTACTGTCCAGTTTTAAAATTCTCAAAAAAATATAAAAACATTTCCAAAAATTACAAAAAAATTAGATTTGGTGTGTTTTGTTGTTTTTGATTTTCTGACTAAGTTTGGTCATTTTTGGACATATAAAAAATAAAAAAATTGAAAAACATTGAAAACCTTATAAAAATTCTAATAAATAATTGAAAACTCCAAAAATAATAAATCCAGTTCCTAATTTTTCCTTGTATTTTATACTTTACAGGAAAATTACCTTCTGGCTTGAAACAATCATTTAGCATTTTTAAATGGTTGTAGAAGCCTGACTGGACAGTGTCTTGCATTTTCTATCTTGTTTTATTTTTATAAAATTCCCTAAAAATCAGAAAAACGCCAAAAATTCACCAAAAACATAAAAAATATAAAAAACATAAAAATATTTTTGTTTGAATTTTTGGATAAAATTTGAGGGATTAAATAATTGTGTGAAGTTGCTTTATTTACTAGTTTTCTTACTTTCTCCATTATTCAAAAATCCAAAAAAAATATAAAAATTATTAAAACCCATCAAAAATAGTTTTCTTTTATTTGTTTTCATTTCTGACTACTTAGTAGGCTGCGAGGCCATCACGTGCTCCCTGAGTCCGACCCTGGTCGCTATACCATGCTAATCTAATAGCCAGGGCCGCTATTGAGTTTCTTTGATTTTTATCTTGTTTTGGTGGTCTGATCTCATATTTTCTTGATTGACTGAATTGTCTCCGAGATCCGGGTCGCAACGCCCTTGATCTATTTAATTCACCCGAGTCTCGCTGACCATTCTCGGTCATCAGAGATGGCTCAGAGGAACTCACGCAATGGGTGGATGGTCGAAGAGGGATTTTTATTCAAGGACAGTGGTGGTTGGAGGCGGTGGTTTCAACCACCATCAGTCAGCCCATGCGATGGAGATGGCTGACACGGAGGTTATGGCGAAGATGGGGGTTGAGAGACGATCGTGGAGATGTCAAAATCATGGCCTGAAGCGACATGGTTCCTCGGGAAGAAATCAGTGAAGAAGGGCCGGTGAAGAGATGCATCCCTTCAGGGTTCCTACCGTTGGAGGAAGACGATGCCTTTGGCCATCTGATCATGTGATCAGACAATGGAGGATTAAGCTCTAATGAATTGATCAAGATCGTCTCATCTTAAGATCAAACGGTCGAAACGTGAAAGAAAGAAGGGCTGTCAGGTGGTGGCTTCATGTTGGGTCATATGGCCCAATCAAAAAATAGAGAAATGAATTAAATCTTATAAAACCCAAAATAACAAATGGAGTTAAATAAAAAAAATGTTCAACATGATTACACAACTTTATTGTAGAAACTCAAAGTTAAATATACACAATTATTAATTTTGTCAATGTTTTTAATGAATCAAAAATTCTTATTTTATTTATTTTATTATTCTTTGTTTTTTAGAAAATGAACAATATACAAAATATCATAAATAACATTATTTTGATTTTTATAGGATTTTTAATAATGATAAACATAGAAAAATAAATAGAACTTTAAACACATATATTCAATACTTAAACCTTTTATTTATGTACATTAATTAGTCTTAATTTATTACAAGGTGTTAAATGATAAATCAACTAAATTAATTGTTAAGTTAATTGATTAATTTAAGATAGATGGATAATTAATCCAAATAATGATGATGAACCTAAGATTCATCAATGCTCCACTCTGATTTGGACCCTAATGGCAAAGATCTGGAATTCATTTCTCCAACCTCTCCCATGGATTGCACTTTTCTATTGCCAAACTCGTTGCTCAATATTTGTTGAATATTTTTGAATATGACTTTGGAAACACTATGGAAAGAATAGGTTTTACTAAGAAAATATTAAAAAGTAGGTATATTAATTTTGAAGAACAAATAAACTCTACCTCATATGTGATTTCTCCAAAAACTTAAACATGGCCACCTCTACTTAAGCTTATTTTGAAGCCAGCTCCAACAATTGATTTCTAAAATTATTGGCCTCTGTTAGGACATCTAGGAATCACATTGGCTCTGAAGAACTGGGGGGTGTATTGTCAATGAGATTCCTGACATTGGAAAGGTAATCCTTGAGTTTTAGGGTAAATTTTTTAAGGACCTAATTTTGGGATTACAAGGAAGTGAGGTCTTTACTAGGGCTTTCAACTTAGAGGAAATTGAAGCCACCGCTCGCACCAATTAAAAAAAACAAGGTGCATAGATCTGATGGGATTGTTATTGAATTCATTCAAAAATTTTGGTCCACCTTAAAGCCCGACTTCATTGACTTAGTCGTTTATCTTCAGAGTAATCATTTACGTGAGCATGATTTTAGGCACCTAAACAATGCTTTGGTGGACCTGATCTTTAAGAAAGGTGAAGCGTAAGATATTGAGAGTTACAAACCTATTGGTTTAATTAATCTTTCGATTAGAATCCTCTCCAAGTTGATTTCAAATCATTGGCTCTTATTTTGGCTGATGTTGTCCCACCATCTAAATGCGCTTTTCTAAAAAAATGCTTGGCTCGTAACACATATATTGTCACTTTCGCAATTCTCAATGATTGGTCTCGCTCCAAGACCAAAGCTGTGATTCTCAAGATTGATTGCAGAAAAGCATTCGATACATTTCTATGACCAGTCATCATAAGCGTCTTAAAGGCAACAAATTACCCTCCACGTTTTACTTCTTGGGTTCGAACCCTTCTTGAAACAACTAGGGTATCCTTTAAGGTTAATGGTTCATCTTTGGGATAGAGCTCAAATCGAAAATTGGGTTCGACAAGGTGACCTCCTTTCACCTCTTCTCTTCATATAATCACTTTTGGTGTTGGATGTGATGTTATCTAAAATGGCGGTAAATGGAAACGTCAAGATATTTTACGAGAAAGGCATGAACTGAATGATTACCAATGTGTACTTCATAGACGATTTATTGGTTTTTTTTTGGAACGTAGGGATTCACAATTGGATGTTCTCTCAATGGTCAAAATTTCATAAACTTTCATGCTTAGAAATAAGCTTAGCTAAATCGGAATTTTTCTTGCCTTGACGTAATCTACTAGAGATTCCAAAGGTCAACTAAATTCTAGGCTTGTCCAAGGGTAATTTTCCAGTTAACTAATGGTGAATGGGGGAATTTCAACTCCCTTTCATAAAAAAATTTGGTCTCGAATTTTCGATCCAAGGGTAGCTTACCTCCTTCGGCTACTAGCCCGCAAAAAAAGTCATCACCCAAGATTATCAACTTTGGTTTAATATTACCATTATAAATCGATGTTATCTATGCCAAAATCATCCGAAAAGCATTTCACATTTATTTGATGAATGTAGTGTTACTAGAGCTCTTTTTCAGTATTTTGGTTTAGCATTAGAGTTCCCTGATTTCTTTGTTCAAATTACAAACCCCAATGTGCTTCACGACTCTATGACAGATTGAAATTACTCACATTGAGAGCTACTTTATTATGGTGTATTTGGAAGGCTTGTTGTAGAATAGGCTTCCAAATTATTCCTTTCAAAATGAACTCCATTGTGAGAGATATCAAACTCCTTCTTCATACCATACTCGGACGGAGCTTAACACCACTCATTATGCTGTTACTAGGACCCATGGTCCATCCACCAACAACAAGAAAACGATGCCCGATCCTTCCAACAAAAGGAACTAACTAGCTATAGGAGGACTACACCATCAAACTTCTAACCTTGGTTTGTTCGTGGGCCTCTGACCTGTTGATCGTTATATGAATCATTTCAAAAACAAAAAAATAAAGAAATATTTGTATTTTAAAAAAGTCGATTTATTTACAGACATACTTGATATCTCGCACTTTATTAGCAAATTCATATTGATCTTTTGAAAGCGAAAAAAAAAGGAGGAACCTCATTATAAAGTCATCCCTATATTTTGTTTGCAGGAATTTCCCTATGATTGTATGCCTCATTCATATCTATATAGATACACAAATATGAAAAAAAAAGAGAGTTGTGCGAGCGGTGTTCAAATAAGGTATATACAACATTCAATTAAAAGTGAAGGTGTTTATGCTTTTACAAATAGAGGAAGAATCGACCGGATGTTGGTTTGTATTGTAAAATCATGATACGTTATTTTTGTAGTAACTTATGGTGTCTTTACTTGAGAAATAGGAACAGTTCTCCCGAGATTTTTGTTCCCATTCTCTAGACGACAAGTATTCTACTTTTCTCTAGTAATGAGTATTATTTATCCTTGGTCATACTACATATTTCACAATAACTTTTACTTAGTCCACATTTTCAAAACAATAAAGAAACGGAGAATGAGAAAAATTCAAACATGTCCCCTATTTATCCCACCTAGATATGGCCAAAGTACGGGCCGACTCACAGGCCATACTTCAAGGTTCAAGCCCAGCCCAGATATGGGTCGAATCAGACTGACTCATGGATCGAATGTAAAGTAATTTTTATTTTTTAATCTAATTTATATAGATAATTAATTTTCTTAACGTCATCTAATCTTTCTAAGTCTAGGTAACCATAATATGTGTTACTTGACATGTAAATTATAAAATACGATGTAATATTGATAATGTAAAATAAAAACTTGAAATATATTATATTAAATGTATCTAAAATGTAAATTTTAAACCCATATTTTTATATGTGTGGGTCGGGTCGAGACAGATTTTGTGGCACGTGTCCACGGCCTGTCCAGTTAACAAGTGGGTCAAAGAGCGGATCGGGTTGGGCAGGTCCATTCATGAAATCTCTTGGCCCAAGCCAGTCCCATATCGGGCTGGGCGGGCGGACCCCACCTCACAGGGTCAACAAAATCTTCCGAATGAACCATAATATGGACAATCGCGTTATTCCTTAGCTCAAAGTATACCTTGGTGTTTTGGAATATACCTTGGAACGCTCCATGTTACTTGAGCGAACGTGCTTGGCGCGCAACTCTACCTATCTGTCGGGCTACACCCTTACCCATGTACTCCCTCGCCCCTTTCCCCCACCGAACAACAAGCGCGGGGTTGGGGCTCGACACATGACTCATTGTCGCCATCATCAACAAAATCTCAAAGTGTGTGTAGACATGAGAGTGTCTAAAAGGAGGCAGTAAGCCTCGGTAAATCAAAATTCCTCGGAGTGCTAGTGTTTTCGGACGTGCAAACTAGTCCAAAAATATCGAAGATGCCATAAGAGAAATGCTACCCTCCGCTATCACTTTATACAATCGTCATGATATTAGCTACAGAGAGAACAATCACGGTTAGAAAGAACATGGTCTTCCCAAAAAGAGCTAATGCCCCGAGGTTTCCTCCAATTTCCCGTGCTATTTTTCCACAATTTTTTATATTTTTTTACCAAATATCACCATGTATATTCACACGCACACATGCATTATTCCATATTGTCATCTAAAAGATACAAAATACTAAACATCTAACCGTTTTTCAAACTTCAAAATCACATCGTAATAAAATCTTTTGACAGTAAACTCTTTCTCCAAACACCAAAGCTACCTTTAAAACACTTGTCCTTATCCCGTTGTTTATGCTACCAAAGCCGTTTGGGCACCAAGGCCGTTATCCTAAAGATCGATTTTCGTAAGGCTTTTGATACCTTGCGTTGGCCTTTTATTATTGGATCCTTGAAAGCGGCAAACTATCCACCTATTTTCATTGCGTGGATTGAAGCCTTTTTAGAAACCACTAGTTTATCCTTCAAAGTTAATGGCTCCTCGGTTGGTTTCTTGCGCCCAGAACGGGAGATTCGTCAAGGAGATCCACTTTCTCCTTTTCTCTTCATCCACTCTCTCTATTTTGGATGCGATGCTTGCAAACCTTGCTGATGATATCAAAATGCGTGGTTACTATAAAAAGGGTCTGGATCTATGATCACAAATGTTCAGTTTGCTGACGATCTCTTAATCTTCCTAGAGTTTAGGGAGGAGGATCTAAAAAATATCCTCTCAACCATTAACATTTTCAGCACCCTCTCTGGACTACAAATCAACCATAGTAAATCCTCTTTCTATGGGATAAATCTTCTGCCGGATGACATTATCAAAATCCAAAACTTGAGTAATTGGAAAGAAGGTATCTTCCCCATAAATTATCTTGGCTTCCCGCTAACAAAAAAGAAAATGTTAGCAAAGGATTGGGCTTTTATTGTCTCCAAATTCTCAAGAAAACTTCAAGGTTGGAAAACCAAATTACTGCCTCTCCCTGCTAGAGTCACCCTCCTAAATCATTCGCTCACTCCTCAAATCTTTAATATGATGTCCTGCTTGAAAATTCCTTCAGGTATCATTCATCAGATTGATAAGATTAGACGAAAATTTCTTTGGACTGGAAACTCCGATCATCATGCAATTCCAAAGGTTTCTTGGGCCAAATTATCTAGACCTAGAGCAAATGACGGCTGGGGTATTATAAACCTCCATGCTTTCAATGACGCCTTACTAACAAAAGCAGCCATGCAAATTGTAAATTTTGAGAAACCTTGGCTATCCAAAGTCATCAGCTCTGCCCATTTTCGTGGTGGCCCAATTACCTTGTGGGAAAAACCGAACTCGGCCCATTCTGTTGTTTGGAAGTGTATTGCTAAAGGTTCGGTGTCACTTCAACCGATTCTTCACAATACTCTCGGGGATGGTGCTCGCTCTTCTCTCTGGAAAGATCCGCTTTTGGTAAACCCCCACTAAAATAGATCTTCTCTGATATCTGGCCTTTCATAAACAATCGTTATATCACTGTTCATGCGGGTGGGAAGGTTTGGGGTGCACACTTTAACTGGTTCAAAAGCCTTGTAAACCGTCTCCCACTGAGACTGTGGAGCAGGGTACTTGCTCTTAAGAATCAACTTGGCACTATTTTTACTTCCTCTACAAACGATAGAAAGGATTCTATATCCTATCCATATTCAAGAAGTTCCATTCACGATTCGATTACAAAAAGACATTACGAAACTCTTGTGGATGGTGGGGGTTAGATCAAAGGTTCCACTCGATTTTTGGAAACCCTCCTTTGATCCACGTGTTTCTTACTTCATATGGCTTCTAGCACACAACAAAATTATCACTCAGGAGGAATTGAAAAAATACAACATTTCTTCTGTTAATAGATGTCACCTTTGCCATAACAATCTTGAGAATTATGAACACCTTTTTGAGAATTATTGTGTTACAAGAGAAATTTTTAACAAGTGTGGTTTGATAACAAATTTTACCAGATTCATGGATTTTATCTTAGGAAACTCAACTTCCTTTGATGGACATTCTTCCATGGATTGGAATCTTCTGTCGCTTAAATCAACTCTTTGGTGAGCAATCTGGAAGGGTCGTTGTGATCTGGCTTTTGAGGGAATACCTTTCGATACAAATAAGAACATTGAAAAAGCTTCATCTATTTGTGCGATTAGAACTGGTTTGGCTTTTGATCCGACGAGAGGGTGGTTTTACCCAATCAACGCGTCCTATAGCGACTTTTAACTTGGTTGGATCTTGACTCTATTTTCTGATGGGTTCTATTTTATCCTATTTTGGTCTCTTGTTATTGTAGGTTCTTTTTAGCAGCTTGTTTTTCCTTCTCTGGTGGCCTGGTGATTACGGTTGTGGCCTGGTGATTGCGGATGGAGTTTCCTTCCTGGACGGTCTTTATGCTGTGTTTGTAATATTTTCGTTCTTGGAAGGTCCTGTTTGAATTCGCTTTTTTGGGGGGATGATACTCTTAATGCTTATTCCCTCCTTTTTCCCTTTTTTTGGGTTGCTGGTTGTGGTTGTTTCTTTTTGAATATCTGCCCGATGTTGGTCGGAAGAGACTCTTGTACTGACTTGTTGGTAGGGGTGTTCAAATATAATCGGGTCAACGGGTACCCGGCTTGACCCATCCATTTTGACCCTAAACTTACGGGTACCCAATTCAAAATGATGGGTCGGATACCCGTTTATCACGACCCGCGACCCATTCAAAAAACCCATTTGGATTACTGGGTACCCGCGGGTACCCAGTTAGAAGCTTCCACTACTCAATTGATTACAAAAATGCAAATAGTTAGGTACTAATACCAATATATAAACAATGTTCTTATATTTTTTAAAATATAAAAGAGACTCCTCTCGCTTGAAGTGCTTTCGACTAAGAGGGTCATGAGGTGCTTAGGGAAGGATTCAACGTTAATTGCTATTCTGTCAATAGTAATGCAAGGACAAGGACGATGAGAGGGAATTCCTCACTCAGCTCTTACAAGATAGAGCTCGTCATCAAGTCCTTCGGGACCTTCCCGAACCTTTTTGTCGACATCCGGTGAGATAAGGGGAAGAGGATCCAGTACCGCTTCGATGTCCTCGACTTCCATCAATTATTTTTTTAATTCTTCATAGGACAAACACTTGACTTAATTGAATGCAAATCGTATGAAAATTAATACATGCTTAAATACTTTTAGTTATATGTTTAGATTATCTATGAAATGATCGTGCAAATCTATCTTTCCTTGCATTGTTGTAATAGATGTCGTCATTGATGACGAGGAAGATCACATCTGGACCCTTCAATTCGATCTTCGGACTTACGGGTGATTCCATGTGGTGCCTCGCGCTTGACGACTACTTCATCTCCTTGTTCGACCTTCTCATCGATCGGCGGCCCCTAACCTTATCGAACCATGTCGCGTGGGCGGTCCCATCGACCCGGGACCTGGCTGGCCTTGACAGGTAACTTCGTAATCAACCATTCTGCTCAGCCACTTTGATCAAATTGATTTATTTTTTGAGCCACCAAATCGATGGCAACTCGTATTAATTACATTATAATAATAACGTGATCTTAGTGTTTTTAACAAATATTAATACTATATGATTATATTGTATAATTTTCAAATAACGTGCCGATTAGAATGTTAATTAAGCATGCTTTTTATGCGAGTGTGCATGTGTAAATTTCCATATTCAAAGAAAAGCAAGGAACTTACATGATTTAATCGGGCAAGCTGTGGTCTCGGTGCAACAAGAATATAAAACATAAACGGTATTTCCATGGGTACCCGCGGGTACCCATTTCCCTTTGATGTTAATCGGGTACCCGTTACAATCGGATACCCGTTGAAATGGGGCGGGTCGACCCGTGTCCCAATAACAACGGGTCTGGACGGGTCACAATTTAATGGGCCGGATACCCGTCCCATGAACACCCCTACTTGTTGGTTGTATCTTTTTTTCCGATGATGAATGAACTTTGATCCTTTTTTCAAAAAAAAATGTTTATGCTACCAAGGACCAGAGGCAAATGCAGGGGACCGTCCACGGTCAATATGTGAACACTGGGAAGAGTAGACCAAAGCGAACCACTCACTATCCACTCCCATCAATCAATCATCATAGAAGACCCAACTACCTTTGACTTCACCATGGTTCAAATTTTCAAAAGGACCATAACAGTCACCGCTAGCTGCAATAATTGGCTCACAACCATGAAGCTTCGGTATGTATAATATATTGCCCTTTTTAATTTCTCTAATATCAATTATACCCTTTCTTAATAAATTTACTGTTCTAGCCTTTCATAATATCATTTATACCCCTAACTTACTTTGATGGAAGGATAAAATTGTAGATTTTGTAAGAATGTAGTAGCACAACTGATATTTCAAAAAGGAAGAAGAATGATTGATACTACAGAAGTTAAGAAAGGTACACGTGATAGAAACCCTATATTTAGTTTGGTTTTTTTATATTTAGTACGGCACTCCTGCCCATTTTTTTAAAAATCAGATATTTTATATAAAATATGGATTATATTTAATCATGTAGTCAGAATCATTTCAATTAGATGATGATTTTGTCAATCTTTAAAATCGGATTAAAAATCAGATTAAACCGAATCGATGAGGAAAAAGAATAGTTGAATCGATTTATCGAAGTATAATAAACTAAACCATGTATAAAAATACACGCTCAATATAATTGAAATAGAAGTCAAATACACAATCGATGTTTATCGCTTTATGTATACGTAAAATATTTTTGCACATGCAACATCAAATGTTATACGTTAGATATAGCTCAGAAGAAGTTTTGATGGAGTAGTTAGTTAGTAATATGTCTTTGTAATTAATTATCGTCGGTTCAACTCCGAGTAAAATAAATTTAAATTTGAATCGGGTTTCAATTTGACGAACCCGATTAAATCTGGTTCATAATAATCAGTTAATTGATGGTTTAACCAAAATCTAGACTATTTGAACATAACTACTAACAATCGATTAGGCGGATTGACACATGCTCGGTTTAAATCCAATCGGTCAAACCGGTCAGTTCAGTCATTTTAAATAGCATCGTGCATGTGGATACCGTGTTAATTTTACTAAATACTTATGTTATACTTGCAATTTATATGATACCAATTTCCTTATTCTATATGTTCATTCTTTGCTTTTAAAATTTACTATTCACACAGTTAAGTTCGCGGTTTAGGAAACGAGGGATAATAAAAAATTGTTAAATCCGAAAAATAACAAGAGTTAGGCGTTGATTCCCCGTTTTAATGATATGAGAGGATTGATTATGACCTTCGATACAAATTATTCTCCGTGCACTTCCGAATTAACAACCTCTTCAGTGGACAAAGAACGATTTGATTCGTACTTTGAAATAGATCTCCAAAATACTTTTAAATTGGATAATATAACCTGACATGACAGCGATTAGAAGATGTAAGCAGCGTGATCAATTCATTTGATTTATATAACCCCAAAAAGTTACCTGTTTTAATTAGGATGAAAACGAACGTAAATATATTCATATCCGATCCGCTATCGTATTTGTTTTTTTACATATTTTGGTATTCGTATTCGTTTTAAAATAGATGCGGATATGGATATTACTTTGACATTCGCTAATATTCGCATTCGTATTCGTATATCATTTTTGTAAATAAATCTAGTAATAAATTTATTTATAGCTATGTGTAACAATATTTTATGATTGCATTCATCATTGTTGATATAATGTTATAAAATTATTATATATGTTATATCTATTTTATGTGTAAACCATCCGAAACATGTATATTTTAGTTAACCTATTAAATATTTTTGTTATTATTCGTATCCGATTCATATTCGTTTTACATTCGTATTTGTTTTAAAGGATATGGTAACACATTTTTTTCATATCCATCAATATTCGTATCCATATTCGTATTCGTATTTTAAAATGAATAAGGATATGATTATACTTATATTCATATTCCAACATTTCATCCCTAGTTTTGATCCGCCACACCTAATCTCGTTGAAGGGAATAGATAGGGATTTTTTCTGCAATTGTGTCCATCTTAGATTCTGCAATATCAATTATGCATCTCCAGCAATATCATTTGTACTCCTCAAGTTAGTTTCCATGCAGGGGTGTAAACAGACCGAACCTGAGCGAACCTATATTTTTTAGGTTCGGTTCGTTTATTTAATCGAGCCTAAACTTGTGTTCAGGTTCAATTTGTTTATTTTTGAACCGAATCCGAATCGAACATCTTTTTAAATGAATCGAACCTAAGCGAATATCGAACTTAAGAATTCTCTAATAGGAGGGAGTGAAAAGAAGAGAAATGGAAATATATATATATATATGTATATTTACAGTTAAAATAAATATTCATTTAGTTTTTTCTTTATCTAACTCATCTTCATCTTTTGAAAAAATTAGATTAATAAGGATTCGTCTCTTTGAAAAAAGTATAATTATAATATATTTTACATCTATTCAGATAGGGATAAAGAATAATGCAGAGATATTCGATAAGTAATGTGTGTACTTGTTCTGTTGATTTGAAGATAAAGAAGGGAAAAGTACTAGACCATAGATGATAGATGTTGTAAACACGATGTGACTATTTATTTTTGAATAGTTTATACCGAGATAAAACCTAGTTATCCCGTAAATATCTAGTTATCTCTAGACAAAATTCACTTACTATGGGATAAAAACCACTCATCTCAAAATAAGTCCACTTCTACGGATAAGGATTTGTAAATATGTATATGTGTATGTTTATCGAGCTTTTAACGAATCGAACCTGAGCGAACCTATGATTTTGAGGTTCGGTTCGTTTATTTAATCGAGCCTAAACTTGTGTTCAGGTTCGGTTCGTTTATTTCAGAACCGAATCTGAATCGAACTTTTAGCGAGTCGAACTTGGGCGAATATCGAACTTGAGAATTTTCTTACACCCCTATTTCCATGTCCCTTCCCTAAAAGAAGTACGTATAATTTGAATACTGTATGGGCAAAACCGTAAGATTATTTTACTAAATCAGACTTTGATTTGTATAAACTATGATTTGATTTATTTCACTAACGGCAAAACGAATTTTAACGCACATGTGATAACGATGTAAGAAGGTAAAGATACGTTCCGATATTGCAAACCAGAGAGGAGCGTGACAAATATTGTCAGAAAGGGATTTAACTTAAAAAACGCATACAAATTGTGTTTAATTAAAGCTGCATAGCCCACGGAAACCGACGTGGCATATTATTATAATATAATAATGACAGTAGTCAGCTTCAAAGGCAAGATGGATAAATATGAAAGATATGTCGTGTTTGACTGCAACTAGTGCTGCCTATATAAGAAAATTATGAATGAATACTGGTCTATGTCTCAGAGATCAAAGAATCCCTCGTACGCATGTACAAGAGATATTTAAATATAAATCCATAAATATTCGAATATTAAATATATAAACTACAAATTCATCATCCATTGTACCCACGCATTCACAAAACGGATCGGATAGGACAACGTCTATATCCCTATTTGCATCATATGCAACGAATACGAGTACAGTTGATAATCAGATATTGATTAAGGAAACAATATCAATATAAAATTAAATATAAATTCGAATCGAATATTCATTAGGTACGAGCATGAATTGAAAAATGAGCCAATACGAATACTGATTGAATGAAGATATGATTCATGATCGAAGATTATGAAGTTATCAAAATGATGTAGAAAAAGACCATAATCGGAATATAGACAAGTATACCTATGATAAAAAATCAATCAAAATATTCATCTAAATTACAATATATATGACATATATATATATATATATATATGATTTTTATCCAATGGATTCTATGCCTATTTGAGTCATGGTGAGCACCCAATCACAGCCGTCCATCCACAAGATTCAATTCCAAAAAATAGGAACTTAATTGTAATAGAAATAAAACAAATTCAGAATTTAAAATATTTCTAAAAATAAATCTACATTTTGAAGTGGAAGGTTGCATTCAATTAGCAAAACCTATTTTTTCATTCCAATGCAGGGTGATTCTTTCATTCTAACGCAAGATGGAGGTATATATGTTATTTGTTTTCATGTTTCTATCATAATTTTGTTGTTTTAATATTTTTTTCAAGTCTATCAACGATGTTTAGGGATAAAAAGATTGAGACGATGAGTTTAGTAATATTTATTTCATGAATGCTGCATATTTTCAATTATAAGCATTTTTTATTCGAGAAATTTTATAAAAATATGATAAAGTTGTGTTCATAATATCAAATTTTATTTGTTTTGATCCACGATCTCTTTATCTAATTGATTATTTATCAAATACATTTTGATTTCCTATAATATAAAATTATAATAAACACAATTGTTACTTTTCATGCATTACTTTGAAAATATACGGAGTTACTATTGTATTTACTTATTTTACTTATAAGATATTTTATTTATTATTGCTAAGACACTTTTTATGTATTACTTTGAAAATATATTGAATTAGTAATATATTACTTATTTCACTTATAAGATATTTTATGTTACTATCGCTAACACAATTGTTACTTTTCATGCATTACTTTAGAAATATACTGAGTTACTAATGTATTTACAATGTTTACAGAGACGAGGTTTTTATTTTACTATTGCCTACATTATTGTTACTACTTCCTCTTTAGTTCTTACAACTCACAACTATTGGTTTACTAATCGATTGACTATTGATCGATTAGTCAATAATCAGTCAGGCATCCTACCGACTCGACTAGTTAGACCAACGGGTTAAGCTGGTAGACTATCCTGTACAACACTAGCATTCATTGTATTTTTCGAAAATTGATGCCTACATAGCATAAAATTATTGTTGCATTTCATTCATCAAGTCATAAGAGAAGTACCAATTGTAAGTTTTTCATCGTTCACCACTAAATATGTTGAATAGCCATCATGGTCAAGCTATTATGATGATATCAAGTTCAAATACATGTTAGAGTCACACCTCGTAGCTTCTAACTTCAAAAGGATCTCGGCAACATTCTACAAGATGGCATCTCTAAAAACACACTAGACAAAAACTCGTAATCCATTCTAATAACACTGAAATCACCACAGGTATAATATGCGAAAAACTCCCTTTTGGAAGTTACATGTAGGTTGAATAACTGTCGACTAACCAACAAGTATCATTTCCGATGACAGTCACAATACTTACATCGGATACGATGCGCAAATCATACTCAACAACGATGACCACATCGTTACTATCTTTATTGTTCTTTTTATTTTTTTTCTCTTTTGTCTCTCTTAAGTTGGAAGCAATATTTCTTGATGTGACATTTCTTTCCACAATGATGATATTCCAAACTTTCTTATATCATTATTTCATTTTTTATCTTTTGTAATCTATCTTTTCTCCTACTTTCAGTGCTTTTTACCTCTTTGCTATGAAAATTATTATTGATTGTTTTTAAGAAAACAACTTTGTTAGGTATGGAGTTAGTAGAGAAATTTAAAAGAGTTTTTATCAGTTGTGCCCCTCCGAGATATTCCAATATCACTTATGTCCCTCCCTTTTTGGGAATATTAGTTGTGCAACCGACTTCTTGTCGTTCTATCACTTGTGCCCCTCCATTAGTTTAACCGTCAATGAGTTGACTTAACCATTGGTTTTTAAAACCATGGTGCAGTTAAGGGGGGAATAATTGTCCAGACTTCTTCTTCATCTTCTTCCTCCTCCATTTATTTTTCTTCTTTCTCTTCATAATTTCTCTCTCTTAATTACACCTTCATGCATCCACGAAATCATTAAAATTTTTGTATTTTCACAAATATATCACTCATTGTGGATCAAATGGTGAATTTTATAACATTTTTCGATGAACTTTCATGAATCAATTAATCAAAAATTTATCTAAAATAACAAATGTTGAATGGTCCATGTTACAAACGATTCCTCCCTTCTCCTCACCCTCTAACTCTTGCTCCTCTGACCACCTCCTCCATCCCCTTCTCCTCCGTCGTTCACCATCAACATCGAAATGTCGACGACAACGCTGCGAGTTCTCGACCATGAGACCGACCACCTCCTACTTCATCCCCTTCCTTTCCAGGTTCTTTGAAAACTGCAACAAAGGGGAGAAGCTTGACATATTGGGCATGAGGGGTGGGATTGGGAGGATGTGGTGGCCGGTGGAGGGGCTGGAGGGGACAAGGTGGGGAGGAGGCGGTGGAGGAGGGGGCAGAGGCGGGGTAGAGGAGGATGAGCAGTGGCTGGAGGTGGTTGGGCTGGGGAGGAGGGGGCGGAAGGAGGTGTGGGGGTCAAATTAGGGAGGAGGGGTAAAGCTTAGGGTTGGAGGGGGTGACAGGATGGGGAGGAGGGGCGGGTTGGGGAGGACGGGTGGAGGTACGTGGGAGGAGGACATGTGTGCGATAGGGGCGGAGAAGCTTGGGGTTGGGGTGAAGGGAGGTACTCAGGGTGGAAGGGGGACCTAAAGGCGAGGCTGGGCGAGGCGTGGGGGTGGCAGGGGGGAGGCGGGGGTAGGGGGAGGTGCAAGGGTAGGGGAAAGCGCATGGGTGGAAGTGGGCGAAGAGGAGAAGCTCGGGGCAGAGGAGGCGGCACGAAGGTGGGGAGAGGACCTCGATGCGGAGGGAGCACCTGGGGGCAGGGGGAGGAGATGGTGGAGGAGCAGGAGGCTGGAGAGGAGGAAGAGAAGGGGAGGAAGAGGATGGGGAAGTAAGAAGAGGATGAAAAGACATTTTCAACCTCTATTTTTAATTTGATTCCCATTATGTTCCAATTAACGCCCGTTTACGTTGGAAATGGACAACTAACCTTAGGGGCACAAGTGATAGAATTCAAGAAGTCGGGGGTACAACTGATATTCCCAAAAAGGAAGGGGCATAACTGAAATTGCAATATCTCAGAGAGGCACAACTGATAAAAACCCAATTTAAAATACCTCTCAGGTACCAGAAAGTTGACTGGTAATACATTAAAATTCATTCAGATGGCATGTAACAGATTACCATCCTTGAATTTCAAATACATCAATCTCATGAAAAAAACAACTTGTTGTTCTTTGCTTTTGAATTATACAAGTTCTCCAATCTGGGCAAAAGTGTCCATGCAAGTGTTTTGCTCTGAATGTGATTGTACAAGTTCTCATCAACAAAGTGTTGCATGAATATGCGAACATGTTCTTGTTCAAACTCACATTCTTCATTGTTCTGAGATTATGGCTTCCGAGTGACAGGAACTAGAAATCATGTTTCATTCATAAATAGTAAGTCTCTCACCTAATTTTTTCATAAGCTTTAGTTAATTTCATTCGTGTTGATCATTTTGTTGGAATTGGAGTTCATCTTATTAATCATATTGGCTACGATAAATGGGAAAAGGTTTTTTATAGATCGAATTGTGAAAAAGAATTTAAAGTTGAAAAGATGATCCTATACCGTTTGCCAAATTCTAAACAACTACTACATCAGATAAAATCCAATAGAAGATTAATGAACTATAGATGGAAAGAAAAAATTTGGGGAGGGGTGCTTACACAAATCCCACCCTCTCAACATTGTCATAAGTGATAAAAAATAGATATTGTTCAAAGTAAACTTATCAGAGGAATCTTTAATAATAATACCTTGAAATTATAAGCATCTATGAATTTGGAAATGTGTATGCGCTTTGATCTATAATCACGTGCTAAAATGAGCCAATGTTGGATCAATGGACAACCACTTCTCTCTCCCTCTCTCACTTTAACTTCTCTCTTAAGCTGATGCTTTCGATGAAGGGTCAAGAGTCTTTACATAGGGATGAGCATGAGAGTATGTGGAGTGCATGAAATCCTTGTTGTATTAAGAATCGTAATTAGATTTTAATTGGAAAATCTATGTAATTACAATTGAATTTAATTTGGTTTCAATTGGGAAACCAAATGTCTTGGAGGGAAAGTTGGGAATTCCCAAATTTGAAATACGGAAAAGTTTGGGTGGAAGTTTAGTACCATACCTTGGAACTCTAAACTTTTGGTGGGCTTATATATGAGTTCACACCCTTTGCTCTTGTAGCAATAGTAGAGAGGAGGAATGAAGGACCACACACACACGCGCGCGCTCCGCTCTATCTCTGGCTCGGGCTCGGGAGAGTCAATTCGGATCTCGATACTTTTGCTGTGGGTGTCATTTGGTAAGTCGATTAAATTAATCACACGATTAATTTGGTAAGTCGGTTAAAATGGGAATTCTACTCACCGTTATGGATGCGATTCTAGCCGCGATTTCGGTATCCGAAATGACGCACCCGTTGAGGGACGTTTTCAGAAATCTAAAGGTATCGCGGTAGGGCACACGACCGTCTTTATATACCACTTCCTCCACGTTAGTTTCTTCACTCACAAAAAAATCTCTCACGCCATCTTGGCTTTGTTCTTCCTCTCGCAGACGAACTTGTCTCTCCTTCTCTCGGCTGCGGTTCTCTGAGGTACATTCGAGGACGATCTCGTCGGTGTGCGCAGATGAAGATCATGTGCCGTCGTATCCTGGGAGAGGATCGCCAGTACCCTACGCATCGGTATTGTGGGTGTGATATCCTCTCTAAGGACAATCCATTACATGGATGCTTCAGTGATTTCTAATCTATTCTTTCTTATATTTTGTTTGTCACAATTTGTTTATTGCTTTACCTTTCCTGGATCTTGATCGGTTTTATGTTTCCGTTCATTTAATTGATTTCTGTTTGCACTCTGTAATCGGATAATGGATTGGAACTGCATGTTATTAACAATGATAACCTGTAATGCTTTTCTGTTAATCCATTTGGATCCGTGTAATTACTGTTTATTATATGCGGAAATGATCCTGTTATCAACAATCTTAGAGAGGATATCCGGAACCAATTTTAGATTCATGTCGGAAACGATGTTTAAATCGAGGGTAGATATGACGGGTATGCCTGAAAAATTCAGTGGTCAAAATTTCAAACGTTGGCAATAACGCATGAAGATCTGGTTAACTACCATAGGATTAATCTCTATGCTTGAAAGTGATTGTCCTACGATGGAAATGGAAAACCCCACACCCGATAGCAAGAAGGCGCAATCCGCGTGGCAAGAACGCGATCGTAAATGTCATGGTTGCGTCCTGTTGGTTTTGTCCAACACGTTGTTTGAAGTGTACTGTTCGTCCACGCAAACTGCGAAGGGGCTATGGGACGATTTGGATCGGAAGTATAACACCTAAGACCTCGATATTGAGAAATACTCCGTGGCCAAGTTTTTGAAGTTTTCCATGGTCGAAGGGAAGTCGGTTTCTGAACAGACACACGAGTTTTTACTTCTGTTCCATGGTTTAGAAGATGTCGAAATGAAACTTCCAAAGAAGTTTCAAGTGATGTGCATCATAGAAAAATTCTCCAAGTCGTGGGAAGACTTTGATATGACCTTGAAACACAGGAAGGGGAAAATTTCTATGTATGACTTGATGGTGGCAATTGCCATAGAGGAAGAACACATGAAACAAAAGCATGTGCTTCCTGTCGATATTCAGGCTAAGGTCAATCTCATGACCTCGAAGGGCAAAGATAAAAAGGGAAAGGGTGCTAATAAAAATAAAATAAAATCAAAGGGCAAGATCCAGAAAAAGGCAAAGAATAAACCCTGCTGGCACTGTAATCTGGTTGGCCATTGGAAGAATGATTGTACGTCCTTAAAGGCTCAACCTAAGGCTGCAGACGGGAGTCCGCAAGCGAATATGATCACTATGGGACTCGGAGCTATCGAGGGGTATGTCTCTGTAAAATCTGAACTATACCATATCCATGATCCAAATGAGTGGCTCGTGGATACGAGAGCCAATGTAAATATTTGTTCTGACAGAACTTTATTTTCTTCTTATCAGACCTGCAGTGGTGGGACTGTGAAGATGGGGAACGATTCTGCAGCCAGGGTGTTAGGGTCGGACAAGTCAACTTGAGGTTCTCCTTTGGATGTGTCTGGACGTTGCACAGGTTCTGCATGTTCCTGGCATCAAGAAGAATGTTTTATCTGGCTCTATCTTAGTTAGAAATGGTTTTGAATTGAACTTTAAATGTAATAAAGTTGTCATTCTGAGACATGGTATTTTTTATGGAAAAGGCGATTTGACAGATTTTGATTTGTTATTTAGAATTTGATTCAGTAAACATTGATGAAATGAATGTTTTATATTCTGAATGTTCTAATTCTATATCTCATGTTGTGAATAATCTAGAATCGTGTGATATGTGGTATGGTAGATTGGGACATGTGAACTTAAATTGAATTAAGAGAATGATGAATTTAGATTTGATCCCTAAACACACTATGGATAAAACTCAAAAATGTGAAATCTATGTGCAAGCTAAGATACCTAGGAAGTCTTTTCAGTCCGTCTCTAGAGATAGTGAGATCTTGGATCTAGTGCACACAGATATCTGTGAGTTTAATGGTGTGTTGACCCGAGACAATAAGAGATACTTTATCACCTTTATAGATGATGGCAGTAGATACTGCTATGTATATCTAATGAAAATCAAGGATGAAGCCTTAGAGAAATTTCTTAATTTAAGAATGAAGCTGAGACACAAACAGGAAAATTGCTTAAACACCTTAGGTCAGATAGAGGAGGTGAATATACCTCTAACTTGTTTGATGAACAATGCAAATCATTTGGCATAGTTTATGAAGTTACTGCCCCATATTCACCGCAATCAAATGGGATAGCAGAACGGAAAAATAGAACCTTAACTGACATGATCAATGCTATCCTACAGAGTTCTGGACTTTCAACCTATATGTAGGGAGAAGCCTTGAATACGGCTTACCATATTCTGAATAGGGTTCCTCCAAGGCATATGGAAAAGTGTCCTTTTGAACTTTGGAGAAATAAGAATCCGAGCTTAAGATATCTCAAAGTGTGGTGCTGTCTCGGTAAGGTTTTAGTCCCAGAACACAAGAGAAAGAAGCTTGGTACTAAAACTGTTGATGCGGTCTTCTTATGTTACTTGGAAAATAGCTATGCATATAGGTTCTTGGTAATTCAGTCCGAGATACCGGGCATAGAAGTCAACATCATGTTGAACTCTGTGATGCTACCTTCTTTGAGGATATCTTCCTGCTGAAGACTGGGATTCCTCAGAATCTGACCATTGGGGATGCCTCCACATCAGGATCTATTCCAGATCAAGTGAAAAGGATAACGAATGTGGGGGTTGAGACTCAACCTGAACCCAATGACCTTTTGGAAGAGATTGAGCCAAGGAGGAGTAAAAGACCTCGGATAACTGATGAATACTCATTCATCACTCTTTATTCTTATATTTTAGCTACAAAAACCTTTGCAAATGCATGTATATGTTTGTAAATACAAATAATTACCAAAAGCATGCATGGTGTAAAAAGTAATAATTAGCATATTTTTGTGCAAAAATAAAAGAATAAAGATTAAAAAGAAAAAGAGGAAATATTTAGAATAAATATTGAGCAACCTAATCCCAAGGGAGGGCTCAGCATGGGCCTGACCGCATAAAAGCCAAAGTAGAGAGAGATAGGGGCTCATGTGTGTAAATATCCCTGTGAATACAATAAATACATTTTCCTCCAAAAATAGAATAAAAATGGCTTGTATATATTGTATATATTTGTAAATACAAAAATTAAAACAAAAATAGAAAAATTAAAAAGAAAAATATTCCTTGTACATATCCACCTTGTACAAACACCCACACCTATGTTTATTTCACCCTATAAATAAATAAATTAAAATTCCAAAAATTTTGTATATACTCTATCTTTTATGATGTAAATAAATAAAATAAAAACAACAAAAACAAAAACAAAATAAAAAGAACAAAATTAAAAACCAAAAAAAACATTGTATATATACCATGTATATATATGTATATAGCTATTTAATTCACCCTTATATATAAATAATAAAAATAAAATAAAAATATCTTTTTATTCCTAATTTTATGATATAAATAAATAAAATATTAAATGGGGATAAAAATGTATAAAAATAACTAATCAAAAATCAAAAATCAAAAATTAATATTGTATATATACCTATATATAGCTCTATTATGTAAATACCTAATTTTTATTTTGAAAAATTAATTAAAAATCACCAAAAAATAGAAAAAAAATAAAATAAACATTTTTCATATTTTGAGTTTTTAATAAATCGGTCATTTGCTATTTTTAAATGAATATTCAAATCTTTTCCAGGTGGCTGATTCCCATTGGTCCACGGGGACGTTGACCCCCCGGTCAACTCCCTCCTGTGGACCACTTCCCACGGGTCGTGACGCCCGACCCGACTTCCCCGATTTTTCGCGTCACGACCCGACCTCCAAATCCGCAACCCCCGGGCTCCGATCATCCCCCTTGCATCCGAGATCCTCGCCGACACACCCGCGTGGGGATCCGCGCCTCGCAGAACCCTGCCCGATCCATTCTTCTCGGGCCTGCACCCATACATAAGCCGAGCTCCGCCTCCCATTTCCGCATCTTTGGCTCGACATTTCTCCACCCAGTGACCTCCATCATCCTCGCGAGAGTGATAGCTCGCCTCCGGTGGTGTAGCAGCGAGGCAGGAGTGTGAAGACCTCAGATCCGACGACTTAGCGCCGCCGTGCTCCGCCTGAAGGTAGAGCTCGAGCCTCGGGCCTCGACGACCCGCGAGGCTACGACCCAGAGCTTCCAGAGCTCACGCCCAGTCGACTCATCCGCACAGGTAGTCCCCGTTCTTTCTCTTTTTCCCGAATTTCTAGATTCACCCAATTTCCTCTGTCGCCGTTCCGCTTCGATTCCGACCACCGTACCCATCGTCCCGACCATCGGAATCATCTATCACGTTCGCCTTCGTCCCGCGCACCTTCTCCGCCCATCCATTCCACCCAGCTCGCACAAGAGCTGGGGTTTCGAGCTCCTCCGCCGTCACATCGCCGGAGCTCGACCGCCCCGCCGCACCAACCATCTTCACCCCCGCTTACAGGATCGAGGCACTTTGCCCTCGACCCGCGAGTCTGCTGGTGTATTTTGCAGGGACATCCGAGCCCATCTGAGGGCCTGGACCATTTGAAGCAGTCGCTCGACCTCCGCCGGACTCGCCTGAGCTCCCCAGAGCTCCGTCGAGCCACCGGAGGATACCAGTAGACGCAGAAGGCCTCCACGCTTCTTCTCCGATCATCCGTGGCCTTCGAGGAGGAGTCCAACGCCTGCACGAGCCCGGCGAAGTTCGCTGGAGCCCAGTTCGTCCTCCATCCTCTCCTGCCGTCCGATGCACCTCCAGCTCCAGTTCTGATCTCCACTGTCCATTTGAGGAGCCGCCAGCACCGTCGATATGTGGAGGAGTGATCGTGACCGTTCGATCGTCGAGGTTTACCCCCAGCGCATCTGAGCCGATGGATCTACACGTGGCGCTCATCTGACGGTCGACTTAATAAAGGGTAAATTACCCCTTAGGCCCTTAGCTTTAGAGTAGTTTGCTTTTAGTCCTGTAATTAGTTTTAAAATTTTATTTGCGTTGGATAAATTGCGTAGTGGACCCTGTCATTTTCTGCGTTTACATGTATGCCCCTGTGTGTAGTGGATCACGTGCGTCGCCACGTGTTTATTTGGGTTATTTGCATGTTTAGCCTTGTAGTTACAAGATGTTAATGAATGAATGAAAGTTTTTAGTTAAATGCATATATACCCCTGTGCGTGTTTTTTTTAGAACATGTGTTGAAATTAGTGGGTATTTTATAGTAAGGCCCCTGGACTTTTAATACCTGTTATTATATAGTCTAGGAATCTTATTTTCTTTGCAATTAGGTCCCTGAGTGCCCAAGTCACGTGCCCCGTGCGTGTTTTCTTGGAAATTTTTCACCAGACCCCCTGGAACTTCCACTATTTACGTACAGGTCCCTGTGCACCATACCTTGATTTTGATTTTTAATAAAATATCAAACCAACTCCAAATGTGATGAAAATTGGATACATAGCTCCTGCCATAGTGTAAAATTTTCTCCTATTTTGGGGGACATTTTTTATTTTATTTACTATTTTTAAAAAATCAAAAACACGTATTTTCTTTACTGTCTAATTTAAAATTCTCAAAAAAATACTAAAATACCTCTAAAATTCACAAAAAAATTAGACAATAGTGGCTTCACTCTGCTTGATTTTCTGACCAATTTTGGTCATTTTTGGATATATAAAACTCATAAAAATTGAAAAAACCCTAAAAACCTATAAAAATTCTAATAATTAATTGAAAAATCCAAAAACAATAATTCCAGTGCCTAAATTTTCCTTACACTTTCTAGTTTTTAGGAAAATTACCTTCCGACCTTGATAGGCCTTTATCTATTTTATATTGGCCCTCCAAGCCTAACTGGACAGCAGCACTGTTTTCTTGACTTGTTTGATTTTTAGAAAATTTAATAAAAATCAGAAAATTACCAAAAATTACCCGAAAACAGTAAAAATATAAAAAACATAAAAATATTTTTATTTGAATTTTTGAGTGATTTTTGAGTGCCTTAATAATTGCTTGAAGTTGGTTGCTTTATTGCTTTCTTTATTTTCTTAATTAATCAAAAATCCAAAAAAATTAAAATATAAAAAAATCCACCAAAAATACTTTTATTTTACTTTATTTTATTTTTGACTACTTCGTAGGCTGCAAGGCCATTACGTGCTCCCTGAGTCCGACCCTGGTCGCTATACCAGGCTAATCCAATAGCCAGGACCGCTACCGTATTTCCTTGATTTTTATCTGATTTTGGTGGTCTGCACTTGATTTTCTTGATTGAGCTGAGATCCTTATCGATCCGGGTCATAACGACTCGAGTGATATTTTTACCTGATCCGGGCCGATTGAATCTCTGGCTCATCAATAACCAAGGATCTGGGTAGCGACTTTGTTGTCTACCAGATCAAGGGTGATCCACCAAGTTACAAGGAAGCCATGGCTTCATCTGAAGCAAAACAATGGAAGGTAGCCATCAAATCTGAGATGGACTCCATTATGGCTAATGGAATTTGGGAGTTGGTTGATTTACCCAAAGAGTGCTTTACCATTGCGTGCAAGTGGGTGTTTAAGAGAAAGCTTAGGCCTGACGGATCAATTGAAAAGTACAAAGCCAAATTAGTTGCCAAGGGCTTTAGGCAAAAAGAAGTTATCGATTATTTTGATACCTATTCCTCTGTGACTAGGATGACCACAATCCAGATGGTCATAGCATTGGCATCTGTATATGATATCTCTATCCACCAAATGGATGTGAAGACCACCTTCTTACATGGCGATCTTGAGGAAGAGATCTATATGGATCAACCTGATGGACTTGTGACTCTTGGGAATGAGGGAAATATTTGCAAGCTTGTCAAATCCCTTTATGGATTGAAACAAGCACCAAAGCAGTTGCATGAAAAATTTGACAAAACTATTTTGTCATATGGATTTAAGGTTCATGAATCCGATAAGTGTGTCTATTCCAAGGTGAAAAGTGATGAGTGTATTATCTTGTACATGTATGTTGATGACATATTGTTGTTCAGATCACATATGAGGATTATTAATGAGACTAAGGCATTCTTAAGTAGCAAGTTTGAGATGAAGGACAAGGGTGTTGCTGATGTGATCTTGGGTCTCAAATTGATAAGATCAGTTGATGGGATTGTAGTTTCTCAATCTCACTATATTGAGAAGGTACTTGAGAAATTTGGATATCAAGATTGCAAAGATGTAAGCACTCCTTTTGATTCATCCAAAACGTTGTTTAAGAAAAAAAGTGGAGTACCTGTAGCTCAGCTAAGGCATTTGATGAATGCTCATTCATCACTCTTTATTCTTATATTTTAGCTACAAAAACCTTTGCAAATGCATGCATATATTTGTAAATATAAATAATTACCAAAAGCATGCATGGTGTAAAAAGTAATAATTAGCATGTTTTTGTGCAAAAATAAAAGAATAAAGATTAAAAAGAAAAAGAGGAAATATTTAGAATAAATATTGAGCAACCTAACCCAAGGGAGGGCTGATGAATACCCATTCATCACTCTTTATTCTTCTATTTTAGCTACAAAAACCTTTGCAAATACATGTAGATATGTGTAAATACAAATAATTACCAAAAGCATGCATTGTGTAAAAACCTATAATTAGCATGTTTTTGTGCAAAAATAAAAAGAATAAAGAGCAAAAAGAAAAAGAGGGAAATATTTAGAATAAATATTGAGCAACCTAACCCAAGGGAGGGCTCAGCATGGGCCTGACCGCATAAAAGCCAAAGTAGAGGGAGATAGGAGCTCATGTGTGTATACTTCTATAAATAAATAACACCATATATTTTCCTCACCCAAAAATATGTTGTAAATATTTGTACATATTGTGTGTATATTTTATTAAAAACAAAATAAAAATTTAAAAATAAAAAAATTCAACAATGCCCTTTCACCATGTGTATAGACCATCATCCTTTATTTATTTAACCCTATAAATAAATAAAATTATTTTCTAAACTTTTTGTAAATATTCTATGTTACATTTTGTAAATAAAATAAATAAGAAGAAACAAAACAAAAATCAAATAAAAATCACAAAATCAAAAATACAAAAATACATTGTATAAATACCATGTATATAAATGTATACAATTATTTATTTCACCCTTGTGTATAAATAATTAAAATAAAATAAAAATACCATTTTACTCCATATTTTATGATGTAAATAAATAAAATACAAAATGAGCATAAAAATACATAAAAATAACAAATAAAAAAATCAAAAATAAAAATCCATATAGTGTACATATACCTATATATATAGCTACCCTATTTTTATTTCCAAAAATTAATTAAAAATCACCAAAAAATAGAAAAAAATAAAAGAAAAATATTTCATGTTTTGAGTTTTCTTTAATTCGGCCTATTTCTACCTTAAAATAAATAAACAAAAATCAACTGCACGTGGCAGCTTCTGATTGGTCCACGGGGGACTGTTGACCCCGGTCAACTCCCCCGCGGACTCCTTCCTTTTCTGGAAGAAGCGCGCCACCCCATCTTCTCCGATTTTCCCACGCGTCTCCAGGCTGTCTCCCACGCAAATCTCATGCCCGGATTCTTCGCCTATCATCCATCTTCCTCGCCCGATCTTCCGCCACGAAATCAACACCTTCCATCGCTGTCGCCCCTCAACCCTAATCGCCCCTGTCACCTTATATATTCTTCCCTCCGCCGCCTCCGCGCCCCATCTTTGGACCATCTCCTTCTTCCCAGTGACCTCCATAGGCATCGCGAGAGTGACAGCAAGCGTCTGCCCTTGTTGCAGTGAGGTGAGGAAGCGAATCCATTGATCCGGCGAACTTCGCCGCCACTGCTCCGCCACCAGCGTCGAGCATCGAGCCTCAGGCCTTGACGCCCTTCGAGGCTACGACCAGGAGTTAGCCACACTCCAGCATAGTCTTCCGCTCCACCCAGGTAATCAATTAGCTCTTCTATTTCTTCCAATTTCCGATTTCGCCCAATTCGTATCTCCGACGCATTTCTCCGATTCCGACCATCTCGCGTTACATCTCGTCCATCCGACCCGATCATCACCTTCGCAATCCCCTCACGCACCTTCTACGCCCTTTCACTCAACCCAGATCGCACAGGATCTGGGAGTCGAGCTCCATCGTCTCCGCCTCGCCGGAGCTCGTTCGCCCCACCGCACAGACCACCTTCACCCCGCTTCCTTGGGTCGAGGCACTTTGCCCTCGACCCGCGAAGCGTTCTGGTTGCTTTGCAGGTCCAAAGGGAGGCGTCTGAGGCTTCCCCACTTCAGGCCAGGAGCTTCGCGCCGCCAGCCTCGCCGGAGCCCCTCCAGGGCTCGGCTGGGCCATCGGCCATCGTCATCAGCTGCGGGGCTGCACCAGGGGTGTGTTCGGATCATTTGCAGCAGCTGAGGAGGACCGGAGTCCACGCACGAGGCCGACGAAGTTCGCCGGCGTCGAGTTCTTCCTCCATCTTCCAGAGCCGTCCGATGAAGCCCTCGCTCCAGTTCTGATCGTGTCCGTCCATTCTTCGAGGAGCAGCGACCGTCGATTCATTTGAGGAGTTCATCCGGACCATTGATAGCAGAGGAGAGAGGCACCCGAGCCCAGCACCATCAGATCATCCACGTGGACCTCCCTCCGCCGTCGATCAAGCCGAAGGGACGAAGAGAGGAGTCGCGCCGCCATCCAGACCGTTCGATCAACACGTGGCGCACATCCGACCGTCGGCGAATAAAGGGGTAAATATCTTAGGGCCCCCTCGTAGTTTGTCATTTCCTTTTTAGTCCTGTAAATATTTTTAAAACTTTATTTACGTAGGGTAAATTGCAGTATGGACCTTGTGCTTTATTTTAATTGCATGTATGCCCCTGTGTGTGTGTGACCACGTGCGTCGTCACGTGTGTATCTGGGCTTTTTGCATAATCAATCCTGTAGTTCTGGAGTGTTAATGAAAGCATGAATCTTTTTGTATAATTGCAATTATACCCCTGTGAGCATTGTTTATGCGCATGTGCGTTATTTAGTGGGCTTTTTGCAACTTCGTCCCTGGGCTTTTGATACGAGTTATCAAAAGGCCCTTGGACTTAGTTTTTCTTGCAATTTGGTCCCTGTGTGCCCCAGCCACGCGCGACGCGCGTGACTTGCTGGGCATTTTGCACCAGCGACCCCAGGTCTTCGGGTATTTGCACATTGGTCCTTGTGCACAGTGCCCCACTCTTATTTTTGAATAAAATATCAAACGACCTCCAAATCCAATGAGATTTTGACACATGGCTCCTGCCATGGTGTAGGAATTTCTATGATTTTTGAGGACATTTTTGATTTCATTTATTATTTTTAAAAATTCAAAAACCTCCTTTTTAACCACTGTCTAGGTTTAAAAATAACAAAAAAAATATAAAAACATCCCCAAAAATTCCAAAAAAATTAGATACTGTAGTTTGCTTGTTGTTTGATTTTCTAGCCAATTTTGGCTAATTTTCATCAATTAAAAACCCTAAAAATTGAAAAACCCCTAAAAACTCATAAACATTGTAATAAATAAATTAAAAATCCAAAAACAATAATTAGGGTGCCTAAATTTTCCTTATTCTTTCTAGATTATAGGAAAATTACCTTCAGGGCTTTTTGAGAACCAAAATTATTTTATTTTTGGGTCTTAAGCCTTGCTGGACAGTACCCTCTGTTTTTCGCATTGTTTGATTTTTAATAAATAATTTACCCATTAGAAAAATTCCAAAAATTCACCAAAAACAGTAAAGAACTTAAAAAATATAAAAACCATTTTTCCTTAATTTTTGCATTATTTTTGGAGTGTTTTATAAATTGTTGAAGTTGCCTTGCATTCATTTTATTTCATTTTCTCATCATTTAAAAAATCTAAAAATTATAAAAACAAATAAAAACACTAAAAAAAAGACTCCCTTGGATTTCTGACTACATCGTAGGCCGCAAGGCCAATCTGTGCTCCTTGTGTTCGACCCTGGGAGCTATACCAGGTTAATCCTATAGCTAGATCGCTCTATTTTGTGCTTGCTTGTGTTTATCTCTGTGAGTGGTTGATTATTTTTCTTGATTGACGCATTCGAGTGACTGAGGTCGCAACGACCTCATTTTATACCTTTACCTCAGTTGTTCGGGATTTCGCGTCATCAGAATGGCGCCGTTGCCGGGGAGCACGGCTTTGTAGTCATTTTTCCATATTGTCTCTCTACATTATAACTGTTTTCTGACACTCTCTCTTTCTAATTTTTGTGCGAGGTACTGCATGGAGAACTTGGAGTACACTTTTTGAGGACCCGCACGGGAAGAAGAGCAGGGAGAAGAAGAAGAATGTCATTTACTTGAGAGAACAATATTTTTGTAATAATTTAGGACTTTTGAACTTTGAACTGTGGACACTTGTAACTTAGCGGGTCTGTTTCGCCGAGCACCGGTGTGCTCGGGGGACCCATTTGGATTTTCGCGGCTTTTATCGTGGTTTTTAGAGCTAACTGCCTTTTCCGGTGTTTCTCGCGGTTTTAGCCCCTAGACATAGGAATTTTGATTGATTGTGACGTAAATTTTTAAGGCCCAACACCTAATAGAATATCTGTTCCTATAGAACGTAATTGGACCTTAATAAAATTCACTGAAAAAGTTAGTTTAATTGGATTTGAGACCACGTGCCGTGAGGAGTCACATACAGCGCTGGCAGGACCCGTTGTGGCGGGCACCGAGTGACTCCCAAGATCGGACTCCGGACTCGATTCAGTTAGCTGACTATTGTTCTTCACGATCAATAGAAGTTGCTTGTCTAAGGCCGGTTTTTTCCCGTTGCACCATTTAGGTAGTTTTATTTCTGTCTTTAAATTCTGCGCGGATCACTTGCATGTAGAGTGCTGGAGACAAGGTACGCATTTCTTTCTCTGCATGCATCATTGATTTCTTCGCGCATCGGCTTTTTCGTTCTCTCCCTCTGTTTTTGGCTTAATCATCAGGAGAATCGGAAAAACCGTTAGGCCGCTTGTATTTATTTTGAAAAAAATTAAAAAGAAAAACAAAAAAATTGGGACTGGATAACATTATTGACCCTAAAAGACACTCACATTAAAAATTTGTCTTGGGGAGAGCAACCCCCTCATTGTATGGTTTGGATGCGCGAGAGAGTGACCCGCACACTAGGTAGAACCCTCCGGTGTTATTTCTAGCTGACTACCGACTCTTCCGTGCGGGCCAGTCGGTTGGAGTAGCATCGGGTATCCTAACAGGTCACGTAAGCGCTCTGATATCTTGCATGTTCACCAAATAAAATTGACAAGATAAATTGACCGATCTTTCACGGTCTTCAGATTGTGTTGCGTTGGTGAACCGGGGGTTTGCTTTGCGATCATATTTTCTCCAGATCCCATCCGCCCAACTCGCCAGATCAAGATGATGGGTAGACGATCCCTTAGGCAGCCTTTGGTTGCACCGCTTTCAGGCGCGTCTACTCCATCATCTAGGTTGGCCCGTGAGAGTCGAGACCAGCTCTCCGGGCCCGAGTTCGATTCCACCCTGTTCCCCCTCGATCCCCTTTCTTCTGCTACTGAGAGACATGAGCCCGAGGAAAGACGAATTAATTTGACAGAACCTGAGTTAGGCTCATCTGATTTTGCAGACGTCCCTATGGCTGGAGCCGGCAATTCAGACGATCGCCAGCCCGAACATTTTGTCTTAGACCAGGGAGCGATTAACTCCACCCTGATCGCGTCATTAGAGACAGTTCAACAACAGTTACGCGATCAGGGGGCATTCATGATAGAGATGAGGAGGGAGTTGGAGAGACTCCGAAGAGAGCGAGACGAGCCGAGCGAGCCGGAGGACATTCCTGACGCTGATGCAGAGGCAGCAGCCGCAGCAGCAGCTGCCGCAGCAGCGGCAGCCGCCGCCGCAGCAAGACCGATGCGGGAGCTACACAACCCCGGATCTACACTGATGCACCAGTGGGTGGTGATACCTGCTATCGTGGGGGATTTCAAGTTCCCTCCGAACACCCTGCAGATGCTTCCTCATTTTCACGGACTCGCCACTGAGGAACCCCACCTCCATCTCCAGGAGTTTTTGATGATCTGTAGCACTGTCCACGACCGTCGTGTGGACCAAGATACGATTCGGATGATGGCCTTCCCTTTTTCACTGGCAGATAGAGCAGCCGCCTGGCTGAAGCATCTAGGGAAGTTTGTTTACACCTGGGAGCAACTCCGCACCGAGTACTTGAACAAGTACTATCCACTCGGGCGGACGAATGCAGCGAGGGCCCTGATCAACAACTTCTCCATGCTCCCTAACGAGCAATTTCACGAGGCATGGGAGAGGTTCAGAGAGCTTCTGGATAGATGCCCACATCACGACATCTCGAAGCCGAACCTAGTTCAGAGCTTCTTTAGTGGGATGACACCAGAGCTTCAGGGTCTGGTGAATGCTTCTTGCGGCGGGTCCTACTTTGCCAAGGACCACAACCAAGTCTGGGCCATCTACGAAGAGATGGCAGAAAATTACATGGTGATGTCCCAGACTCGGTTGTACACACAGAGATCTCAGCAGCCGCCAGGACCCGTGCAGTATCAGCGGATAGCACGGGTTGATGCAGGTCCATCCAGTTCGTCCACAGTTGCAGCCGCACAGGCAGAGTCGGCCGCTGCGGACATGGGGATTATCAGCGAGAAGTTGGACCGCATGGAAATAATAGAGAAGAAGCAGTGCCAGGGCATAACTCAGATGGAACAAATGGCACAAACTCTGAGCGACATGAAGACCCAGCTCTTGTGTCTTCAAGAGGCACAGACGGCTCCTCAGCCCCGTCTTCTGTCGCGAGGCGATTCCGGCGGCAGCCGCAGCTCGTCCCAGCGCTCCAGCTCCTTGCAGCAGCCTAGACAAGTTCACCTTGTACAGGCGGAGCCGTACCAGCAGCAGCAGCCCTCTTACCAGTCACCACCATCTCCAGACTTACAGATGGTGGTATATCAGCCGGATCAGCCTCTGGATGTACTCCCACCAGCCCCTTACGATGCGGAACCGTTGATGGATGTCAACGGGATTTGGTATGACCGCCCTCAACCTGGAATCCGAAGAGATCATCCCGGATTCAGGTGGGGGAACGGGAGTAACCAGTCCCAACAGCAGCCAGCCGGTCAGGGAGGGCAGTACTCCCAGCAGAGAGATCACCAGCAGCCCCCAGCATACCAACCACACCAGCCATCATCCTTCGTACCTCGTCCCTACCAGCAGCAGGGACAGAATTGGAGACGTGAGCAGCAGGCTCACCAGCAGCAGCATCATTCCTCTTACCCCTCTCAGCCACAGCAACACCAGGTCCAGCAGCCTCATTACCAGAGAGGCAACCCGTCGGGCTCCCATGAGAGCCCCGCCATGGATGATTTAGCCCGCCTCTTCACAGAGCAGCAGGCTACATTTAGACGGGAGATGGACGAGTTCCGCCAGGAGATGCGGGACCTGATGAGAGGGAAGGCCGCCATCCCTGCACAGATCGAGCCTAATCCGAATAACTTGAAGAGGAAATCTGAGCAGGTAGTTCCCACTGAGCCTACCACTCCTAGTAACTCATTTGATGATATGTCATCGAATATATTTGATGCTGATTTTGTTACACTTAGGAGCGGTAGAAGACCAGCAGGCGGCGCCTCATCTGAGCGACAACGCGAGGATCCATCTAGAGCGCCAGATGAGGAAGAGGAGAGCGGTACTGACGCCGCACATGATGATGACGGTGGTACTGATGCCACCCGAGATGCTATTTCCACCAGCGGTACTGAAGCCGCCGCTTCACCAAATCTAGGAGGTGGTACTGACGCCACCAGCAGAGCCGAGCCCGACCGCGGTACTGAAGCCGCAAGACGTCTAGTTATGGAGCCAGCTAGAGGTGGTACTGAGGCCACCAATATTCATGTTGATAGAAATGTTGTCTTTCCTCGCATGAATGTATCTCAGAACACTAATTTGAATAAAGGAAAAGGTTTAGTTTCTTCTGATCCCACTGTGGTGAATGATGTTTGTGAGGATCCGGTCATCGAACCGTCTAGGCCTATTCCTAGTCCTTCATCTGAGAAGGACCCTGTGATCCCCTTTCCTAGAGCCCTTGAGTTGGGGAAGGGGAAGAAAAAAGAAAAAGATCCAAAAAAGAGAGAGCAGGAGGAGTTCAGCCAAGGCATGATAGACCGATTTCACATCCAGCTGACCCTCAATGAGGCTTTGCAGCACATCCCTCTTCTTCAGCGATCCTTGAGAGACAGGACCACAGTCAGGAGGAAGAAGAGGAACAAGACCGCAGAAATTCATGTGCTAACAAAAGCCACGTGTTACGCGATCCAGAACCATCTGCCGACTAAGAGGCCAGATTTAGGGGCCCCGTATGTCAGATGTCAGATTAGTGAGCAGAGGTTCGACCGTACTCTCTTAGATAGCGGATCGTCGATCAACCTTCTTCCGGCAACCCTTCTCGACCACTTAGAGTTGGGCACTCTTAGACAGAGCAGGACATACCTTCAGTTTGCTGATCGGTCTGTCAAGAGGCCAAAGGGGTTGTTACGAGACGTTGTCGTCACGATTCAGGGTTTGCAATTCCCCGTGGATTTCGTCGTGCTAGACATGGAGACCCCTGACTCGTTGACCGATTCCCCCATCATCCTCGGTCGCCCGTTCTTGGCCACCGCCAAGGCAGTGACTGACCATGACAATGGGAAGGTATTCTTTCGCGTCCAGGGCGAGAGTATACAAATAGAGACGGTTAAGGACCACAGAACCAGAGATAGATCCCGCTCACATGGCAGTACAGATTCAGAGCAGATGACAGACGCAGAGCCAGACATCCACCAGGACTGTGATTTTGTGATCACAGATGATGAGGCAATTTGGGCAGATCCTGCAGCACAGACCATCCTCTCATATTCAGATGCAGCTGATGCAGAGATGATAGCAGAGGATAGTCTGGAGAGCACAGCCCTGGTTCAGGATACTTTTGATTCGGTAGAGTCGGACCTTGATCGCGACACGATTTTCAGTGATGGTGGTACTGAGGCCACCTTACTCGACGGTGGTACTGATGCCACCGCGAATGATACAGATCCCTCGGATTCAGAGTCTGATTGGGCAGATTGTGACGATCAGATGCCAGACCTGGATCCACATGAGCCTACAGATGAGGAGGAGGTAGAGGCAGAGCATATCAGAGACAATATAGAGGACCCGCCTTCTCCAGATCCAGTTTGTGAGAGTTCGTTATCATTTTCCCAGGTAGATTTGGCAGAATTGTCCGCATACACACATCTTCTTCAGAAGCCAGATTTGCCAGCACCCAGCTGTCCAGAGCTAAAGCCGCTCCCTACTTCGTTGAAGTATAGATTCCTTGCGGGAGAGTCTGAGATGTCCCCAGTCATCATCTCTGCCGATCTGACTGGAGAACAAGAATCCCGTCTGATGGAGGTTCTTGAAAAGAACCGCAAGGCAATTGGATGGAGCGTAGCAGATCTCCATGGGATTAGTCCCTCGTTGTGCTCCCACCATATCTATCTCGAGGAAGGGGCAAAACCGTCGCGTGAGTTCCAGCGGCGACTGAACCCCAACCTAAGAGAAGTTGTCATGAAGGAAATATCAAAATGGTGGAGTGCAGATTTTATTTATCCCATTTCCGACTCCAAGTGGGTTAGCCCCTTGCATGTGGTGCCCAAGAAAACGGGCATCACGACTGTGATCAGTGAGTCGGGAGAGGAGATTGCTACACGAGTACCCACCTCTTGGAGGGTCTGCGTTGACTACCGGAGACTCAATCAGGCCACCAAGAAGGACCATTTTCCCCTGCCTTTTATTGATCAGATCATAGAGAGACTAGCAGGGAAGAGCCATTACTGCTTCCTGGATGGGTACTCAGGCTACAATCAAGTGGCCATCGCTCCTGAGGATCAGGAGAAGACCACCTTTACCTGTCCCTTCGGCACATACGCTTTTCGACGCATGCCATTTGGGCTATGTAACGCCCCTGCGACTTTTCAGAGATGCATGCTATCGATATTTTCGGACATGGTAGGGGAGTGTTTGGAGGTCTTCATGGACGACTTCTCGGTTTACGGCGACGGATTCGATTCCTGTCTTGACTGCCTAGACCGAGTGCTCCAGCGATGTATTGCTACCCGCTTGGTTCTGTCTTGGGAGAAGAGTCACTTCATGGTGACTCAAGGGACGGTGCTTGGCCACATCATCTCCAACAGAGGCATGGAGGTTGATCCGGCCAAGGTTGATGTCATTAGAAAACTCACACCACCGTCTAATTTAAAGCAGCTACGGTCATTTCTGGGGCATGTTGGTTTTTATAGGAGATTCATTCATGATTTCAGCAAGATTGCCCGACCGTTGACTGACCTTTTGACGAAAGACACCGAGTTCCTTGTTGATGACAAGTGTCTTTCATCCTTTGAAACTCTCCAGCAATGTGTTATTGAGGCTCCTGTCCTTCAGCCGCCTGATTGGTCTCTCCCATTCGAGATCATGACGGACGCCTCTGATTTTGCCGTAGGGGCAGTGCTAGGACAGAGGAGGGATGGGGTACCATTTGCGATACACTATGCTAGCCGCACATTGGATTCCGCCCAGCGGAATTATACAGTCACAGAGAAGGAGATGCTAGCAGTAGTGTTTGCCCTAGATAAATTCAGATCATATATCATTGGATCCCGAGTGACCTTGTACACAGATCACACCGCCATCAGGTACCTCATGGCAAAGAAGGATGCCAAGGCTAGACTGACTAGATGGATCCTTCTACTCCAGGAGTTCGACATTGAGATCAAGGATAAGCCTGGAGTCAAGAATGTGGTGGCGGATCATCTTTCCCGACTAGAGCAGCCTGAGGATTCTGAGCAGATTGATCCCATTTGTGATACCTTCCCAGACGAGGCGATCCTTGCTATCGCCTCACTCCCATGGTACGCCGATATTGTGAACTTTCTCGTTGCTGGGAAAGTCCCACAAGATTGGCCCAAGCAGAGGATTGAGACCTTCCTTGCGAAGGCCAAGTCCTACCACTGGGAGGATCCCATCCTTTACCACGAAGGAGGGGATAGCATCTGGCGTCGGTGTATTCCTCAGGAGGAGCATCATAGTGTCCTCACTTATTGCCACAAGCTTGAGGCAGGAGGACATCATTCTGGGAGGAGAACGGCACAGAAAGTGCTCCAATCCGGCTTGTGGTGGCCTACCCTCTTCAAGGACTCAGATGAGTTCGTGAAGAGGTGTACTGACTGTCAGAGGATGGGCACTTGTGGGCAGCGTGATATGATGCCGATGCAGCCCATTCACTTCTGTGAGGTTTTTGACGCATGGGGCATCGATTTCATGGGTCCATTCCCTAAGAGTCAGGGATTCGAGTACATTCTGTTGGCCGTAGATTACGTTAGTCGTTGGGTTGAGGCTATCCCCGCCCGAGCCGCTGAT
This sequence comes from Ottelia alismoides, assembly GCA_037367405.1. Taxonomy (NCBI): domain Eukaryota; kingdom Viridiplantae; phylum Streptophyta; class Magnoliopsida; order Alismatales; family Hydrocharitaceae; genus Ottelia; species Ottelia alismoides. The sequence goes on from JAZKJV010007006.1 coordinate 805,708, forward strand.
GCTAAGACAGTTTGCAGATTTTTGAGGAAGCACATCATCACGCGGTTCGGGGTTCCACGAGTTCTGATTTCTGATGGGGGATCTCATTTCATCAACGACCAGGTGAAGGCACTTGCTACCGAGTTCGGCATAGACCATCGTGTTGCTACACCATACCATCCACAGACAAATGGTCTAGCCGAAGTGTCGAATAGGGAGATCAAGAATATTTTGCAGAAAGTCGTCCGCCCTGACCGAAAGAATTGGTCACAACTTTTGGACTCGGTCTTATGGGCATATAGGACGTCTTTCAAGACACCTTTGGGCACATCTCCCTTTCGCCTCGTGTATGGCAAGCCCTGTCACCTACCAGTTGAGCTGAGGCACAAGTCACTTTGGGCAGTCACAGATATTCTCATGGATCCAGATGGTATAGGAGACCAGAGGAGGGCAGAGTTAGCCGCCTTGGAAGAGCTTAGAGATGCAGCTTTCTCAAGCAGCCTACATTATAAGGAGAAAGTCAAAGAGTGGCATGATTCTCATATCAGCCACAAGCATTTTGAGATTGGACAGAAAGTATGGCTGTTTGATGCAAGGCTACGATTATTTCCAGGGAAGCTACAGAGCAAATGGAAAGGACCTTATTTGGTCAGAAAGGTACACGATAACGGTAGCATTGATATATCTGAGTTATCTTCTGAGAGTACCTTCCGAGTGAACGGCCAGCGGCTCAAACCATTTCTAGATCATGAGCCGCGGGACGTTATTATTGCCGCTATTCATTTTGCGTGAGATGTGGTCTTTTGACTCACATCTTTTACATCTCACGTCTGATTTTCACTGTTCCTCCGCCTGTATAGATCCAGTTGTCCATATCATTCTATTCTTTAGTCCCACATCCCGTCTCTCATCTTATGATTATGCTATACTTAGGGTGTACTTTACCCTAAGTATAGGGGGGATGTCGGACCTGTGAGTAGTCTCTTCATTCTTTCTGCTCTTGTTTTTGCTGCCTATACTTAGGGATATTTTACCCTAAGTATAGGGGGGGCAGATTCTGTATATTCTTCACTCGGCTTTCCCTTCATGTACAGCTTTCTATACTTAGGATTAGTTAATCCTAAGTATAGGGGGAGACCACCGAGTTCCTCTCATTTTATTCATTTATTCGTTCCTGTACTTAGACATTCCTTTTCACTTCCCTTTTACTAAGCACGAGTTATGTCATCTTCATCGCTCTTGATCACTCTGAGGACATCGCTCGAGCTAAGTATAGGGGGGGGTGTGTATATATTTCATATATACTTTAGCCATAACTCGTACTTTGTGTGAGTGTGTTAATAAATAAAATGGCTAAAAATCACAAAATTTAAAAATTTTTTCATGTACATAAACCTCTTTTATTCTTGCACATACATAGCTAGTGTATAAAGTATTTTTGTAAAAATGATTTCAAAAATCTTTTGTGTAAAGCTTGTGTAAAATATTTTGTATAAAAATTATGTATATAGTACAAAATTTTTCCAAAATGTTTTGAAAATCAAAAGTTTGCAAAAATCTTGTGTAAAAGATTGTAAATATCATTTTGCAAAACTTGCACTTCATGCATCATTCATTCATGATTTCAAAACATTTTTTTTTCAAAAAAAAAAAATTTTGCATGATTGTAAAATATTTGTAAATAGCATCTTGTGTACATATATGTATATAGTTTTTCCTGGATGAGAGTTGACATTTAAACTAAGCCTGGAATTAAATTGAGAAATGGAGCTTGAATAAGATCTTAATCCACTTAACTTCAAGAGGAACCTTGTAGGACTTAGGGTTAAGGCTTTTCAGGTCCATAAGGACTTAATTCTTTGAGTCCACTAGGCTATGAGCATATGTCATCTTGATAAGCCTAAGTAGAGCACTTAACAACACACGCATGACTCTCAGAGACAATGGCTTCACTTGCACCTGCACTTTACACATGGCTCTCCACGGATGAGGTGGTGAGGAGGCAGTTTCCTTTGGCTTGGGGTAGCATATGAGGGTAGTACTTCTAGGCGGAACCTCTCTTCTTCTTATAGTGAAGGAAGTGTACCTCAACTTGGTCTAGTGGTGTTGAAAGCTAAAGACAGAAGCTGTGGGTTGAAATAAAGCTTCAAAAGAGGGATAGTCTACTGGCTCAAGGGGAAATTTCTTATATATGCTGCACCATGTAGATATGTTGTACAGAAGTTCTTGAAAAAAAAAAAATATGCAAAAATGCAAAAAGAACTCCAAAAAAGTGGTGGGTCGGATTGAAAATTTAATAACCCCACCGGAGTATAAAGCAAAAGCTTATGGTATCCATGTTACATCTCATGAAGCTTGCAGCGGGAGACTTAGCTACACTGGCTAAGCTTCCAAAACTCTATACTTCTACCCCCTCTTCTTGAGCCGGTTGCACTTGAACTTAGAAGGGAATACCCCGCTTCTCGAGGAAAGAGTTGCTAGACTGAGGCATTAGAGTTACCAGGTTGAGGGAGGTTGATTCTTTGTTACTTCTGAGGTGGAGAGCCACATATCACCTACACCGCAAGGAAAGATTCATGGTCATTAGAGTTTGTGTATGTAGACTTGTTCTGATCTGGTTTATTGAGGGATCTTGCCCATAGATTGGTGGAACTTGGAGGCTGTTGAGTTTTAGGCTTAAGTCCAAATAAGGTTCCGACACATTAATAATCCAAAGATCTGATCGAGCTCCATATTTCAATTTAATGAAGGAAAATTTAATAAGTCAACCTTGATCCATGTACATCCTCTTTTTCTTTTTCTTTTTCTTTCTTTTTCACTTCTTTTTCAAATAAGTGTTTGCTAAGGGACTAGCAAAGTTAAGCATAGGGGGGTGATGAATACCCATTCATCACTCTTTATTCTTCTATTTTAGCTACAAAAACCTTTGCAAATACATGTAGATATGTGTAAATACAAATAATTACCAAAAGCATGCATTGTGTAAAAACCTATAATTAGCATGTTTTTGTGCAAAAATAAAAAGAATAAAGAGCAAAAAGAAAAAGAGGGAAATATTTAGAATAAATATTGAGCAACCTAACCCAAGGGAGGGCTCAGCATGGGCCTGACCGCATAAAAGCCAAAGTAGAGGGAGATAGGAGCTCATGTGTGTATACTTCTATAAATAAATAACACCATATATTTTCCTCACCCAAAAATATGTTGTAAATATTTGTACATATTGTGTGTATATTTTATTAAAAACAAAATAAAAATTTAAAAATAAAAAATTCAACAATGCCCTTTCACCATGTGTATAGACCATCATCCTTTATTTATTTAACCCTATAAATAAATAAAATTATTTTCTAAACTTTTTGTAAATATTCTATGTTACATTTTGTAAATAAAATAAATAAGAAGAAACAAAACAAAAATCAAATAAAAATCACAAAATCAAAAATACAAAAATACATTGTATAAATACCATGTATATAAATGTATACAATTATTTATTTCACCCTTGTGTATAAATAATTAAAATAAAATAAAAATACCATTTTACTCCATATTTTATGATGTAAATAAATAAAATACAAAATGAGCATAAAAATACATAAAAATAACAAATAAAAAAATCAAAAATAAAAATCCATATAGTGTACATATACCTATATATATAGCTACCCTATTTTTATTTCCAAAAATTAATTAAAAATCACCAAAAAATAGAAAAAAATAAAATAAAAATATTTCATGTTTTGAGTTTTCTTTAATTCGGCCTATTTCTACCTTAAAATAAATAAACAAAAATCAACTGCACGTGGCAGCTTCTGATTGGTCCACGGGGGACTGTTGACCCCGGTCAACTCCCCCGCGGACTCCTTCCTTTTCTGGAAGAAGCGCGCCACCCCATCTTCTCCGATTTTCCCACGCGTCTCCAGGCTGTCTCCCACGCAAATCTCATGCCCGGATTCTTCGCCTATCATCCATCTTCCTCGCCCGATCTTCCGCCACGAAATCAACACCTTCCATCGCTGTCGCCCCTCAACCCTAATCGCCCCTGTCACCTTATATATTCTTCCCTCCGCCGCCTCCGCGCCCCATCTTTGGACCATCTCCTTCTTCCCAGTGACCTCCATAGGCATCGCGAGAGTGACAGCAAGCGTCTGCCCTTGTTGCAGTGAGGTGAGGAAGCGAATCCATTGATCCGGCGAACTTCGCCGCCACTGCTCCGCCACCAGCGTCGAGCATCGAGCCTCAGGCCTTGACGCCCTTCGAGGCTACGACCAGGAGTTAGCCACACTCCAGCATAGTCTTCCGCTCCACCCAGGTAATCAATTAGCTCTTCTATTTCTTCCAATTTCCGATTTCGCCCAATTCGTATCTCCGACGCATTTCTCCGATTCCGACCATCTCGCGTTACATCTCGTCCATCCGACTCGATCATCACCTTCGCAATCCCCTCACGCACCTTCTACGCCCTTTCACTCAACCCAGATCGCACAGGATCTGGGAGTCGAGCTCCATCGTCTCCGCCTCGCCGGAGCTCGTTCGCCCCACCGCACAGACCACCTTCACCCCGCTTCCTTGGGTCGAGGCACTTTGCCCTCGACCCGCGAAGCGTTCTGGTTGCTTTGCAGGTCCAAAGGGAGGCGTCTGAGGCTTCCCCACTTCAGGCCAGGAGCTTCGCGCCGCCAGCCTCGCCGGAGCCCCTCCAGGGCTCGGCTGGGCCATCGGCCATCGTCATCAGCTGCGGGGCTGCACCAGGGGTGTGTTCGGATCATTTGCAGCAGCTGAGGAGGACCGGAGTCCACGCACGAGGCCGGCGAAGTTCGCCGGCGTCGAGTTCTTCCTCCATCTTCCAGAGCCGTCCGATGAAGCCCTCGCTCCAGTTCTGATCGTGTCCGTCCATTCTTCGAGGAGCAGCGACCGTCGATTCATTTGAGGAGTTCATCCGGACCATTGATAGCAGAGGAGAGAGGCACCCGAGCCCAGCACCGTCAGATCATCCACGTGGACCTCCCTCCGCCGTCGATCAAGCCGAAGGGACGAAGAGAGGAGTCGCGCCGCCATCCAGACCGTTCGATCAACACGTGGCGCACATCCGACCGTCGACGAATAAAGGGGTAAATATCTTAGGGCCCCCTCGTAGTTTGTCATTTCCTTTTTAGTCCTGTAAATATTTTTAAAACTTTATTTACGTAGGGTAAATTGCAGTATGGACCTTGTGCTTTATTTTAATTGCATGTATGCCCCTGTGTGTGTGTGACCACGTGCGTCGTCACGTGTGTATCTGGGCTTTTTGCATAATCAATCCTGTAGTTCTGGAGTGTTAATGAAAGCATGAATCTTTTTGTATAATTGCAATTATACCCCTGTGAGCATTGTTTATGCGCATGTGCGTTATTTAGTGGGCTTTTTGCAACTTCGTCCCTGGGCTTTTGATACGAGTTATCAAAAGGCCCTTGGACTTAGTTTTTCTTGCAATTTGGTCCCTGTGTGCCCCAGCCACGCGCGACGCACGTGACTTGCTGGGCATTTTGCACCAGCGACCCCAGGTCTTCGGGTATTTGCACATTGGTCCTTGTGCACAGTGCCCCACTCTTATTTTTGAATAAAATATCAAACGACCTCCAAATCCAATGAGATTTTGACACATGGCTCCTGCCATGGTGTAGGAATTTCTATGATTTTTGAGGACATTTTTGATTTCATTTATTATTTTTAAAAATTCAAAAACCTCCTTTTTAACCACTGTCTAGGTTTAAAAATAACAAAAAAAATATAAAAACATCCCCAAAAATTCCAAAAAAATTAGATACTGTAGTTTGCTTGTTGTTTGATTTTCTAGCCAATTTTGGCTAATTTTCATCAATTAAAAACCCTAAAAATTGAAAAACCCCTAAAAACTCATAAACATTGTAATAAATAAATTAAAAATCCAAAAACAATAATTAGGGTGCCTAAATTTTCCTTATTCTTTCTAGATTATAGGAAAATTACCTTCAGGGCTTTTTGAGAACCAAAATTATTTTATTTTTGGGTCTTAAGCCTTGCTGGACAGTACCCTCTGTTTTTCGCATTGTTTGATTTTTAATAAATAATTTACCCATTAGAAAAATTCCAAAAATTCACCAAAAACAGTAAAGAACTTAAAAAATATAAAAACCATTTTTCCTTAATTTTTGCATTATTTTTGGAGTGTTTTATAAATTGTTGAAGTTGCCTTGCATTCATTTTATTTCATTTTCTCATCATTTAAAAAATCTAAAAATTATAAAAACAAATAAAAACACTAAAAAAAAGACTCCCTTGGATTTCTGACTACATCGTAGGCCGCAAGGCCAATCTGTGCTCCTTGTGTTCGACCCTGGGAGCTATACCAGGTTAATCCTATAGCTAGATCGCTCTATTTTGTGCTTGCTTGTGTTTATCTCTGTGAGTGGTTGATTATTTTTCTTGATTGACGCATTCGAGTGACTGAGGTCGCAACGACCTCATTTTATACCTTTACCTCAGTTGTTCGGGATTTCGCGTCATCAAGGGCTCAGCATGGGCCTGACCGCATAAAACCCAAAGTAGAGGGAGATAGGGGCTCATGTGTGTAAATATATTTGTAAATATAATAAAAATATTTTCCTCTAAAAAATAGAATAAAAGTGGTTTGTATATATTGTATATATTTTTAAATATAAAATCAAGATAAAAATAGAAAAATCAAAAAGAAAATAAAAATACAACACTTGTACTTAGTCACCATGTATATAGTCCATTCACTTATATTTATTTCACCCTATAAATAAATAAATTAAAATTCCAAAAATTTTGTAGATATTCCATCTTTTATGGTGTAAATAAATAAAATAAAAACAACAAAAACAAAAACAAAATAAAAAGAACAAAATTAAAAACCAAAAAGAATATTGTAAATATACCTTGTATATAGATGTATATACCTATTTATTTCACTATTGTATATAAATAATAAAAATAAAATAAAAACATCCTTTTATTCCTAATTTTATGATATAAATAAATAAAATATAAAATGGGAATAAAAATGCACAAAAATAACAAATTAAAAATCAAAAATTAAAAAGGCATATTGTGTAAATACCTATATATAGCATAAAGTGTAAATATCCTATTTTTATTTTGAAAAAATAATTAAAAATCATCAAAAAATAGAAAAAATTAAAACAAAAATATTTCATGTTTTAAGTTTTTATTAAATCGGCCATTTACTATTTTTTTATTGATTTTTCAAAACATTTCCAGATGGCCATCCCCCATTGGTCCACGGGGGATGTTGACCGCCCACTCAACTCCCCCCTGTGGACCACTTCCCACGATCCGTTCCACGGACCCGTCTTCTCCCATTTATCCATGCCTGACCCGATCACCTTTCACCTAAACCCCGGGTCCGTTTCGTTCCTGCCAGACCCGACACCCTCGCCGGGATGCCCGCCTCGGGGTCCGCGCTCCGAGCTGCCCTACCCGATCACTTCTAGCCGGACCCCTGACTGAATAAAAGCCGAGCTCCGCCTCCATTTTTCGCATCTTTGGCTCCCCATTTATTCATCCCAGGACATCCACAGCCACCCTCGAGGTGACAGCTCCCGGTTGGTCGTGTCGTAGAGAGGAGAGAGTGAACGGACCTCTGATCCGGTGAGCTAGCGCTGCCGTGCTCCGCCTGAAGCAGGAGCTCAAGCCTCGGGTCACGACGAGCTGTGAGGCGACGACCCAGAGCAAGCCCAGCTCACGCCCAGTCGACCCATCCGCCCAGGTAGCCGTAGTTGCTTTTCTTTTCGTTTAATTTTCGATTTCACCAAGTCAGGTCGTCTCCGACGACCTCTGATTCCGACCACCTTAGACTTAGTCCCGACCATCGGAATCGCTCATCACATTCGCCTTCCTCCCGTGCACCTTCTCCGCCCCTCCGTTCAACCCAGCTTGCACAGGAGCTGGGGTTCGCACTCCTTCGCCGTCGCATCGCCGGAGTTCGCCCACACCACCGCACCATCCACCTTCACCGCCGCTAACCGGGTCGAGGCAGTTTGCCCTCGACCCAGGAGCTCTTTGGTTACGTTTTGCAGGTCAATCGAGGGCTGTCTGAGGCTCTCCTACTTGAGCACCAGAGTTTCTCCTCCGCCGGAGTCGACAGAACTCTCCGGAGCTCCGTTGATTCATCGGAGGCGTTCTACAGACGCGGGGAGCCAAGCCGAAGCTTCTCCGATCATCAGCATCCCCCGCGAAGGCTCGGAGCACGCGTACTGGGCCGTCGAAGTTCGCCGGCCACCTGTTCCTCCAGGACCTTCAGGCACCGTTCGATCAGCCTCGTAGCTCCAGTTTCGATCTGAGCCGTTCATCTGAGGAGCCTCTTTCACCGCACAATCTAGGAGGATCTGATTCGAGCCGTTCGATCTCGACGAAGAAGTACCCTCTACCCTCCACCATTGGATCTACACTGGCAGCTTCTCCACCGTCGGATCGCGCCAAGGGTTACAGGAGCGAGGCACCTCCTCTTCTCCACCGTCGGATTTACATGTGGCACGCGCTCTGCCCTTGGATCTTAAATAAGGGGTAATTGTCCTTAGGCCCCTCTGTTTTTAGTTTTTATTATTTAGTCCTGTAAATATAGAGTTCAGTTGTTTTATTTCTGGTTTATTTGCACTTTGGACCAAAGATTTATTTTATTTGCATTTATACCCCTACGCATAGTGTATCACGTGCATCGACACGTGTTGTGATGGGTTATTTGCATAGTTAGCCTTGCAGTTCTGTGGTGTTATGGAATGAATGAAATGTTTTAGAAAATTGCAGATATGCCCCTGTGAGTGATTTTTATGCGCATGTGCGTTATATTAGTGGGTAAATTACACTAAGGTTCCTGGGCTTTTAATACTTGTTATTATTTAGCCCAAAAACTTTATTTCTTTCCAAACAGGTCCCTGTGTGCCCCAGACACGCGCCTCGTACGTGACTTCTTGGGATTTTTGCACCGGACCCCCTGGAACTTTCCTTATTTGCGTACAGGTCCCTGTGCACTGTACTTAGGTTTTGATTTTTAATAAAATATCGAACTTACTCCAAATTCAATGAAAATTGGAAACATGGCTCCTGCCATGTTGTAAAATTTTGTAGAATTTTTGGAGACATTTTTGCTTTTATCTGATATTTTTAAAAATTCAAAAACAACCTTTTTCTTTACTGTTTGATTTAAAAATTCACAAAAAAATATTAAAACTAATCTAAAAATTACAAAAATATTAGCTATTGTTTAATTTGTCTTGCTTGATTTTCTGACCAATTTTGGTCATTTTGCATTATATAAAACTCATAAAAATTGAAAAACACCTAAAAACCTTTAAAAATTCTAATAATTAATTAAAAAACCCAAAAATAATAATTCTAGTGGCCAATTTTTTTTGTAGTTTTTACTATATAGGAAAATTACTCCAGGCTTTTTAGGGATTTTTAGATTTTTTATCTAAATCCCCCAAGCTTGGCTGGACATTGTTGTTGTCTTTTTGCACTGTTTGATTTTTAGAAAATTAAATAAAAATCAGAAAAATACCAAAAATTACCCACAAAAAAAGTAAAAAACATAAAATACATAAAAACATTTTTATTTGAATTTTTGGTTGATTTTTGAGTGCTTTAATAATTGTTTGTATTTGTCTCATTCACTTGTTTTCTTATTTTCTTAAATAACTAAAAATCCAAAAAAATTAAAAACAATTAAAAATCCACCAAAAACACTTTGATTTTATTTTCATTCCTTTTTGAGACTACTTCGTAGGCCGCAAGGCCATCACGTGCTCCCTGAGTCCGACCCTGGTCGCTATACCAGGCTAATCTAAAAGCCAGGACCGCTATCGTGTTTCATTTGATTTTTACTTGATTTTGGTGGTCTGCTTCACATTTTTCTTGATTGAGCCGAGATTCTTACCGACCCGGGTTGAAACGACCCGAGTGAGATTTTTACCTGATCCGGATTAGTAGAATTTTGGCCCATCAGTATTCACAAGTAATAGGAAGTTTAATGTATCTTGCAAATTGCACGAGACCTGATATTTCATTCTCGGTTGCAAAGATGAGTAGATACACTAGTTGTCCTGACCTTACTCACTGGGAGGCTCTGGATCGAGTACTGAAGTACTTGAAGGGAACTATTTCCCTTAGTTTGCATTATGGTAGACATCCATCTGTACTAGAAGGATATAGTGATGCAAGCTGGATAGGGAAAATAAAAGAGTCTAGGAGTAATGATGTTACATGGTATGTCTTTACCATTGGAGGAGGTGCAGTCTCGCGGAGGTCTGTGGAGCAGACCATTCTAGCTCGATCTACTTTTGAGGCCAAGCTGTGTGCTTTGGCACCACTGGAATTGAGGCTGAATGGCTAAGGGAACTTCTGTCTGAAATTCTCATGGTGGGTCAGCCTGTTCCTGCAATCTCGGTACATTGTGATAATATGACCACAATTGCTAAGATCAAGAGTTCAAAGTTCAATTAGAAAACAAGGAGACACATACAAATCAGACTTAAGATGTTAAGGGATTTAGTGTCTCGAGAGGTGTTGGCCGTGAATTTTGTTGGATCCAAAGACAACATGACAGATCCGTTGAGTAAGGGACTTGATAGATCTTTAGTCCTAAAGTCTGGGCTTGAGATGGGACTGAGATCCATTGGGAGTTCATCTACAATAGCAACCCAACCTATCTGAGTGGATATTCCACAAAGTAGGTTCAATGTGGTAATAACAAGTTGTTTGGAGAATTAGTTGGCACTCTAATCTTAATGCGTATGCATGAGTGTCTTATCCCTGGAAGCCTGATTGCCATTTAAGCTGCAAGTTTAGGAAGAGCGTAGGCTCTGAATGGGTTCAAGCTTTTGGGCAGGATGTTAACAGTGCATCCTTGGAGAACACCACCTATGTGAGTGTTACCGTGGGCCACAGTTAAAGGAAGAGTGTCTTTCCTGGATACACCCATGAAACAGGATAAGGGTGCATGGACTTTAAGAGTACCAACCCTGAAGATTGTACCAAGAACAACACTTTGTTGTTTCTACCGTTTACTTTAACGTCAAGGTCTGAAGTTCAAGACGTAGTTCACTTCATTCCTATTAAAGTGAAAGTAGTAAACTCAGGTAGAGGTTCAAACCGGAAGGTGCCTTTCCTGAAAGCAAAGTGTGGCAGCCGAAAGTTGTGTTTTAACTCTCTTTGAATCTCTTTTTCAAATTGGTGAGTTTGTGGGGGATTTTTGTATTAAGAATCGTAATTAGATTTTAATTGGAAAATCTATGTATTACAATTGAAGTTAATTTGGTTTCAATTGAGAAACAAAATGGCTTGGAGGGAAAGTTGGGAATTCCTAAATTTGAAACATGGAAAAGTTTGGGTGGAAGTTTAGTACCATACCTTGGAGCTATAACTTTTTGGTGGGCTTATATATGAGTTCACACCCCAAGCTCTTTTAGCAATAGTAGAGAGAAGGAATGGAGGATCACACACGCGCGCACGCTCCGCTCCGTCTCCAGCTTGGGCTCGGGAGAGTCAATTCGGATCTCGGATCTCAATACTTTTGTTGTGGGTTTCATTTGGTAAGTCGATTAAATTAATCACACGATTAATTTGATAAGTCGACTAAAATGAGAATTCTACTCGCCGTTATGGACGCGATTCTGGCCGCGATTTCGGGATCCGAAATGACGTACCCGTTGAGAAACGTTTTCAGAAATCTAAAGGTATCGCGGTAGGGCACGCGACCGTCTTTATATACCCCTTCCCTCACATTGGTTTCTTCTCTCGTAAGAAAATCTCTCACGCCATCTTGGCTTTGTTCTTCCTCTCGCGGACGAACCTGTCTCTCCTTCTCTCGACTGCAGTTCTCTGAGGTACATTCGAGGACGATCTTGTCGGTGTGCGCATACGAAGATCGTGTGTCGTCGTATCTTGAGAGCGGATCGCCAGTACCCTACGCACCGGTATTGTGGGGACGATATCCTCTCTAAGGACAGTCCATTACATGGACTCTTCGGTTATTTCTAATCTATTCTTTCTTACATTTTGTTTGCCGCAATTTGTTTATTGCTTTACCTTTCCTTGATCTCGTCCGGTTTTATGTTTCCGTTCGTTTAATCGGTTCATGCTTGTATTCTGTAATGGGATAATGGATTGGAACTGCATGTTATTAACAATGATAACCTGTAATGCTTTTCTGTCAATCCATTTGGATCCGTGTAATTACTGTTTATTATATGCGGAAATGATCCTATTATCAACAATCCTAAACCTCACAAGATTATCGCACTTCTATTCAATGAAGGCAATCACTCTTCAATCAAATTGGGATTTCCATTGCAATTGCGACTACTGAATGCCATATTAATGGTTGAATTCCCACATGAAATCGAATGAAATAATTAACCAATATTGCAAATTACAAACATTCATTTGTAAATATAAATCTTGGGCAAGGCTCGAGAATTTGTCGAAATCAAATTTGTGCTCAAGTCCAAATATGGACATCATGGGTTGGATCTATATTAGGTTTGCTTGAATATGGATATACATATATTGAGAGTCCGACTTAGATCTTCTTGGGGATCGCTTGGATGATAAAGAGGCTAGGTATTCTACATTAAAAGTTCCATCGGGTAGAAATCACAATCGAAGCCTATGTGAGCCTCATCAAAGGAAAATAATGTTCGATTCTCCTATTCCGAAAAAAAGTAGAAAGTTTGAAACAATTGAGTTTTTCTTGGAAATTTGATACAGTTATTGATTCATGATCTGCCATATATCAAATAAAAACACTATTCTCGATTCAACCAGATGTTTACCATATTTCTGTTTTTTCATTGAGATCGGTTCTTGTCTGTATATCCTTATTATATATTTCATTGAACTCCTATTTCGTAGTTGTTGCGCATGCAACTCCTTATTTATGCAGTTATTGTAAATATTTTAATCATGTTTACGATCATGTTCCAAAATATAAAGAAATTCTTCACGTCAAAGCAAATATCATACAAATCGATATGAAATGGCCATATCTATCTGCATCCTTAATTTTAATGGATGTTGTCGGACAGAGTTTGAGAATGAACAACAATTGTGTGAAGTTGCTAAGTTTAATGTTTTTCTAAGATATAATATATTGGATCACTGAGCAGATTGGATCATTGAATACTGATCCAATCTGATTGATTATATTGCCAAGTTGGCTATAGAGTTCAATGATCAATGGCAACATAAACGGTAGCAAATATCTGTGAGAGGTGTTTGATCAACAAAATGCATCAAGTAGTCTGTGGTAGATGTCTGATTAAATTAACAACCAATGCAACAAGTAGTCCATCATGTATGTTTGAACAAAAAATTCATTTAATCCAATCTCTTAGTATTTCCTTTGTGATGACAACTCGCTAATTCTTTATGAGAGGAATAGAGATTAATCAGGTTTATCCTTTATTTTCTTTATTTAATGCCTAAACTTATTGTTCTTTTTCTCCTATGAGGTAAGAAGAGGAAACCGTCACCACGATTATAATTTTGACATATCAAAATTGGATTACAGAGAGATTGATGGGAGACGGACAACAAGCTACGTTGTCACCACTAATGATATGTAAAGCTCTGAAGCTTCACAATGACAGAGAAAAAGGATCAGCTATGCAAGGAAAATTGCATCAACTCGATTTCTTGCCCGGCCTTGTCCAAGTACGGCCTTATCCAAGTACGTGGCAGCTTGTTGGATCAAAGGGATGTATGATTGCTCATTTATCTTAAGTAACTGTTCTTCAACCCTCTCTTTATTTCGTTCACATGTCTAGGAATATTGGGAGATTGTTGATTTTGGAGATATACATTGGATTTGATCCTAGCTTAAGGATCTCATCTTGGTGTTCATGGCCTCATTGCTGTGTGGTTTTGATATAGTAGTCATTGATCTTCTCTGGTTTTTTCAGGTGATCCTGTGGTGTTTCTGTCGATTTGAATCCCTTTGATCGACAATGCGATCACATGGTCAAGTACCTTTAACTAGGTAGTTTGTGGCGAATGCCTGATTATGCCAAAGTAGTAGGTAAGCCACCAGTTGATCGAACAAGCTCAAATGTAAGCAATCATGCTGGAACTCAAGGGGAAAGTGATCGATAAAATCACGAGCAATGTTTGATCAAGATTTTATTTTAGAGAGGGTTGATCAGACAAATTAATGTGCACGATCAATGAAGGATGATTACTGGTTATGGGTAATCGATTTATAAGTCTAGTTTGACAGATAAAGGATAGTTACGGTCTAAAACTAATTGTGAAAAATCCATGAGTTAGTTATGGGAACCCTAATGTGGTCGATCAGATCACCTCTTCGGAAACCCTAATTTGATCACCATGTTTAAGCCAATAAAACAAACCTTATAGAGCTTATGTGATTGAATAAACCTACCAGTTTGATCAATCTTGCCCTAAGGAGACCGATTAGATCTATCTGGTAGGTCTATTACTTTAGTATTCTGAAGATGGCCTAGCAGTAGGTCGTATTGATCAACCAGTTAAGAGTGATCGATCAGAGGTGGTCGGTTGAAACTGTCTAAGTTTTATCTTGGACCACATCAAGAAAAAAAACTACACATTTTTAATAGTTTTATTTGTCACCTCTGAGAATACTACAATATTGACATCTATACACAAACCCCAAGCATGATCATCATCATCATCATCCAAATACCTTATTGCCACGATACTACCACATAAATCTCATAGAGATTGATGTTCAGTGAATTTGGAGGGGTTGTTGTGCTATAACTTTTGTTACCCCATATCTTTGTCTAATATTTTTTCTGTAACCATAGGGCTAGTTTCGATCCATTTTAGATTTTTTTATTTTTATTTTTGGAATAGAAAATATAAATAAAAAACTTTACTGTGATACTTTGATGTTGAGCTCATGTCCGAGGGCCTCGACATCATCCATCCTCCCCCTCCAATCTTCTCCCTTCTCTCTTGAACACATGATGCCTGCTGGTCCTTGCTTACATCGATATCACATTGAGGGCTCCATCCCCAGAATAATTGCAACAACCATTTTTTTCAAAAAAAGGAAGAAAAACGAGACATTTTTGTTTGATTAATTTACAAGGAGGTTCCTAAACTCTCTATATGATATCGATGCAGCCCCAAACTTACAAATGTAATCATGGTCTACTTATTAACAAAATGCACAAGACAACGAACATACACTACAAGGAAAGCAAGTTGTGCCTACAGAACTATACCCACAGATGTGGGGCTTGTGGCCACAGAATTGACCTCTGGCCACAACACGACGTGGTCAGTAGTCGTAGCTACAAGTCTCGTCGCGAGAGTTCTCTAACCACGAATATGTCGTGGCCACTTGTCGTGGCCACAACTCATGTATAAAGACTTTAGCCACGGATTGTAGCTACGAGAAACTAGTGGCCACGGAATTATCGTCGCCACAAGTTTCCGTAGCCCCATTCTGTGGCTACAACTCATTTTTCTTGTAGTGATATGTTTCCATACCTCTCACTTTAAGAAGAACTTTTCAAAACAGAATGTTCGGTAAAATTGTTTAGATTCAAAGTTCAGTAACTTATTCCCATACTTTCTTACATAAAGTACACATGAAAGACAAATCAATTTTACTGAGCTTTGTATCCATCTGGCAAAGTTAAATCTACCTTGTTTATTTTTCACCATATATTGTTGCTGTATCTGTCGGTTTGGGTATCTCACCTTTTGTTATTTTCAAGAAGGAACTCATGAAAACGCAAAGAGTGTTTTTCACGATTGATATTTGGGATCTGTTGGATGGTTTATGGAGGTGTTATGGAATATTGACAGTCATTTTTTAAGTTAGTTTGCTCTTTCTTTGTCGGCCTCTTTGATCCTTTTTTGAAGCAGGCAAATAGTATTTGGATGGATTGTATGACAAGAAAGATCCCGGAATTTTGCCTTGCTGAGCATGAGGTACTTTTGTAACGTCTTGGACTTAGGTCTCCAGATCTTTATTGAGGAAAACTTACTATGATAACTTGTTGGATTTAGGTGCTTAAGCTCAATGTGAAACCCCGTATTTTTATCCTAAATTCTGGAGTATTTTTGACACCTAAAAATTTTTAAATGACAACATTATTTCATAGAGCTCATCGAGACCTTTCCAACGAACCCAAAAACATTAAATTCTGACATTCTAACCCAAGATATCGATGTTTTAAGTTGAATGATCGAGACCCATCTATGGATCTACTTGTCATCCCTCCTTTTATAAATAAGACATGATAGGCTGTCCTCTCCAAAACCTAGCCACCACCACCTCTCATCCTCACCAAAGCACCACCTTATTGACCGGATTTGTCATCGGAGGGATGCATCTACGTCGGAGAAGGTGCTGCGATCGAAGATCTGCGACTGTCATCATATAGGAGAGCTCGAGGTCACCATTATGCACACGTTCGCGCTACGATTAGGCAACAGAAACATCGTTTCCGTATGAGAGGAGATCTCAAAGGAACATCCTCGGAGGTAACGATGTTATACCTTCCTCTTACTATTGGTTTCCACATTTTTTATCTGCTTGAACATACTTAGAGCTTTGGTTATTCTTATTATGTTATTCGTATACTAGTGACGAAGTTTTATCTCTCCTTGTGATTGGTTTAACACGATTCCGATTTTTCTGTCCCTCTAAATCTTAACGAATAGTGAAACTTTGTTCAGTTTATCCCTTGTTAGGTACGAGTTGTGCCTCGAAATAGTGATGGATTTTGTTTATGATGTTGTTCGTAATATTGAAAAGTGTCAATGCTGGATTTTGGAACTAGGAATACCATTTCTAAATATCTAATTAGGAAGGTAGTGCACACCATGATTGTTTAAGGCAAAACATCTAGAGTATGAAAAGTTCCTCCTGTTTACTATATACTTAAGATGATACATGTAAGTGTCATTTTATTTATATTGCTCTTTGAGAAAATGAAGTTCCATGTATTACAAGACATGTACTATCTAATACTGTCCTTGAGATAATTTCTCTCCCACTACTGTCCTTAGGAGTATTCGTGGTTGTGATTTGATCATTAGTCTTAGTATATATCAAATATAATAAATTGGTTGTTGTTGAGCACACCATGCTATTAAAATTTCCATTACTTATATGCACGTTACTTATGCACGCACGTAACTCCTTTGTGTTATTTATTATTTTGAATTTTAATCGTTCTTAATTCGTTAAGGAAAGTTTCATGAGCCATGCATTTCACATTATCCAAATGTCTTAAACATAATATATATATATATATATATATATATATTAAAATGTTACTGCACTCGACATTATATAAATACTATGTGCAAGAAATTGAATGGTTGGAGTGGTGTTAACTTTCACTTATATGTATTTGCTTACGAAAATTGGAATACTAAGAGAAGATGACCATCCTGCACATGTTACAGCTAGTTGTTATTATTGGAATAACCCCGATGAAATCGGTAGATAATCCATATCGACGGATACAATATATGTAGAAGAATTGGAGATCATCCTCAAGTCATTTTCATTCAATATTTAATCACTGATGTGAGCGCGTTATTAGATGATTTTTGGCAGATTACAGAATATCATGTTGACACCTAATAGAGGATAAGAGATAATCCTCATTGATAAAAATACTTCAAATCCCCTCTTCTTATTTTATCCCACGGTTTAAGTTACAATTGACTGGAAATAAACTAACAGATAATGTTGACAAGGGAATGGGTATAAGGGTTAATACAGTTACATATGAGGTTTCAAATGTAGTTCACATGTGATAATAATCAAATATACACATCAAAAAATGATAGATAATTAATATTAATTGTAGTAAAAAAACTTAAGGTACGACTACATCAAGGAGTTCATCAAACTTTTCAACTCCTAAGAGTTTGTTAGGTAATAGCACAATGATTGTGGTTTTATTCCATCTATCTGTGTGAGATTTTACGGTATTTGGGTAGATGGAGTTAGGTGCCACAAGGGATTTGTCATGCACCCTTGGACCTCGGGTAGATGCCATTGATGAATACTCATTCATCACTCTTTATTCTTTTATTTTAGCTATTTATCTTGGCAAATCAGCATGTATATAGTTGCAAATACAATAAATTACAAATATGCATGCTCTGTGTAAGTATCAATAATTAGCATGAATTTGTACAAAAATAAAAGAATAAAGAAATAAAGAAAAAGAGGGAAATATTTAGAATAAATATTGAGTGACCTGAACCCACGAGAGGGCCCAACATGGTCCTGATCGCCAAATAAAGCAAGTAAAGAGAGATAGGGCCATTCACCTTATGCATATTCCTTCTTTTTGTATTCATAAAAATAAAAATATGTTTCTCTTATTTTGTATATATGTCTAAAAATAAAATAGAAATGAGAAAAATAAAATAAAACCAAAAATAAAATACTTTCTCTCTCTCTCTCTCTCTTTCTTTCTTCTTGTACATATACCATGTATATAGAAATAAAAGATCTATTAATTTCACCCTTTGTACATAAACAATAAAAATCAAATAAAAATTATTTTATATCCTAAATTTTATGTTGTAAATAAATAAAATATGAAATTAGGGTATTTGTACAAAAATAAGAAAATAAAAATAAAAGTGTAAAATACATAGGTATTTTATACCTGTATATATAATAATATAATGTATATAACATATTTTCTTTTTCAAAAAAATAAATAAAAATCACTAAAAATAGTTTGAAAATAAATATATAGTTGGAAATCTCATCTTTGAAAGGATCATCATAAAAGATCTTCAACATATAATCATGTGTTGGTTGGAAGAGAGACTTGGTGCATGAAGAAGTCAATTCATTGTCTACTATGTCGTCATATTCAAACTCTAAGTTTGGACTTTTTTCATTAATCGTAATATCACATCCAGAATTAACATCAAACATCAAATCTTCCTCAATTTCTTTGCTGGAGTCAATACCAATACTATCCTCAAATCCAACTATTATCTTAGACCAATCGATATCATTAGTATACTGAGGTTTATAAACTTCAGAATAGTCTAAGGAAAGATCGATGCCATCATTAACACATGTATCCATCAAGAGTGGGTCGTGATCGAGTTGTATTAGGAGCGTGATCTCAATTTCAAAAATGTCCTTATTATACTATCCAAAATCATTCTGATCAACATGATTCATAAATGTCAAAATTATATCACATTCCCCCTCAATTTCACCCATAGAGTCATATTCCATAAGACTCCCCTCAAGATCACAAAATGAAGTTTCATGTTCAAAGTGTTCAAGTCTTTCCATGAGACAACATTCATCTATTAAATCATTAGGCATCTCAATTAATACATGGTCTGACACATGAGGAGTGAAGATGGGGATATCATAAAATGTCGGAAATCTGGGTTAGAGGATACATGGAGATGGCACTATTTCATCAATAAATTTTTCTTCTATACATCTCATATCTAGTTCATCAGAAGGAAGTATCATTGTTTGGTTCACTGATATTGTGACCTGTTTTTCTTCTTCCCTTGAGTGTCTGAAATCCTCAATTTTCTTTACTTGATGTTTCTCATAATATTGTTTAGATATATTACATTCACCCATCAAACTATTTGGCCTATTCATCAAGTGAGTACGAATTTCCAAAAGTTGTTTACTGACATTCTCATGCATCCTATTGCACTCATCCATAAGTGCTCCCTGGTTTTGTTGGATTTGAATAGCTAATTCATGAAGAGTATGTTGAGAGTCACTTTCATGGGTCGGTGATAGGGGTAAGGATATTGAGTGATTTCTTAAAGAATCGGAGATTAGTCTAGTATCTGAAATGGATGAGTGTTCAGCGTGTGAAAGTGGCTTGGAAGAGACAAAGGAAGGGCATACGGGAGAAGGTAATGCGAGAAATTCCTCTAATATAGGGTCATCATGAGGTGGTTTTGACATTTGATCGAATGACTTGTTCTTTTTGTGTTCCCGATCTTCTTGATATTTCTGCACTAGATGCATTATTTCATCAATCTCATGCTCAATCGGTAATAAAATAGGTGGATCAATGGGTCGAGAAGATCGTTTCCTATCCTCCAAATAATTCAATGCAATAGCCCGATTCAACCTCGTTTTCTCGTGCATCTCATTGAGCATAACTTGAATTTTTTTCCATGAATAAAGATTCTCAAGTACAGACAAGTACACAGCAGATTAACACAAAATAATTTGTTGATTCACCAACTCAACTCAAATTACCGCGGAAGGGGTTATCTTTTCGATTTTATTTTAATGATTCAACAAATGTTATCAGAGAATTAGGAGTCCTTAATGAAGAGGTGGGTCTGGAAGATTGTGAGAAATCGATGTCCTAATCCGGCTGGGGGATCCAGGGTGAGGTACTCATATCGAAGATCTGTTCTTCCCACAAGAACCTGTGCCCAACGCATCGAGGAGTTACGATTTCTCTCTGCAATCCCATGTAGTACCAGAGATTTTTGTCTCTATCCAAGGGTTCTATGTGCTTGTGATTTTTGTGTCATTCATGTGCATCAAACATTCGGAATTTTATCCGCTTTCGCTCGGGTCACTATGGTGGCCTTTCAAGCTTATCTTCTTAATGCGATCAAACACAATTTGGTGATCTTTGTATTACGTTATCAGAGGGAGAAGACCACATAGATGATGCAAAGAAGAAGTTTTTTTAAATTTTTCGGTTTAATTCGAAGCACAAACAAATGCATAAATTTAAAAATCTAAGATGCCTAATAGAAAGGGAAGCTCACAGTGCCTGCACTTCTGGCACTAATCCGTAATATTTTGTCCTGCTATGGTGAGCTTTTCTGAAAAGGGGGGAAGAAATTAAGATTACAAAATTTTTCTACTTAAAACAAATTACAAGTTTGCAAAAAATGCATGGATCCTTCATTTTTTCCTTTTTTGGAGTTCAAGTACCTGAAATAAAAAATTACACGGATTAGAATATTGAAAACAAGTTGAAAGTGAAGAAAAAAATTGCAAATGTTGCCTAGTCCCCGGCAACGGCACCAAAATGTAGACATGATTTTTTCGCGGTTTAAAAAGTTGATTTTACCGCGCCGTTGTTTTTCCACAAAAAACCGAATAAAACAAATAAGATTACAACTACAAGCATGCTGGAAAAAAATATGAGTTGTATAGTGCAAGTAGAGGTTCGTATCCGTAGGGACTAAGCAAACTTGCAAATTTTGTTCTTTAAAACTTGATTTGAATTTAGATCTGTTGCGATGAAAGACAAATGATGGAAAAAATACGATCTACGGAGAAAGTATTCTTTCCAAAAGCTTAGATTAACTAAATATGGATGTGAATGCAACTAAGTAAGAAAAATGGGGATTGATTCGTAATGTAATATCGGAAGGTGAGATTTACTTGCAATATATTTTTTAGAGAGAATAATAGAACATAAAACTTGCAAAGCACATACTTTCAAGTGAAATTAGATTTGAGAGTAGCTTACATCAAAAGAGTTGTTCCTTCAAATTTAACTTAAACCAACTAACCAGGATAATAAAATTCACGCGACAAATAAAATAGGAAAGAAATGCTTCTCTATTTGATTCCAGAGTGAAGGCGACGATAATGGCAGAGACGGGAGTGTGCGGGAAGATGCGTGGGCAGATCGCACACACGAGTATGGAGCTGAGGAGAGAAGGCCGTCGAGGAGGAAATGCGTCGCAGCAGAGTGGCTGGAGTTGGTGATCACACACAGGAGTGCAGAAGGAGGCCGTCGAGGAGTAGATGCGTCGCAGCATCTGATGAATACTCATTCATCACTCTTTATTCTTATATTTTAGCTACAAAAACCTTTGCAAATGCATGTATATATTTGTAAATACCAATAATTACCAAAAGCATGCATTGTGTAAAAAGTAATAATTAGCATGTTTTTGTGCAAAAATAAAAGAATAAAGATTAAAAAGAAAAAGAGGAAATATTTAGAATAAATATTGAGCAACCTAACCCAAGGGAGGGCTCAGCATGGGCCTGACCGGATAAAAGCCAAAGTAGAGGGAGATAGGGGCTCATGTGTTTGAATAGACCTGTAAATAAAAAATATATTTTCCTCTAAAAATAGAATAAAATGGCTTGTATATATTGTGTATATATTTATATTTATAAAATCCAAATAAAAATTGAAAAATTAAAAAGAAATAAAAACATTCACATGTAGATATTCATCATGTACATACTACCACATCCTTATTTATTTCACCTTATACATAAATAAAATTAATTGTTATAAAATTTGTATATATTCTACTTTTTTATGTTGTAAATAAATAAAATAAAAACCATTAAAACAAAAACAAAACAAAAAGAACAAAATTAAAAATTAAAAATCACCTTGTAAATATACCATGTAGATACATGTACATATGTATCGATTTACTCCTTGTTTATAAATAATAAAAATAAAATAAAAAACCCTTTTATTCCTAACTTTATGCTATAAATAAATAAAATATAAAATAGGAATAAAAATGCACAAAATAACAAATTAAAAATCAAAAATTAAAAAGACATATTGTATATATACCTATATATAGCTATATAGTGTAAATACCTTATTTTATTTTGAAAAATTAATTAAAAATCACCAAAAAATAGAAAAAATTAAAACAAAAATATTTCATGTTTTCAGTTTTAATTAAATCGGCCATTTGCTATTTTTAATTTAATTTTTAAATATTTTCCATGTGGCCTGTTCTCATTGGTCCACGGGGGATGTTGACCGCCCGGTCAACCCCCCCTTGTGGACCACTTCCCACGGGTATTAGGTGTCCGACCCAATTTCTCTTAATTTTTGCACCTAAACCCGATCACTTCTCACCTAAACCCCGGGTCCGTTTTGTTCCTGCCAGATCCGACACCCTCGCAGGGGTGTCCGCCTCGGGGTCCGCGCTCCGAGCTGCCCTATCCGATCACTTCTAGCCGGACCCCTGGTTGAATAAAAGCTGAGCTCCGCCACCTCATTTCGCATCTTTGGCTCATTTGTTCACCACCCAGTGACCTCCACCGTCTTGGCGAGAGTGACAGCTCGCTCCAAAGGGTGTTGCAGCGAGGAGGGAGCAAGGAGACATCGATCCGGCGAGTTTCCGCCGCCGAGCGCCGCCAGGAGGTAGCGCCAGAGCCTCGGGCCACGACGTCCCGTGAGGCAAGGACCCAGAGCTGCCTAAGCTCATCCCCAGTCGACTCGACCACCTAGGTACCTGATGAACACGTAGATCGAGCGACTAAGGTAAAGATACTAAATGGTCGTCGCGACCTCAATCACTCAGTCGTGTCAATCAAGAATAGTAGACCACCAATATAAAAAGAAAAAATCGAATCGAAATCAAGCTAGCGGTCTTGCTATTAGTTTAACCTAGTATAGCGACCAGGGTCGAACACAAGGAGCACGAAATGGCCTCGCGGCCTACGAAGTAGTCAAAAAGAAAAGAAAAGGAAATAAAAAGGTATTTTTGGTGGTTTTTAAGTCTTTTTATAATTTTTTGGATTTTGGTTAATTAAGAAAATAAGGCAAACAATCAAACAAGGCAATTCAACTATTTATTTCAAGCACTAAAAATCAACCAAAAATGCAAATAAAAATATTTTTGTGTGTTTTATAATTTTTACTGTTTTTAGTGAATTTTTGAGATTTTTCTGATTTTTATTTAATTTTCTAAAAATGAAACAATGCAAAAAGATAAAAACAATGTCCATGCAAGCTTAAGGGGTTTAGATAAAATATCTAAAACCCCCAAAAAGCCTAGAGGTAATTTTCCTGTATAGTAAACACTACAAAGAAAATTTAGCCACTGGATTTATGATTTTTGGATTTTTAAATTATTTATTAGAATTTTTAGGAGTTTTTAGGTGGTTTTCAATTTTTATGAGTTTTAGATAATGAAAATAGCCAAAATCGGCTAGACAATCAAGCACAACAAAATAAATAGTAAGTAATTTTTTTTTGTAATTTTTAGATAGGTTTTAATATTTTTTTGTGATTTTTCAAATCAGACAGTAAAGAAAAGTGATGTTTTTGAATTTTTAAAAATATCAAATCAAAACAAAATTGTCCCAAAAAATTCCAGAAAATTTTACACTATGGCGGGAGCCATGTATCCAATTTTCATTGGATTTGGAGTATGTTTGCTATTTTATTCAAAAATAGAAAGAAGGTACTGTGCACAGGGACCTTAGTGCAAATACCAAGAGTCCTGGGGGATCCGGTGCAAAATACCCAGGAGATCATGCGCGCCGCACGTGCCTGAGGCACTCAGGGACCCAAATGTAAGGGAAACAAGTTCCGAGGGCTATTTGGTAATAGGTACCTGATGAATACTCATTCATCACTCTTTATTCTTATATTTTATCTAAAAAACCTTTGCAAATGCATGTATATAGTTATAAATAGAAATAATTACCAAAAGCATGCATTGTGTAAAAACCTATAATTAGCATGTTTTTGTGCAATAAAAGAATAAAGATTAAAAAGAAAAAGAGGGAAATATTTAGAATAAATATTGAGCAACCTATCCCAAGGGAGGGCTCAGCATGGGCCTGACCGCATAAAAGCCAAAGTAGAGGGAGATAGGGGCTCATGTATGTAAATATTTATGTAAATAAATATTAGTATTTTCCTCACAAAAATAGCTTAAAAATATGCTTGTAAATATTTGTATATATTTATAAGTATAAAAACAAAAGAAAAATCTAAAAATCAAAAAGAAGACAAAAACATCACCATGTGTATATAGACCACCCACCTTTATATTTATTTAGCCTTATAAATAAATAAAATTAATTTCCAAAATTTTTGTAAATATTCTATATTATATAGTGTAAATAAATAAAATATAAACAACTAAAACAAAAACAAAATAAAAATAACAAAATTAAAAACACAAAAATATATTGTAAATATACCATGTATATAAATGTACATATGTATTTATTTCACCTATGTATGTAAATAATAAAAATAAAATAAAAATGTCTTTTTATTCCTCATTTTATAATATAAATAAATAAAATATAAAATGGGAATAAAATTGTATAAAAATAACAATTAAAAATCAAAAACTAAAAACCTATATATTGTATATATACCTATATCTAACCCTACTATGTATATACCTTATTTTTATTTCGAAAAATTAATTAAAAATCACTAAAAAATAGAAAAAAATAAAAAAAAATATTTCATGTTTTAACTTTGCCCTAATGCGGCCATTTGCTACCCTAATTTTCATGTCCAAAATCCAGCCACGTGGCCTTCACCCATTGGCCCTGGGCGATGTTGACCGCCCGGTCAACTCCCCCCCCCCAAGACCACTTCTCACGGGTCTGCTACGCCCGACCCATCTTCTCGGATTTTTTCCATGCAGACCCGACTCCATCTTGCCTAAACCCCGGGTCCGGATTGCTCACGTCATACCCGAGAACCTCGCCGGAGCCTTCGCCTCGGGATCCGCGCGCTCCAACGCCCTACCCGCACCTGTCTTCCCGGACCCTCACCCATACTTAAGCCGAGCTCCGCCACCTCCATTTCCCATCTTTGGCCATTCGATTCCACCCCCAGTGAGCTCCAGCGTGTGCGTGAGAGTGACAGCTCGCGTCCCGTGCTGTTGAAGCGAGGAGAGGAGTGCGAGACCACTGATCTGGCGAGCATCGCCGCCTTGCTCTGCCACCAGCGGGAGCTTGAGCCTCGGAGGGAGACGCTCCTCGAGGCGACGACCCAGAGCACCGTCTGCTCACCCCCAGTCTCATCAACCACCCAGGTAGCCCCGTAGTCCTTTCTTTTTCTTTAATTTCCCGTTTCCCCCAAATCGTCGCTCCGCCGTTCGCCGTCGATTCCGTCCACATCCGACACCCATTCGATCATCAGGCTCTATCATAGCCTCCGCTATCCTCCCGCGCACCTTCTCCATATCCCCATCCAACCCAGCTCGCACAGGAGTTGGGATTCGAGCTCCACCGTCCCCCCTTCGTCGGAGCTCGCCCATCTCGACCCTCCGATCACCGTCATCCCGCCTAACCGGGTCGAGGCAGTTTGCCCTCGACCCGCGAGTCTTCTGGGCTTATTTTGCAGGTCTTACGAGGACCATCTGAGGTTCTCCTATTCGAGGCAGGAGACGAACCCCCGTCGACCTCGCCGGAGCCCTCCAGGGCTCCGTTGGGCCATCGGAGGCCACCAGCAGCTGCGGAGCACCACGCCGGAGCTTCTCCGATCTTCAGGCGCAGCAGGGGAGGTCAGGAGCGCACGCCTTGGGCCGGCGAACTTCACCGGCGAACTGTTCTTCCTCGACCTTCAGCCGACGTCCGATCAGCCCTCCCGCTCCAGTTTTCATGTTAATGAATGAATGAAAGTTTTTGGAATATTGCATTTATACCCCTGTGCGTATTTTAATTGAGCATGTGGGGATATATTTGGGTATTTTGCAGATAAGTCCCTGTGCTTTTGGTACCTGTTACCAAATAGCCCTCGGAACTTATTTTCCTTACATTTGGGTCCCTGTGTGCCTCAGGCGCGTGCGACGCACATGTTTACCTGGGTTATTTGCACCAGGACCCCCAGAACTTCGGGTATTTGCACATAGGTCCCTGTGCACAGTGCCCCCTTTTTATTTTTGAATAAAATAGCAAATCACCTCCAAATCCAACGAAAATTGGACACATGGCTCCTGCCATAGTGTAAAATTTTCGAGGATTTTTGGAGACATTTTTGTGTTGTTTTGATATTTTTAAAAATTCAAAAACATCTATTTTCTTCACTGTCTAACTTTAAAAATCACAAAAAATATTAAAATTCATTTAAAATTACAAAAAAATTTGTCTACTGTTTGTTTATGGTTGCTTGATTTTCTAACCAATTTTGGCTATTTTTCGTTGCTTAAAATACCTAAAAATTGAAAAACACTCAAAATTTTATAAAAATTCTAATAAATAGATAAAAAATCCAAAAATAATAATTTAGGTGCCCAATTTTTCCTTGTCTTATTCTCTATACAAGAAAAATACCTCCAAGCTAATTTGGGGCTTCTAGATATTTTATCTAGGTCCTTTTAGCTTGGCTGGACAGTACCTATAGTTTCAGTCCTTGTTTTATTTTTAGAAAATTAAATAAACATCAGAAAAATCCCAAAAATTCACCAAAAACACTAAAATTATAAAATACATAAAAATATTTTTGTTAAAATTTTTGGTTGATTTTTAGTGCATTTAATAAATTGTTGAAGTGTGTTGTGTAGTTGCTTTTATTATTTTCTTAATTCACTAAAAATCCAAAAAAATATAAAATATTCAAAAACCACCAAAAATACTTCTGTTATTTTCTTTTATTTCTTTTTGACTACTTCGTAGGCCGAGAGGCCAACCCGTGCTCCTTGTGTTCGACCCTGGTCGCTATACCAGGTTAAATTAATAGCAAGACCGCTTTCGTGCTTTCGAGTTGAATTTTGTTTGGTGGTCTATTTTTCTTGATCGACACGTCTGAGTGATTGAGGTCGCAATGACATCGTAGAGATACCTGATTGCCTTAGTCGCTCGGTTTTCGTGCCATCAGAATGGCGCCATTGCCGAGGAGCACGACTTAGTAGTTTTTATTTTTGCTTTATTTTGGTTTTCGCGGCTTTTCGCGGCTCTTTTAGAGCTCGCGACTTTTCGTGGTTTTTGTTTATATTTTATTTTTGTTTTATTTTGTTTTATTTTCTTTTATTTTATTTTTATTTTTGTTTGATTATTGTTTGTTTATTTTATTTTGCATTTTTGCATATATACCCTCATCTTATTTTCATTTCTTTTCCTTATTATTATTTGCTTATTTTTATTGGTCTGACCACTCTGTTCTTTCTTGCGAGGGCCCGAGGACCGAGGCGGCCGTTTTCGAGAAGCCGACGCAACCGCGAGACTCGGAGGTGGCTCCTTTCTTTACGGAGCCGCAGGAGAGAGCGAGAGAGAGTTGAGTGGGAGAGGTTTTATTTTTCTTTCATTATTATTGTAATAATACAGTACCCAGAGACTTGAACTGTGGACTTGATTGGCTAGCGGGTCTGTTTCGCCGAGCACCGGTGTGCTCGGGGGACCCTTAGGATTTTCGCGGCTTTTTCGCGGTTTTATTTTCTTTTCTTTTTACTGCCTTTTCCGGTGTTTACGCGGTTTTTCATCGAGCCCCTAGACTTAGGATTTTCTGCTTGCTTGTGCCTTAATTAGTAGGATCCCCATACTTAATTATCTGTCTGTTCCCATAGTACGATTAATTGGACCTACTAATAATTAATTAATAAAAATAACTGACTCATCTCCTTCGTAGCCTATGTGCCGCAGCCTACCCCGTAAAGCGCTTTCTCCTACCCCCGATTTGTCGGGCAGAGGAGGGGTAGGCCAAGACCGGACCCTTTGGCTTGGAGGTCGGTGATCGGTTAGACGGTTCTACGAGTAGAATTGCTCATCTAGGACTCGGTTTTCATCGCTGCATTATTTAGGTAGTTTATTTTCAGTCTTTACATTTCTGCGCAGATCACTTGCATGTAGAGTGCTGGAGGCAAGGTACGCATTTCTATCTCAGCATGCATCATTGATTTCATCGCGCATCGGCTTTTTCGTCTTCTCCTCCCTGTTTTGGATTAAATAATCAGGAGAACCAAAAAATTTGTTAGGCCTTTGTTTTTATTGAAAAAAATTAAAAAAAACCATAAAATTGGGACTGCTAAGACTATTGACCATAAAAGACACCTCACTTAAAAACTTGTCTTGGGGAGAGCAACCCCCTCATTGTTTGGTTTAATTGCGCGAGAGAGTGACCCGCACCCTAGGTAGAGCCCTCCGGTGCTATTTCCAGCTGACTACCGACTCTTCCGTGCGGGCCAGTCGGTTGGAGTAGTATCGGGTATCCTAACAGGTCACGTAAGCGCTCTGATAGACTGTTTGTTCACCTAATAAAAACTGACAAGATAATTTGATCGAGCCTTTACGGTCTTCAGCTCGCGTTGCGTTGGTGAACAGAGGGGTTTGCATTTTGATCATAGTTTTTCCAGATCCCATCCGCACTACTCGACCAGATCACGATGATGGGTAGACGCTCTCTTAGGCAGCCTCTGGCTGCACCGCTTTCGGGCACGTCTACTCATTCATCTAGGTTGGCCCATGAGAGCCAAGACCAGTTCTCCGAGCCCGAGTACGATTCCGCCCTGTTCCCCCTCGACCCCCTTTCTTTCGGTTCTGAGAGATATGAGCCAAAGGAGAGACTAGCAGATTTGACAGCATCTGAGTTTGGCTCATTTGATTTTGCAGACGCCATGGCCGGCAGTTCTGAGGATCGCTCCCGTCAGCCTGAGCACTTCGTATTGGATCAGGGAGCGATCAACTCCACCCTGATCGCCTCGTTAGAGACCGTCCAACAGCAGTTGCAGATGCGAGCAGAGAGAGCAGAGCGCGAGCAGAGGAGAGAGGGACCGAGGATCCCAGAGGATGCTGATGCAGCAGCCGTAACAGCAGCCGCAGCAGCCGCAGCCGCCGCAGCCGCGGTAGGAGGAGCACCGAGACTGATGCGGGAGTTACACAACCCCGGATCGACGCTGACGCACCACTGGGTAGTACTTCCAGCCATCGTGGGGGACTTCATGTTCCCCCCGAACACCTTGCAGCTACTCCCTCGCTTCCACGGACTCGCGACTGAGGAGCCCCATCTCCACCTCTAGGAGTTTCTGATGATTTGCAGTACTGTCCACGACCGTCAGGTGGACCAGGACACGATCAGGATGATCGCCTTTACCTTTTCCCTAGCAGACAGAGCAGCCACCTGGCTGAAGCACTTGGGGAGGTTTGTTTACACCTGGGAGCAGTCTTGCACCGAGTACTTGAACAAGTACTATCCACTCGGGCGGATCAATGCAGCGAGGGCACTGATCAGCAACTTCTCCATGCTCCCCAACGAGCAATTCCATGAGGCATGGGAGAGGTTTCGTGAGCTTACTGACCGATGCCCGCACCATGATATCTCGAAGCCGAACTTTGTGCAGAGCTTCTTCAGCGGGCTGACACCAGAGCTCCAGGGCTTGGTGAATGCTTCTTGTGGCGGGTCCTATTTCGCCAAGGATCACGACCAGGTCTGGGCCATCTACGAGGAGATGGCCGAGAACTATATGGTGATGTCCCAGACCCGGTTGTACACTCAGGGCAGACCCCAGCAGCAGCCAGGACCCGTGCAGTACCGGAGGATAGCACGGGTCGACGCCGGTCCATCCAGTTCATCCACAGTAGCAGCAGCACAGGCAGAGTCGTCCGCTGCGGATATGGGTATCATCAGCGAGAAGTTGGACCGGATGGAGCTGATTGAGAAGAAGCAGTGCCAGGGCATCACTCAGATGGAGAAGATGGCACAAACTCTGAGCGACATAAAGACCCAGCTCATGTGTCTCCAGGAGGCACAGACGGCTTCACAGCCCCGTCTTCAGTCGCGAGGCGATACCGGCGGCAGCAGCAGCTCATCCCAGCGCTCCAGCTCCTTTCAGCAGCCTAGACAGGTTCACCTTGTACAGGCAGAGCCGTACCAGCCGCAGCACCCCTCTTACCAGTCACCACCATCTCCAGACCTGCAGATGGTGGTATACCAGCCGGATCAGCCTCTGGCAGTACTCCCGCCAGCCCAGTACGACGCAGAGCCGTTGATGGATGTCAACGAGATTTGGTATGACCGTCCTCAGCCTGGGATCCGACGAGACCATCCCGGATTCAGGTGGGGGAATGGAGGTACCCAGCCCCAGCAGCAGCCATCTGGCCATGGAGGCCAGTATAGCCAGCAGAGGGATCACCACCAGCAGCAACCCCCAGTCTACCAGCCACACCAGCAGTCATCCTTCGTTCCTCGTCCCTATCAGCAGCAGGGACAGTCTTGGAGACGTGAGCAATAGGCTCACCAGCCACACCAGCAGCAGCACCCTTCCTCTTACCCCTCTCACCAGCAGCATCACCAGTTCCAGCAGCCTCATCACCAGAGAGGCTACCCGTCGGGCTCCCACGAGAGCCCAGTTTTGGATGACATAGCCCGCCTCCTCACGGACCAGCAGGCTACCTTTAGAAGGGAGATGGACGAGTTCCGCCAGGAAATACGGGACATTGTAATAGGGAAGGCCGCCATACCTTCCCAGATAGAGCCGAATCCCAACAGCCTGAAGCGGAAATCTGAGCAGGTAGCTTACACTGAGCATGCCACTCCTAGTGATCTATTTGTTGATACATCTTCGGATCTTTTTGATGCTGATTTTGTTACGCTGAGGAGCGGTAGGACACCAGCAGGTGGCGGTGCCTCGTTTGAGCTCTACACCACGAGGACGCATCCGGGGCGCCAGATGAGGAGGAGGAGAGCGGTACTGAGGCCGCTCATGACGACGATGGTGGTACTGATGCCACCAAGGATGCTGATCCCACCGGCGGTACTGATGCCGCCGCTTCACCAGTTCGAGGAGGTGGTACTGAAGCCACCAGAGTAGCCGAGCCAGCACGCGGTACTGAGGCCGCGAGACGTCTAGCAGAGCCAGCCCGTGGTGGTACTGAGGCCACCGGTGTTCATTTTGAGAGAGATGTTGTTTTTCCTTCTGTTGATGTATCTCAGAACACTGTTTTGAATAAAGGAAAAGGTTTAGTTTCTTCTGGTCCCACTGTGGTGATTGATGTATGTGCGGATCTGGCCGTCGAGCCGTCTAGACCTGTTCCTAGTCCTTCATCTGAGAAGGACCCTGTGATCCCCTTCCCTAGAGCCCTTCTGATGGGGAAGGGAAAGAAAAGAGAAAAAGACCCAAAAAAGAGAGAGCAGGAGGAGTTCAGCCAGAGCATGATCGACAGATTTCACATACAGCTGACCCTTCAGGAGGCTTTGCAGCACATCCCCCTTCTTCAGTGATCGTTGAGAGATAGGACCACAGTCAGGAGGAGGAGGAGGAACCATCATTCAGAGATACATGTGCTGACGAAAGCCACGTGCTTCGCGATCCAGAACCGTCTGCCGGCCAAGAGGACAGATTCAGGATCCCCGTATGTCATATGTCAGATTAGTGAGTAGAGGTTCGACCGGACTCTATTGGATAGCGGATCGTCTATCAACCTCCTTCCGGCAGCCCTACTCGACCGCTTTGAGTTGGGCACTCTTAGACAGAGCAAGACAGTCCTTCAGCTTGCTGATCGATCTGTCAAGAGGCCGAAGGGGTTGTTGCGAGACGTTATCGTCACTATTCAGGGCCTGCAATTCCCCGTGGACTTCGTAATGTTGGACATGGAGATCCCAGATTCAGTGACCGATACCCCCATCATCCTCGATCGTCCGTTCTTGGCCACAGCCAAGGCAGTGACAGATCATGATAGCGGGAAGGTATACTTTCGCGTCGAGGGTGAAAGTGTACAAATAGAGACGGTCGAGGACTACAGAGCCAGAGAGAGAGCATGCTCAGAGACCAGCACAGATTCAGAGCAGCTGACAGATGCCGGGCTAGACATCCACCAGGACTGTGATTTTGTGATCACAGATGATGAGGCAGCATGGGCAGACCCTTCAGCACAGGCCATCCTCTCATTTCCAGACACCGCTGATGCCGAGATGATAGCAGAGGAGAGCTTGGAGAGCACATCCCTGGTTCAGGATATTTCAGTGGCAGCAGAGCCGGTCTCCGATCGCGACACAGAGTCTAGTGATGGTGGTGCTGAGGCCACCTTGTGTGATGGTGGTACTGATGCCACCTTATTTGATGCAGATCCCTCGGATTCAGAGTCTGATTGGGCAGATTGTGATGACCAGATGCCAGACCTGAGTCCACCTGAGCCTACAGATGATGAGGAGGTAGAGGCAGAGCAGATCAGAGACAGCACAGTTGAGCAGCCTTCTCCAGATCCAGTTTGCGAGAGCTTGTCTTATTTCTCCCGGGCAGATTTGGCAGATTTAACAGCATTCACACATCTTCATCCGAAGCCAGATTTGCCAGCACCCAGCTGTCCAGAGCTGAAGTCGCTCCCTACTTCGCTGAAGTATCAGTTCCTTGCGGGCGAACCTGAGATGTACCCAGTCATCATCTCCGCCGATCTGACTGGAGAGCAAGAATCCCGTTTGATGGGGGTTCTTGAAAAGAACCGCAAGGCAATCGGATGGAGCGTAGCAGATCTCCATGGGATTATTCCATCAGTGTGCTCCCACCATATTTATCTCGAGGAGGGGGCGAAGCCGTCGCGTGAGTTCCAACGGCGACTGAAACCCAACCTGAGAGAGGTTGTGATGAAGGAAATATCAAAATGTTGGAGTGCAGATTTTATTTATCCCATTTCCGACTCCAAGTGGGTCAGCCCCTTGCATGTGGTGCCCAAGAAGACGGGCATCACGACTGTGATCAGTGAGTCGGGAGAGGAGATTGCTACACAAGTACCCACCTCTTGGAGGGTCTGTGTTGACTACAGGAGACTCAACCAGGCCACCAAGAAGGACCATTTCCCCCTGCCTTTTATTGACCAGATCATTGAGAGACTGGCAGGGAAGAGCCATTATTGCTTCCTAGATGGGTACTCGGGCTACAACCAGGTGGCCATCGCTCCCGAGGATCAGGAGAAGACCACCTTTATCTGTCCCTTTGGTACATATGCCTTTCGACGCATGCCATTTGGGCTATGCAATGCCCCTGCGACTTTTCAGAGATGCATGCTGTCGATCTTTTCGGACATGGTAGGGGAGTGTTTGGAGGTCTTCATGGACGATTTCTCGGTTTACGGCGACGGATTCGACTCCTGTCTTGACTGCCTAGACCGGGTACTCCAGCGATGTATTGAGTTCCATTTGGTTCTTTCTTGGGAGAAGAGTCACTTCATGGTGACTCAAGGGACGGTGCTTGGCCATATCATCTCCAACAGGGGCATGGAGGTTGATCCGGCCAAGGTTGATGTCATTAGAAAACTCGCGCCGCCGTCCAATTTGAGGCAGCTACGGTCATTCCTGGGGCACGTTGGTTTTTATCGGAGATTTATTCATGATTTCAGCAGGATTGCCCGGCCGTTGACTGACCTCTTGACAAAAGACACCGAGTTCCTTGTCGATGACAAGTGTCTTTCGTCCCTTGCGACTCTCCAGCAGTGTGTGATTGAGGCTCCTGTTCTCCAGCCGCCTGATTGGTCTCTCCCATTCGAGATCATGAGGGATGCCTCCGATTTTGCCGTAGGGGCCGTGCTGGGACAGAGGAGGGATGGAGTCCCGTTTGCTATCCACTACGCTAGCCGCACATTGGATTCCGCGCAGCAGAATTACACCGTCACAGAGAAGGAGATGCTAGCCGTAGTGTTCGCCCTAGATAAGTTTCGATCTTATATCATTGGATCTAGAGTGACCCTGTACACAGATCACACCACCATCAGGTACCTCATGGCAAAGAAGGATGCCAAGGCCAGACTTACTAGATGGATCCTTCTACTCCAGGAGTTCGACATTGAGATCAAGGATAAGCCTGGAGTCAAGAATGTGGTGGTGGATCACCTCTCCCGTTTAGAGCAGCCTGAGGAGTCTGAGCAGATTGATCCCATTCGTGATACCTTCCCAGATGAGGCGATCCTTGCTATCGCCTCACTCCTGTGGTACGCCGATATTGTGAACTTTCTCGTTGTTGGGAAAGTCCCACAAGATTGGCCCAGGCAGAAGCTTGAGACCTTCCTTGCGAAGGCCAAGTCCTACCACTGGGAGGATCCCATCCTTTACCACGAAGGAGGGGATAGCGTCTGGCGTCGGTGTATTCCTCAGGAGGAGCACCATAGCGTCCTCACTTACTTCCACAAGCTTGAGGCAGGAGGACATCATTCTGGGAGGAGAACGGCACAGAAAGTGCTCCAATCCGGCTTGTGGTGGCCTACCCTCTTCAAGGACTCTGATGAGTTCGTGAAGAGGTGTACCGACTGTCAGAGGATGGGCACTTATGGACAGCGTTATATGATGCCGATGCAGCCCATTCACTTCTGTGAGGTTTTTGACACATGGGGCATCGATTTCATGGGTCCATTCCCTAAGAGTCAGGGATTTGAGTACATTCTGTTGGCCGTGGATTATGTTAGTCGTTGGGTTGAGGCTACCTTCGCCCGAGCCGCTGATGCGAGGACAGTTTGCAGATGTTTGAGGAAGCACATCATCACGCGGTTCAGGGTTCCACGAGTTTTGATTTCTGATGGGGGGTCTCATTTCATCAACGACCAGGTGAAGGCCCTTGCTAGCGAGTTCGACATAGACCATCGTGTTGCTACACCTTACCATCCACAGACGAATGGTCTAGCCGAGGTGTCGAATAGGGAGATCAAGACTATATTGCAGAAAGTCGTCCGCCCTGACCGAAAGGATTGGTCAAAGCTTTTGGACTCGGTCCTGTGGGCATATAGGACGTCTTTCAAGACACCATTGGGCACATCTCCCTTTCGCCTCGTATATGGCAAGCCGTGCCATTTACCTGTTGAGTTGAGGCACAAGTCACTATGGGCAGTTATTGATATTCTTATGGATCCAGATGGTGTAGGAGACCAGAGGAGGGCAGAGCTAGCAGCCCTGGAGGAGTTGAGAGATACCGCTTTCTCAAACAGCCTACAGTATAAGGAGAGAGTGAAGGAGTGGCATGATTCCCACATCAACCACAAGCATTTTGAGATTGGACAGAGAGTATGGCTGTTTGATGCGAGGCTTCGTTTATTTCCAGGGAAGCTACAGAGCAAGTGGAAGGGACCCTACTTGGTCAGAAAGGTACACGACAACGGTAGCATTGATATATCCGAGTTGTCTTCTGAGAGTACCTTTCAAGTGAACGGCCAGCGGCTCAAGCCATTTCTAGATCATGAGCCGCGGGTCGTTGATCTTGCCCCTATTCATTTTGCGTGAGATGTGGTCTTTGACTCGCATCTAATGCATCTCACGCCTGCGTTTCACTGATCTTCCACCTTGTATAGATCCAGATGTCTATATCACTACATTATTTAGTCCCACACCCCTTTCTTCATCTTGTGATTATGCTATACTTAGGGTGCACTTTACCCTAAGTATAGGGGGGATGTGAGACCTTTGGGTATTTCTTTTGTTTCTGTCTACCCCTGTTTTGCTGCCTATACTTAGGAGTATTTTACCCTAAGTATAGGGGGGATAGACCTTGTACATTCTCCACTCGGTTTTCCCTTAGTATACAACCTGCTATACTTAGGATTACTTGATCCTAAGTATAGGGGGAAGACCCGAGATCCTCTTGATTTTCTATTTTATTCATTCGTCTTTGTATATAGCCTTCCTTTTCACTTCCCTATACCTAGCACGAGTTATGTCTTCTTCATCGCTCTTGACTCTGAGGACATCGTTCGAGCTAAGTATAGGGGGGTGTGTATATATTTCATATATACTTTAGCCATAACTCGTACTTTGTGTGAGTGTGTTAATAAATAAAATGGCTAAAAATCACAAAAATTAAAAATTTTTCATGTACATAAACTTCTTTTATTTGCACATAAATAGCTAGTGTACAAATTATTTTTGTAAAAATGATTTCAAAAATCTTTTGTGTAAAGCTTGTGTAAATATTTTCTTATCAAAATTATGTATATAGTACAAAATTTTTCCAAAATGTTTTGAAAATCAAAAGTTTGCAAAAATCTTGTGTAAATTTGTGTAAATATCTTTTTGCAAAACTTGCACTTCATGCATCATTCATTCATGATTTCAAAACATTTTTCAAAAATTTTGCATGATTGTAAAATTTGGGTAAATAACATCTTTTTGTACATATGTATATAGTTTTTCTGGATGATAGTTGACATTTAAACTAGCCTGGAATCAAATTGAGAAATGGAGCTTGATTAAGATCTTAATCCACCTAATTTCTAAGAGGAACCTTATAGGGCTTAGGTTTAAGGATTTTCAGGTCCATGGTGACTTAATTCTTTGAGTCCACTAGGCTATGATCACATGTCATCTCAATGAGCCTAAGTAGAGCACTTAACAACAACACATGACTCATATAGATTATGGCTTTACTTGGACACCGGCACTATGCACCGAGCTCTCTACGGATGAGGTGGTGAGGAGGCAGTCTTCCTTGACTTGGGGTAGCATATGAGGGTAGTACTTCTGGGCGGAACCTCTCTTCTTCTTATAGTGAAGGAAGTGCGTCTCAACTTGGTCTGGTTGCCATGAGGTCTAACGACGGGAGTTGTGGGTTGCAATAAAGCTTCAAAAGAGGCATAGTCTACTGGCTCAAGAGGAAAAACTCCTTGTATATATGCTGCACATGTATATGTTGTATAGATGCACTTGAAAAAAAATGCAAAAAGAAAATAACTCCAAAAAAAAGTGGTGGGTCTGAGAGAAAATGATAATCCCACCGGAGTATGTATATAGAGTGCAATAAGCAAAGTTTGAGTTTCATGATCCACCTGATGTAGCTTGCAGCAGGGAGACTTGGCTACACTGGTCAAGCTCCCAAGGGTACTTGGCTACACTGGCCTTGACCCATTATCTTCTTCCTCCTCTTCTTGAGCCGGTTGAACTTGAACTTAGAAGGGAATACCCCGCTCCTCGAGGAAAGAGTGGCCAGATTGAGGTCATAGAGTTACCTTGTTGGGGAGGGTTGTCAAGTCGCCATTTCTGAGGTGGAGAGCTTAGACTTCACATTCACAGGACAAGAAAAGATTCATGGTCTTCAGGGTTTGTGATTGATGACTTGTTCTGATCTGGAGCATTGAGGAGTCTTGGTTATAGAATAGTGGAACTTAGAGGCTGTTGAGTTTTAGGCTTAAGTCCAAATAAGGTTCCGACACATTAATAATCCAAAGATCTGATCGAGCTCGATACCTTAATTTAATGAAGGCAAGTTTAATAATCAGCCTTGATCCATGTACATTCTCTTTTTCTTTTTCTTTATTTCTTTTTCACTTCTTTTTCAAATAAGTGTTTGCTAAGGGACTAGCAATGTTAAGTATAGGGGGGTGATGAATACTCATTCATCACTCTTTATTCTTATATTTTAGCTACAAAAACCTTTGCAAATGCATGTATATAGTTGTAAATAGAAATAATTACCAAAAGCATGCATTGTGTAAAAACCTATAATTAGCATGTTTTTGTGCAAAAATAAAAGAATAAAGATTAAAAAGAAAAAGAGGGAAATATTTAGAATAAATATTGAGCAACCTAACCCAAGGGAGGGCTCAGCATGGGCCTGACCGCATAAAAATCAAAGTAGAGGGAGATAGGGGCTCATGTGTGTAAATATTTATGTAAATAAATATTAGTATTTTCCTCACAAATATAGCTTAAAAATATGCTTGTAAATATTTGTATATATTTATAAGTATAAAAACAAAAGAAAAGGCTAAAAATCAAAAAGAAGACAAAAACATCACCATGTGTATATAGACCACCCACCTTTATATTTATTTAGCCTTATAAATAAATAAAATTAATTTCCAAAATTTTTGTAAATATTCTATATTATATAGTGTAAATAAATAAAATATAAACAACTAAAACAAAAACAAAATAAAAATAACAAAATTAAAAACACAAAAATATATTGTAAATATACCATGTATATAAATGTACATATGTATTTATTTCACCTATGTATGTTAATAATAAAAATAAAATAAAAATGTCTTTTTATTCCTCATTTTATAATATAAATAAATAAAATATAAAATGGGAATAAAACTGTATAAAAATAACAATTAAAAATCAAAAACTAAAAACCTATA
Organism: Ottelia alismoides; assembly: GCA_037367405.1. NCBI lineage: Eukaryota > Viridiplantae > Streptophyta > Magnoliopsida > Alismatales > Hydrocharitaceae > Ottelia > Ottelia alismoides. The sequence continues at coordinate 844,478 of JAZKJV010007006.1, forward strand.
TATTGTATATATACCTATATCTAACCCTACTATGTATATACCTTATTTTTATTTCGAAAAATTAATTAAAAATCACTAAAAAATAGAAAAAAATAAAATAAAAATATTTCATGTTTTAACTTTGCCCTAATTCGGCCATTTGCTACCCTAATTTTCATGTCCAAAATCCAGCCACGTGGCCTTCAACCATTGGCCCTGGGGGATGTTGACCGCCCGGTCAACTCCCCCCCCAGGACCACTTCTCACGGGTCTGCTACGCCCGACCCATCTTCTCGGATTTTCCCATGCAGACCCGACTCCATCTTGCCTTAATCCCGGGTCCGGATTGCTCACGTCATACCCGAGAACCTCGCCGGAGCCTTCGCCTCGGGATCCACACGCTCCAACGCCCTACCCGCGCCTGTCTTCCCGGACCCTCACCCATACTTAAGCCGAGCTCCGCCACCTCCATTTCCCAACTTTGGCCATTCGATTCCACCCCCAGTGAGCTCCAGCGTGTGCGTGAGAGTGACAGCTCGCGTCCTGTGCTGTTGAAGCGAGGAGAGGAGTGCGAGACCACTGATCCGGCGAGCATCGTCGCCTTGCTCCGCCACCAGCAGGAGCTTGAGCCTCGGAGGGAGACGCTCCTCGAGGCGACGACCCAGAGCACCGTCTGCTCACCCCCAGTCTCATCAACCACCCATGTAGCCCCGTAGTCCTTTCTTTTTCTTTAATTTTCCGTTTCCCCCAAATCGTCGCTCCACCGTTCGCCGTCGATTCCGTCCACATCCGACACCCATTCGATCATCAGGCTCCGTCATAGCCTCCGCTATCCTCCCGCGCACCTTCTCCATATCCCCATCCAACCCAGCTCGCACAGAAGCTGGGATTCGAGCTCCACCGTCCCCCCTTCGCCGGGCCACCAGCAGCTGCGGAGCACCACGCCGGAGCTTCTCCGATCTTCAGGCGCAGCAGGGGAGGTCAGGAGCGCACGCCTTGGACCGGCGAACTTCGCCGGCGAACTGTTCTTCCTCGACCTTCAGCCGACGTCCGATCAGCCCTCCCGCTCCAGTTTCCATCTGGACCGTCCGTTCCAGGAGCCGCCTTCATCATCAGATCTTGGAGAGGTGATCACGACCGCCCGTTGCACGAGGGTTAGCCACCTACGCCCTCCACCGTTTGATCCCCCACGTGGCGAAGCCTCCACCGTCTGATTGCTGCGAGGACCCCAGCCTTGGAGCGCCCGCTGATCTCCACCGTCCGAAGCACCACGTGGCGTTCATCCTGCGGCCCGCATTAATAAAGGGTAATTTACCCTTAGGCCCCCTCTGTTATTTTGTTTCGCATTTAGTACTGTAATTACGTAGTGTAGTTGTTTAGTTTTTGGTACTTTTGCATAGAGACCCGTGTTCTTGAGTTTATTTGCTGATATGCCCCTGTACGTTGTGTGACACGTGCTTCGTCACGTGGCTTTTTGGCTTATTTGCATCTTATGCACCTGTAGTTCTGAATGTTAATGAATGAATGAAAGTTTTTGGAATATTGCATTTATACCCCTGTGCGTATTTTAATTGAGCATGTGCGGATATATTTGGGTATTTTGCAGATAAGTCCTTGGGCTTTTGGTACCTGTTACCAAATAGCCCTCGGAACTTATTTTCCTTACATTTGGGTCCCTGTGTGGCTCAGGCGCGTGCGACGCACGTGTTTACCTGGGTTATTTGCACCAAGACCCCCAGAACTTCGGGTATTTGCACATAGGTCCCTATGCACAGTGCCCCCTTTTTATTTTTGAATAAAATAGCAAATCACCTCCAAATCCAACGAAAATTGGACACATGGCTCCTGCCATAGTGTAAAATTTTCGAGGATTTTTGGAGACATTTTTGTGTTGTTTTGATATTTTTAAAAATTCAAAAACATCTATTTTCTTCACTGTCTAACTTTAAAAATCATAAAAAAATATTAAAATTCATTTAAAAATTACAACAAAATTTATCTACTGTTTGTTTATGCTTGCTTGATTTTCTAGCCAATTTTGGCTATTTTTCATTGCTTAAATTACTTAAAAATTGAAAAACACTCAAAATCTCATAAAAATTCTAATAAATAGATAAAAAATCCAAAAATAATAATTTAGGTGCCCAATTTTTCCATGTCTTATTCTCTATACAGGAAAAATACCTCCATGCTAATTTGGGGCTTCTAGATATTTTATCTAGGTCCTTTTAGCTCGGCTGGACAGTACCTATAGTTTCAGTCCTTGTTTTATTTTTAGAAATTTAAATAAACATCATAAAAATCCCAAAAATTCACCAAAAACACTAAAAACTATAAAATACATAAAAATATTTTTGTTAGAATTTTTGGTTGATTTTTAGTGCATTTAATAAATTGTTGAAGTGTGTTGTGTAGTTGGTTTTATTATTTTCTTAATTCACTAAAAATCCAAAAAAATATAAAATATTCAAAAACCACCAAAAATACTTCTTTTATTTTCTTTTATTTCTTTTTGACTACTTCGTAAGCCGAGAGGCCAACCCGTGCTCCTTGTGTTCGACCCTGGTCACTATACCAGGTTAAATTAATAGTAAGACCGCTTTCGTGCTTTCGAGTTGATTTTTGTTTGGTGGTCTATTTTTCTTGATCGACACGTCTGAGTGGTTGAGGTCGCAACGACATCGTAGAGATACCTGATTGCCTTAGTCGCTCTATTTTTTCGTGCCATCAGTACCAAAAGCCCAAGGGCTTGTTTGCAATTAACCCACTAATACACGCACATGCACAATTACTTTACGTGTAGGGGTATAAATGCAATAATCCAAAAGTTTTCATTCAACTCAGAACATCTCAGAACTACAAGGTATAAAGTGTAAATAGCCCAGAAAACCACGGGTCGAAGCACGTGCTACACCATACATAGGGGCATAAATGCGAAAGAAATAAAGTGCAAGGTCCTTAATGCAATTGTACCAAAAACTAAATAACTACACTATGTATTTACAAGACTGAACGCTAAATAAAATAAAAGACAGGGCCTAAGGGTAAATTACCCTTTATTAAGTCGAGCCGCTCGATGGATGCCACGTGGTAGATGAACGGTCAGGATCAGATGGCCCTCCAAAGCTGGGCTCCTCGCGGTGATCGGACGGCGGAGGAGTAGCCATGTGGAGGATCGAACGGTGGAGGGCGTCGGTGGCTAAACCTCGCGCATCGGGCGGTCCAGATCGCCTCTCCAAGGATCTGACGGTGACAGGACCTCCTCAGGTGGACGGTCGAGATGCGAACTGGAGGTCGAAGGCGATCGGACGGTGGAGGAGGATGCTGGACGAACTGGGCGCCGGCGAACTTCGCCGGGCTCATGGCGGTGCTGGCGTCCTCCTGGAAGCTCGCTGAAGATCGGAGAAGATGCGTGGGAGGCTTCCGCGTCGAGTGAAGGTCTCCGATGACCCAGCCGAGCTCTGGAGAGCTCCGGCAAGGTCGGCGGAGCTGGAGCTACTGGACCGAATGGTCCAAGACCTTAGATGGGCTTGGATGAACCTGCAAAGTAGACCAGAAAGCTCGCGGGTCGAGAGCAAACTGCCTCGACCCTGTTAGGCGTGGTGAAGGTGGTCGGGGAGGTCGATGTGGGCGAGCTCCGGCGAGGGTGTGGACGGAGGAGCTCGAACCCCAGCTCCTGTGCGAGCTGGGTTGAATGGATGGGTGCAGAACGTGCACGGGAGGAAGGCGGAGGCGAAGGTGGATTCCGATGATCGAATGGAACAGTGGGATGGTCGGAATCAGCGAAACACGACGGCGGAGTGAATTGGGGGTAAACTGAAATTGGCAAAAAAGAAAGGGAAACGGGTCTACCTTGGTGGACGAATCGACTGGGAAGAAGCTTGCGAAGCTCCTGGTCCTTGCCTCGAGGAGCGTCGACCTCCGAGGCTCGAGCTCCTTCTCTGGGCGGAGCACGGCGGTGTATCTCGCCGGATCAGTGGGCCACTGACCCTCTCCTCGCTGCGACAGCACCTGGGGCGAGCTGTCACTCTCACTCGAGCGTTGGAGGTCACTGGGGGTGGAGCGAATGAGCCAAAGATAGGAATGAAGGTGGCGGAGCTCGAGCTATATACGTTGGAGGGTCCGGGAAGATGAGCGTGGGTAGGGCTATGGAGTGTGCGGATCCCGAGACGGATGTGCCGGCGAGGGTGCCGGATCTGACGTGATCAAAACGGACCCAGGGTTTGGGGGGAGGATGATCGGGTTTAGACACGAAAAATGCGAGAAATCGGGTCGGGTGTCAAAACCCGTGGGAAGTGGTCCTGAGGGGGGCAGTTGACCGGGCGGTCAACAACTCCCTGGACCAATGGGAAGCAGCCGCGTGGCAAATATTTAGAAATTAAATTAAAAATAGAAAACGGTCGAATTATTAAAAAGTCAAAACATGAAATATTTTTGTTTTAATTTTTTTCTATTTTTGTGATTTTTAATTAATTTTTCAAAGTAAAAATAGTGTATTTACATAGTAGGGTTATATATAGGTATATATACAATATAAAGGATTTTAATTTTGATTTTTAATTTGTTATTTTTATACAATTTTAATTCCCATTTTATATTTTATTCATTTATATCATAAAATAAGGAATAAAAAGATATTTTTATTTTATTTTTATTATTTATATACATATATGAAATAAATACATATGTGCATTTATATACATGGTATATTTACAATATTATTTTTGATTTTTAATTTTGTTCTTTTTATTTTGTTTTTGTTTTAATTTATTTTATTTATTTACACCATATCATATAGAATATTTATAGAATTTTTGGAAATTAATTTTATTTATTTATAAGGCTAAATAAATAGGGATGATTGGACTATATACAAGGGGACTATGTACATGAGTGATGTTTTTGTTTTCTTTTTAATTTTTCTATTTTTATCTTGTTTTTATATTTATAAATATATACAAATATTTACAAACCTATTTTAATATATTTTTGGGAGGAAAATATTTTTATTTTATTTATTTAAATATTTACACACATGAGCCCCTACCTCCCTCTACTTTGGCTTTTATGCGGTCAGGCCCATGCTGAGCCCTCCCTTGGGTTAGGTTGCTTAATATTTATTCTAAATATTTCCCTCTTTTTCTTTTTAATCTTTATTCTTTTATTTTTGCACAAAAACATGCTAATTATAGGTTTTTACACAATGCATGCTTTTGGTAATTATTTCTATTTACAACTATATACATGCATTTGCAAAGGTTTTTGTAGCTAAAATATAAGAATAAAGAGTGATGAATGAGTATTCATCACCCCCCTATACTTAACTTTGCTAGTCCCTTAGCAAACACTTATTTGAAAAAGAAGTGAAAAAGAAAGAAAGAAAAATAAAAAGAGAATGTACATGGATCAAGGTTGATTTATTAAACTTGCCTTCATTAAATTAAGGTATGGAGCTCGATCAGATCTTTGGATTATTAATGTGTCGGAACCTTATTTGGACTTAAGCCTAAAACTCAACAGCCTCAAAGTTCTGAAGGATATGGTTAGATCCTCAAGCGCATCACGGAAGCGTGAGCGTCGTATCGAATACGACGAGGAGCGACTAGTCACACTAGTTGCTCGATGCAACGGAATTTAAAAATTTTGTTACAACGAAACCACATGATCCAAGAACACTTCTCGGATCGTCTCGTCTAAACCACAAACAAGTAATAGGATTACCTCTTGAAGCGTGGTTGCGATCAAGTCTCTAAACGAAGAGACCTCCTGTCTCAAGTCCGATCTGACGGAGGAGACACTTGCGAGCGCGGGGATGAACCGCGTGCTTCTCGCAATCCATGTTGATGATCCAAGCGGCGGATCTCCTGATCTCGACACACGAGATCCGATGTCTTCTTCACGAGCGAGGCATACCGAAGGAGACGATGATCCACGAGCAGAAGAACGGGCAGCATAACGACGATGCCGCGGCGATGGAGAACCTCTCTAGGGCATCCATGGTGGACGGCCACATGAGAGGGAGAGAGAGGGTTGTCGAGTAGAGAGAAAAGAGAGAGAGATGCTTCTCATGCATTGTGTGTAAAATAGAAAGCATGGTATGCCTCTCTATTTATAGGGTTTTGGGATCCATGGATCTCAATCCATGTGACATATAAAATCAATGGATGAGATTGATTTATGTCAATCCAATGGTCAAGATTATTGTTGGTAAAAACTAACAACTTGTGATTTAATTTTGATAAAATATATTTGATAAATCAAATAATTATTAATACCAAATTAAATCAATCAAATAAGGAGAGAAAATACAAAGGAGATCAACCTTCCCCTTTAGAGGGCAATCTCATGGATTCCCATGAGATTGCACATCTCCTTGATTTTCTCTCTACTTATTTTCCAACAACTATTTGTTGGGATTTTTATTCACCAAAATAATTCTCAATTAAATTTGGGAATATTGCAATCTTGACATTGGAATATTGTGAATCATATTCACAACCCAAAACAAAATGTAATTTACATTTTCAATTAATTAGACAATGTGTATCCAATACACATTAATAATTAATCTACTAATCTAAATTATATTTAACTCTCTCTAATACATTATAAATCACATTTATAATATATTATGAATAATTGGATATTACTATCCACATTATTCTTATCCATAATAATTAAATCACATTTAATTATATTGGATAGCTTATTCTCATGTGCTCAAATAATATGAATCACATTCATATTATTTACATCTTTGATAATCAAATCACATTTAATTATCTAAGATAACTCTCCTTATAATATGAATCAAATTCATATTATTCATGATAATTAAATCACATTTAATTATCCATTTTCACAATGCTCGGATACATATATCAACAATAGAATTATCCATGAACTCTTTCAAGGATAATGCGCTTTCTCCGCGAATACTTGGAGATAAGGACAGGGCGATTGTATTGCTCCACGTATAGTGACATGGATATTGAGATCATATCTCAAATCCAGATCGCGGGCCTCCCATAGATGCTTGATTAAATCAAGACCGCAAATCTAATCTTCTCATTGCATCTGAATCACATTCAGATCAATGTCCAACATTTGGACTAAGATCAGATTACTTCTCTACTGAGAGGAGTCACTAAAATCCAAACCCGTTTCATCACTCCCTAGGAATGGAAGCGTCATGGTTATACAATCGTTTATGATCACATCACCCTCAGGTATTCCTAATACTTGTACATCCTGCATACTGGAAGACTCAGATTAAACCCGAAGTATTAGATCAACTTTACACTGTCTACTTCGTGGTTTTATCAGTAAGTTTCTTATTCGATCATTGGGAGTCGGTATCGATCATATACTTTACAAAAGCATATATCATACCTAGCTCTTGGTCATATACTTTCCAAAAGTATATATCAAACCTACAAATTCAGTCAAGCTTCCAAAGCGAGACGACCATGCGCATGGAATTTGATTCTTCCCAATATCTCATGAGTGAGCTCATGCCTTCCGGTTCAGTAACTGAACCTGTATGATCCCTTTGAGAGATCGTATTACTCATATGCCCTTATATGCACACCAGTGCGCCGGTGTATAGACCTTGATTAGGTCATCAACCTATTGGTCTGCCAAATGTACATACTCAAACATATAGTAACACATCTGTCTCCGGTTAGAGGATGTGTGCCTGTATCGTGACAGCATACGATATAGGACTTTGGTTATCTCGATCTCGTTAAGTCAACTCTTTAACCTAACTAATCTGACACCTCCGAATCTCTAATCCTATGTAGAGGACCTGCATCAAGAGGTCGGTCAGATATCAGCCTAACTGAGAAAGGATTGCCATCTCCTACTCAGGCTGGAGATCATCTTCTTAATAATCATTTGACGGTGCTCGATGAGTCCTCGATCTAACTCATTAGATATTCATCTAAGCACCAGCCTCTATGATTCAATAATTGAATCAACAGCTGTATGATCATTAAGATAGCCATGGTACATAACCCTAATTGTACTAAGGGACCTATTATGCAAACTATGTACTCTTTATTTCAGATTAAGGAGTGAATTGCAATAACATTTATTCCATAATGGCTCGCCGCTGGCTCGCATGTCCAACAATCTCCCACTAGCCCAAAGAGCCATTAATGGGCTAATTATTTAAACCCACACTCATGTGACAATCATAGGCTATTTAGAAAATAGCTAGGTAAGCTGATCAGTCACTTTGTTCCTAAGAGACTACGCCAAGTCCTTTTACGGCACTTGCATATCTCCTAGTAACAGTGCTCGCATCCAATGCGAATGTTGCATCCTATGCAACCAATACTCAATTTTGTCGGTTATAGTGTCCTTGACACTACATCTTATTAATTATCATAATCAGTATTCCCATAATCCTTATTAGAATACATTCATTCCTGGAGATCTCTATCTCCTGAGGTATCTACAGTTAAGACCCTTATAGGTCACTATCTACAAGGTCTTAAACTTTTGAAGATAAGACTTTGAGATCACTATCTCTAAGTTTCATCATCTTTGAAGATATTTGTTATTACTGCAACCAAGTGTTTTATTTCCAGAGTAGGATTAGTAACAGTTTACTACTCTCACTGCATGGCAGACATATGGCTTTTGTGCACATCTAGCATACACTTCAACTTCGCGTAACTGATGCACAAGTGCAAGCAGTTCTAGCATTTACTTCCTCAACTCTTTGAGGTGCTATCCCTTTAGACAGGTCACTACCACATCTTAAGGGAAGGAAGCCTCTCTAGGAATTTTCCAGAAAATGGAATAAGTCCAAGGTGTATTACTAATGTGACGGTCCCAATACCCTCTTCTCTTTGCTTTTGAACGACTTCAGATTTAAGATCTAAGAGGTATCCTTGAGATCGTATCTCAAGGTATGGAACAACCAAATTATAAAACACTTATTATTTATTCTTATATCATTCTAAATGATTAGAATAATATCTACATTTAGCACGATGAACACAATGGCACTCCCACTAAGCTTCACATGGTTCATCAAGATTTTATCTGAAATCACAACATTTATAATTTCATCAAATCTTATGTTCCAACTACAAGAAACTTATTGGAGTCCAAAGATGGAGTTCTTCAGCTAGCACACCTTGCTTTCCTCAACCATGAAGCCCTGGGGATACTTCATATGAATATCCTCAGAGAGGTATTCATAGAGGAATGCAATCTTGACTCACATCATGAAGATGTCATAGACAAGTTGTGTAGATATAGTTGGGTTAAAGCAAGGTCACTGGAGAGCAAGTCTTATCGCAAGCGATGCCTTCTCTTCGGTGTGTAGCTCATGGCTACGAACCGTGCTTTGAAAGTCTCTACCTTATCAGGTTCCCTCTTTCTCTTGAAGATCCATTTACACCTTAATGGGTCTGACCCATATAGGTGGATCCTCGAGGGTCCATATACAACACTTGTATATGAAGTCTACATTAGACTTTTATTGCCAACATCCATCTTTCCATGTCATGATCCTCAGGAGCTTCATCACATGAAATCCGATCATTTTCAGACTCAACTGACACATGGAATCCATCTTCAAACTTATATGAAGAAGTATCAGTGTTTCATCTTCAATTATTCTTTAGTTTCCGATTTCAGGAGCCTCATTATCTTCTCAAGATTAAATGAGTTCCTTTACTTCATTTTCATCTTGATTCTTAAGAGAGTCATCCTATAAGAATCATATTCTCAAAGATGAGATCTTTTTAAGAATCTCAAGGTCATAAAGTAGGTATCCAATACCATCCTTTGTTTTCCTAATGAAGTAGCACTCTCTGGTGCTAGATTCCAGCTTACTAGCTTGGAACCTTATTAAGTATATAATGTAGTCTCTACCACATATACATATACCTGGAAACTAAGAGATAATTATGCTAAGATTAATCATTGATCAAACCATGTCACACATGATCAATTGCATCTCCCTACAACTCTATTGAGTTAAGGTTCATTAGGAGGGGTGAGATAGAAATGATATTCATATCTCTATAAGGTATTCTACGAATTCATCTAATAGGTACTGACTACCTAGATTAGATCAAATTCATTTAATCTTCCTTCAAACTTTGGTTCTAAACCAAAATTGTGAAATCTTTGAACATTTCAAAGGTTTCTAAGTGAAGAGAAGAAATCTCATATCATACATAATCACCAATAGATATCACATATCCATAATGTTTACTATGATATATATGATTCACATATATCAATATGTATGAGATCCCGAATACCTTGACATCTCACACCATTCCCAAGGAAGGGTGTATTGGACATTTTACTTTGAATACAATATACACAAGTATGTAAGATTTGAACATTCAGACAATCTAAAGGTTCATCTCTTATCAGTCTATTGATCATATCAACAGATAAATGTCCAAAACATGATGCCAGATCATTGTCAAATGATCTTTGTCCTCCTATTGATCTTTAAAGGTTTAATTTTCAGTATTAGAAATCTTAATGAACCATTCATTAATTTCTAATTTTATGGAGTCCGCTAGATGTTAGATTACTATCTGAAATATATATCCATCATAAGTTTTTATGATAGATAAATTTCAGAATTCATGTTTATCTCCAACATTTAGAAATAAACAATAATGTATTCTAATATCTGGATCATAGAGACACTCTCTATGACTACGGGCTCCCACTGAAATTGAGAAGTCTATTAATCCAATAGAGATTGTTGCAACAATTGCATCAATATCCATGTAGAAGACTGTAAACCTTAAGATCAAATTTTCCAGTCTTCTAAAACATATGCAACCCATTGCAAGTGTTGTTAGAAGATTGAGATACAATTAAAAGACTTTATATTATTCAATAAGCAAGTCAATATCAATAATCTATGTAGATTATACTGATGCACCATCCGAGTCCTTTTCTGAGGATTCTAGACAGACTTGATAGTCATACTATCAGCACACCAACTTATTGCAATATTGGCATTCATCCAACTCTTTGGATGGAAGTCTCAGAAGTACAATCAACTCTTTGACTATACTTCTCACTTGGGTCCAACCCATGCTTCCACTGCGCTCCCTTTATCTCTAAGCAACCATTGCTCAAGACTAAAGGATCTCTCATGTTAAATTCAAAAAGAATTCAAAATAAGAGTATTTCAACACTTATATATGCTTCATTAAATTCATACAATATGAATATTATGAAGCTTCATGAATGACTAGAGTAAAGATAGTAGAATGATGACACTCATCACCTATATCCATCTAAACTCTTAAAACATTGGTTCAGGTAGATATTCAAATGTTCTGAATACATCATCTCTTATGGAGCCACCATTCTGCATGATGCAGAGAACCATGTCATTCATGATTAAATGTTGAGAGCACATATGTATGCCAGAATATCTTTATTGATTTTATAAGGATTAGTTTGACAATTGCGATCATCATCAACATGTCACTTCCAAAGCACATTTGATGATATCAACACTATAGAAACATACAAACCCTAGGTTTGAAGTCCTACTATCTATTTAATTGTCATCTCCGTCTGTCTTAGCTTCGAAGAACACGAGCCGGTAGCAACTCATTATTATGAGGAAACTTGCATACTGCAACCACATAATTATGTGTCCAACTGCAAGTACAATATCTGGATCATGAGTCCAATCCATGATATTTTACTGGTTATTATTGAGTATAGAATTGAGTGGGTTTAATGAAGGATTATCTGAAATAAGAAATTTGCATGAGTGTACATATTTACATATATATATATACATATTCAAGGTTGCAGAAGTCGGCAGTCGGTACTCGGTCGGCAGGGTCACTGACTAAGGATTAATCGGCAGTCGGGAGAGTTATCGGATTTAGTCAGGCATTAGTCGGTTTTGAATTTTTTTTAATTATTTTAAATATATAAATCAAGTTTTATAACATATACTCTCATTTATATTCATATGTTTAGCAGTTTTAATATTTTTGAGAGCTTAAAAAATTATAGCAACAGAAGAAAAAATGAAGCAAGTTAAGAACAAAATGTTTGGTTCATAGCACGGACAAAATTTTAAGAACAAAATGTTTGGTACATAGCACGAGTTGAAGTTAGAAATAAATTAATACAAAGCTAATCAACAACCACAAGAGGTAAATAACCTAAGTTACCTAACTATCATGTAAATCAACAAGAAGTATCTAAGTTAATGAACATTTAGGCGTAATAAACACAATTCTAATCTTATATAAGTTAGCCAACATGAAATTAAATCACAAAGTTTTAAGTAAAATTATCCAGGATTGTATATTAATTAGTTGATATTTTATATCTAGATGAAAAACTATAATTTAAAGTACAGAAGTATACATACATTTCTTATAATTTTTATTTAAAATTTTTAGTGTTTTTTTGTTTTGTATTTTTAATTTATTTGTGAGTTATACTTATTAGCATGTAACCTTAAGTACCTCATCTTATTGTCTAACAACAATCCCTAAATCTCATCTAATTCTAAACGGGTAATCGAGTTTACGTTTTGCGTTGAAATATATATCCGAAATCCCTATGCAAAAGTCAGCCGAGAAATCTCTATGCAAAAGTCGGGCGACTAGTCGGCCGACTAGGCCGACTAATCGGGCGATTAATCGGGTCTGACCGACTATTGGCCGATTTGGCCTAGTCGAGTCGGGTACCCCCCCGACTCGACTAGTCGGACCGACTAGTCGGCCTAGTCGGCCGACTTTTACAACAGTGTACATATTATACTTTGATTTAGGAGTTTTTATATCAAAGTTGTCTTGCCATGTCAACAATGAAAGTTCATTCCCTTAATCACTTTCAATGTAGGAGATATACTTACCATTATATCTCAGCAAGATCTGGGATCTCCTCTTTATCTTTGTTACATCCCAATAATATGAGAAACTGTAACTCCAATAAAGAGAAGCGGGAACACATTCCGCCTTGCAAGTCCAACTTGCATTTCCCAATTCGGTCTTTAACACCCGGGCCCACCACCCCTAAGGTGATGTTGACCCGTCGTTAATTGAACCAACCGTCAACAGGAATAGAACTCGCTATGCGCAATCCAATATCACCCCAATAATATGAGGATCCGATATTAGGGTCACTACGCATACGGCCTTACTCTTTCGAGAAGCAAAGAGTCCGATCCAGATGCGCTTGTATATAGGAGCTGTCACTACGTACAGGCGTCTCCTATATACAATCCCTGGCGACGGAACCCTTCGCCTTGACGGGAGACCATGGATGTCACTTATGTGATCCTCCATATCATATTCAAATTACAATTAATCATTATGAATCACATTCATTACGATTAATTCTTCCAAGGGAAATAATAACTCTATTCATAATAGAGTGTTCTTAATTGGATATAATTAACTTAATCATATTAAATTAATTTTCAATCCAATTCAATCAACAAACTTGATTTTACTTGAATATATGGTATTATCTCAAAATACGTATTAATTCGTATTATAATAATTAGAAAAATACATCTTAATCCCTCGGACATTATCCCGCCCCTACCCGCTATCATGGCCAGTACCGACGGGAGTGGGACGGACCGCATACGTTGCAACCCGCTACCCCAGCGATCCCCGACTAGAGACCATATCCGCCTCGGGAAAGGATAATGCCAAATTGATTAATTTGTACTTGAGATGATCATCGGTTCTTCAATCAAAATTATACCATATAGTAATCAAAATAATTTTTGCTTATAAGGAAATTTGCTAGACAAATTCCCATTCCTATTCAAGCAAGAAGTTTGATGATTGTGTTTCCAATTATGATTTAGATCAAATCTAATCAATTAATTGGTTGAGGCCAAGTCAATTAAGAAAATAATCATCTTCCAATATTTCTAAAATATTTTCCGTAATTATTTCATGAAATTAACAATTAATTTCACTAATTGACAATAACATGGTTCTTGATTAGGAAAGTAATTTCAGCAGTGACCCCTACTTACTAAAATTAGCATATCTCAATCAATTTAAATCCAAATTAAGCAAAGTCAGTTTCCAAAGTTTGCTAATTTGATTTACAACAGAATCTATGTGATTTTCACGTATTTCGAGGCGTCTCTAAACAGTAATTAACTCTTTAATTACGTTAAGATTCGCAGTTCCCATAACAGTGAATACATGTTCATTAAAACTACCATATCTAGAGCATACGAAATCCGATTTACGCAAACCCAGATCCTATGGTTTCCTTATTTAATGGGGAACAAAATACAAGGCTATTTTCGTGTTTAAACAATTTAAACATGGCCGAAAAATTACACTAAACAGATCTGCGAAATCAAATGCGATAAAAACTTTCGCGACCTTAACGAACCCAAGTTGTCCTCGGTTAGTGAATCATATTCGAAACCGTCGACCTAAGACTCTGATACCACTTGAACGATATGGTTAGATCCTCAAGCGCATCACGGAAGCGTGAGCATCGTATCGAATACGACGAGGAGCGACTAGTCGCACTAGTTGCTCGATGCAGCTGATGAATACCCATTCATCACTCTTTATTCTTATATTTTAGCTACAAAAACCTATGCAAATGCATGTAGATACTTGTAAATAGGAATAATTAGCAAAAGCATGCATCTTGTAAAAATCTATAATTAGCATGTTTTTGTGCAAAAATAAAAGAATAAAGATGAAAAAGAAAAAGAGGGAAATATTTAGAATAAATATTGAGCAACCTAGCCCAAGGGAGGGCTCAGCATGGGCCTGACCGCATAAAAGCCAAAAGTAGAGGGAGATAGGGGCTCTAGTGTAAATATTTATGTAAATAAATAAATTATATTTTCCTCACCCAAAAATATGCTTGTACATATTTTGTATATATTTAGAAACTATTAAAAACAAAATAAAAATTTAAAAATCAAAAATTAAAAAATGCCCTTTCACCATGTACATAGACCACAATCCCTTATGTATTTAACCTTGTAAATAAATTTATTTATTTTCAAAACTTTTTGTAAATATTCTATGTCATATATTGTAAATAAATAAAATAAAAAGAATCAAAACAAAAATCAAATAAAAATTACAAAAATTAAAAATACAAAAAATATATTTATGCCATGAACATAGTTGTACATAACTATTTATTTCACCTATGTATATAAATAATTAAAATAAAATAAAAATATCCTTTTATTCCTCATTTTATTCTATAAATAAATAAAATATAAAATAGGAATAAAGATGAATAAAAATAAATAATTATAAATCAAAATTAAAAACCCTATATTGTACATATACCTATATATAGCCCTATTATGTAAATACCTTATTTTTATTTCCAAAAATTAATTAAAAATCACAAAAAAATAGAAAAAAATAAATTAAAAATATTTCATGTTTTAAGTTTTTGAAAATTCGGTCATTTTATGACCCAAAAAAATCAAATAAAAATTCAAAGCTTGGCGGGCTCTGATTGGTCCACGGGAGATTGTTGACCCCCGGTCAACTCCCCCCCCCAGGACCACCAGAGCCGGGTCTGCTGCGCCCGACCCATGTTCTCGGACTTTTCCCATGCAGACTTGAATCCTTTTCGCCCCAACTCCGGGTCCGGAATGCTCACGTCATATCCGAGAGCTTCGCCGGAGCCTTCGCCTCGGGATCCGCGCACCAGCTCGCCCTACCCGCGCCCTTCTTCCCGGACCCGCCAGCATACTTAATCCCAGCTCCGCCCCCATTTTCATGCATCTTTGGCTCTCCACCCTTCGTCCCGTGACCTCCACCACAGTCCCTGAGGTGACAGCTCTCGATTGCCCGTGTCGCAGCGAGGAGGGGGTGGCCGGACCACTGATCCGGCGACATAGCGCCGCCGTGCTCCGCCCAGTGCAGGAGCTCGAGCCTCAGGACTTGACGACCTTCGAGGCCACGACCAGGAGCTACCTCAGCTCCAGCACAGTCTACCACACCGCCCAGGTAACCTTCTAGCTTTCCCATTTCGCCTAATTTCTTGTTTCCCCCAAATCGTAGCTTCGCCGTATTCCGTTGATTCCGACCATATCGTGTATCCGTTCGATCATCGGAACACCCAGTCACCTTCACCATCCCTCCACGCACCTTCTCCGCCCCTTCGTTCAACCCAGCTCGCACAGGAGCTGGGGTTCGAGCTCCACCGTCCGTCGCTCGCCGGAGCTCGCTCACCCTGACGCATCGCTCACCCCCGCACCACCTAACCGGGTCGAGGCATTTTGCCCTCGACCCGCGAAGCTCTTGAGCTACTTTGCAGGTCCAGAGGAGGCCATCTGAGGCCTCCCCACATCTAGGCCAGGAGCTCTCCTCCGTCGACCTCGCCGGAGCCCCTCCAGGGCTCGGCTGGGCCATCGGAGGCCACCAACAGCTGCGGAACTTCAGTGCGAGTCTTCTCCGATCTTCAGAGGCAGCTGAGGAGGACCCCAGCACGCGCACGAGGCCGGCGAAACTCGCCGGCCACCTGTTCTTCGAGGGTCCTCGACCACCGTCCGATCACCCTCAGAGCTCCAGTTTTCATCGTGACCGTCCATCCATCGAGGAGCAGCCACCGTCCGATCATCTCGAGGGTTGATCGGGTCCGTCAGAGCAGGGAGAGAGGCGCCAATCACCCGCACCCGTCAGATCTTCCACGTGCCCTCCTCTGCGCCGTCGATCGGCCCACGTGCGGAAGGAGAGAGAGACGCCTGCGCCCAGGACCGTTAGATCAGCCACGCGTCCATCATCCAGCCGTCGACGTAATAAAGGGGTAAATTACCGTAGGCCCCCTCGTAGTTTATGTTTTTTAGATTTAGTCCTGTAAATATTGTTTGCCTTTTATTTACGTTGGGATATTTGCACTTGGGACCTGGTACTTTAGTTTAATTGCAGTTATGCCCCTGTGAGTGTCTGTCACGTGCTTCGCCACGTGCTTTATTTGGTGTATTTGCAACTCTACCCCTGTAGTTCTGGATGTTTGTTAATGAATAGAAACTTTTTGGTAATTGCATTTATGCCCCTGTGAACGTTTTATTTGCACATGTGCGTCTTTTAGTGGGTTATTTGCATAACAGCCCCTGGACTTTTTGGTACGAGTTACCAAAAGGTCCTAGGACTTGTTTTTATTACCAGAAGGTCCCTGAGTGCCCCAGGCACGCGCCACGCGCGTGACTTGCTGGGAAAATTGCACTTGGACCCCCAGAACTTCGGGTATTTGCACTCGAGTCCCTATGCACAGTGCCCCCTTTTGATTTTTAAATAAAATATCAAATCACCTCCAAATTCGATGAAAATTTGACACATGGCTCCTGTGTAGAATTTTTGAGAATTGTTGAGGACATTTTTGATTTTGTTTGTTATTTTTAAAAATTCAAAAACCTCTATTTTAGCTACTGTCTAGAATTAAAAATCCCAAAAAAATATAAAAACACCCTCAAAAATTCCATAAAAATTAGGTGTTGTTTCTGTTGTGTTTCTTGATTTTCTAGCCAATTTTGGCTATTTTTCACTCATTAAAAACCCTAAAAATTCAAAAACACCTAAAACTCATAAAAATCATAGTAAATGATCTAAAAACCCAAAAACAATAATCTTGGTGCTCAAATTTTCCTTATTTTCTCTAGTATACAGGAAAATTACCTCCAGGTCCCTCTAAGATCCTTAGATATTTTATCTTTGGATTTTGGGCCTGGCTGGACAGTACCTTGTCTTTTTAGTACTGTTTGATTTTTAGAAAATAAAATACACCTTATAAAAATCCCAAAAATTCACCAAAAACACTAAAAAACCTAAAAAACATAAAAACATTTTTTCTTGAATTTTTGCTTGATTTTTGATGCTTTAAATAAATTGTGAAAGTGTGCTTGTCTTGGTTTTCTTTTGTTTTCTCAATATATTAAAATTCCAAAAAAAATATAAAAATCATTAAAAACCACTAAAAATATTTGTCTTTTATTTTATTTTATTTTTACTACTTCGTAGGCCTTAGGCCAACCCGTGCTCCTTGTGTTCGACCCTGGGTGCTATACCAGGTTAATCTCATAGCTAGACCGCTGATTTTGTGCGTGATTGATTTTACGTGTTTCGAGTGGTCTGATTTTTCTTGATTAAGTGACTCTGAGTGATAGAGGTCGCAACGACCTATTTAGTACCTTTACCTCGTTCGCTCGGGTCGCATATCAGAATGGCGCCGTTGCCGGGGAGCACGGCTTAGTAGTTCATTTTGTTTTTATTTTCGTTTTTGTTTTCGCGGCTTTTCGCGGCTCTTCGGAGCTCGCGGCTTTTCGCGGCTTTTGTATCTATTTTCTTTTTGTTTTATTTTGATTTATTTTTCATTTTCTTTTATTTTATTTTTGTTTTATTTTGTGTGTTTATTTTATTGTCCATTTTTGCATATATACCCTCACTTTTATTTTCATTTCTTTTTCTTTATTATTTGATTATTTTTGCCGGTCTGACCACTCTTCTCTTCTTCTTGCGAGGGCCCGAGGACCGCGGAGGCGACTTTCGAGGAGCCAGTGCAACCGAGGAACTTGGAGGCGGCTTCTTTCTCTACGAAGCCGCAGGAGAGAGCGAGAGAGAGAGTTGAGTGGGTGAGGATTAGATTAGGATTTTATTTCATTTATTCATTATTATTGTAATAATACAGGGACACTTGGACTGTTTGGACTTGGACACTCTTACCGTAGCGGGTCTGTTTCGCCGAGCACCGGTGTGCTCGGGGGACCCATTAGGACTTGCGCGGTTTTTCGCGGTTTTTCGCGGTTTTCTTCGCGGCTTTCTTTTTCTTTCTTACTGTCTTTTCCGGTTTTTCGCGGTTTTTGCTCGAGCCCCTAGACTTAGGATTTTCTGGTGATTGTGCCGTAATTAAGTAGGATCCACACACCTAATTGCATATCTGTTCCTATAGACCGTAATTGGACCTACTTAAAAACAATAATAAAAATAACTGACTCGCTAGCCTCCGTAGCCTACGTGCCGTAGCCCGTCCTGTAAAGCGCTTACTCCTACCCCCGATTTGTCGGGCAGGGGAGGGACGGGCCAAGACCGGACTCTTTGGCTTGGAGGTCGGTGACCGGTTAGACGGTTCTTCGCTAGAAGCTGTTCGTCTAGGACTCGGTTTTTCCCGCTGCATCATTTAGATTAGTTTCATTTCTGTCTTTTATTTTATGCGCGGATCATATTGCATGTAGAGAGCTGGAGCAAGGTACGCATTTCTGACTTTGCATGCATCATTGATTCTTCGTGCATCGGCTTTTTCGACTTCTCCCCCCTGTTTTGGACTTAATAATTAGGAGAATCGAAAAATTCGTTAGGCGTTTTGTTTGCTTTGAAAAATATTAAAAAAGTGAAATCATAAAATTGGGACTGCTAAAATTATTGACCTTAAAACTCGCTCACCCTAAAAATTTTTGCCTTGGGGAGAGCAACCCCCACATTGCTTGGTTTGTATGCGCGAGAGAGTGACCCGCACACTAGGTAGAGCCCCCCGTTGCTAAACTCGACTGATTACCGACTCTTCCGTGCGGGCCAGTCAGTTGGGTTAGCATCGGAAATCCCAACAGGTCACGTAAGCGCTCTGATATTTGTGTGTTCACCAAAATAAAATTGACAAGATAATTTGACCGAACTTTTACGGTCTTCAGCTCGCGTTGCGTTGGTGAACCGGGGGTTTGTTTTTAGATCATAATTTTTCCAGATCTCATCCGCCCTACTCGCCAGATCAAGATGATGGGCAGACGATCTCTTAGGCAGCCTCTGGCTGCACCGCTTTCGGGCGCGTCTACCTCAACATCTAGGTTGGCTCGCGAGAGCTCAGACCCGCTCTCCGAGCCCGAGTACGACTCCACCCTGTTCCCCCTCGATCCCCTTTCTGACCTTCCTGAGAGACACGAGCTCGAGGAGAGATTGATACATTTGACAGCACCTGAGTTGGGCTCGTTTGATTTTGCAGACGTCGACATGGCCGGAGCCGGCAGTTCAGACGATCACTCCCGTCAGCCAGAGCATATTGTACTAGACCAGGGAGCGATCAACTCCACCCTGATCGCATCACTCGATACAGTTCAGCAGCATCTCCACGATCAGGGAGCATTTATGATTGAGATGAGGAGAGAGTTGGAGAGGCTCAGAGCAGAGCGAGATGAGCAGAGCGAGCCCGAGGAGATCCCAGATGCAGATGCACAGGCACGAGCAGCAGCAGCAGCAGCCGCGGCCGCCGCCGCAGCGGCAGCAGCCGCGGGAGGAGCAGGACCACCGAGACCGATGCGGGAGTTGCACAACCCCGGATCTACACTGATGCACCATTGGGTGGTGGTTCCAGCTATCGTGGGGGGCTTCAAGTTCCCCCCGAACACCTTGCAGATGCTTCCTCGGTTCCATGGACTTGCTACAGAGGAGCCCCACCTCCACCTCCAGGAGTTTCTGATGATTTGCAGCACTGTCCACGACAGGCATGTGGACCAGGACACGATCAGGATGATCGCCTTCCCCTTTTCACTAGCAGATAGAGCAGCCACCTGGCTGAAGCACCTTGGGAGGTTTGTTTATACCTGGGAGCAGCTCCGCACCGAGTACTTGAACAAGTACTATCCACTCGGGCGGACGAATGCAGCGAGGGCCCTGATCAAACTTCTCCATGTTCCCCAATGAGCAGTTTCACGAGGCTTGGGAGAGGTTCAGAGAGCTCCTGGACAGATGCCCGCACCACGACATCACGAAGCCGAACCTTGTGCAGAGCTTCTTTAGCGGGCTGACACCAGAGCTACAGGGCCTGGTGAATGCTTCTTGCGGCGGGTCCTACTTCGCCAAGGACCACGACCAGGTCTGGGCCATCTTTGAGGAGATGGCAGAGAACTATATGGTGATGTCCCAGACCCGGCTCTATACTCAGAAGACCCAGCCACATCAGCCAGGACCCGTGCAGTACCAGCGGATAGCACGGGTAGATGCAGGTCCATCCAGTTTGACCGCAGCCGCAGCAGCACAGGCAGAGTCATCAGCTGCGGACATGGGTATCATCAGCGAGAAGTTGGACCGCATGGAGCTGATTGAGAAGAAGCAGTGCCAGAGTATCACGCAGATGGAGCAGATGGCACAGGTCTTGAGCGACATGAAGACACAGCTCATGTGTCTCTAGGAGGCACAGACGGCTTCTCAGCCCCGTCTTCAGTCGCAAGGCGACGCCGGCAGCAGCAGCTCGTCCCAGCGCTCCAGCACCCCAGTGCAGCCTAGACAGGTTCACCTTGTACAGGCGGAGCCGTACCAGCAGCCGCAGCCCACCTACCAGTCTCCACCATCTCCAGAGATGCAAATGGTGGTCTATCAGCCGGACCAGCCTTTGGCAGTACTCCCGCCAGCCCCCTTCGATGCCGAGCCGTTGATGGATGTCAACGGGATTTGGTATGACCGTCCCCAGCCTGGGATCCGACGAGACCATCCCGGATTCAGGTGGGGGAGTGGTGGTGCCCAGCCCCAGCAGCAGCCGTCAGGACAGGGAGGGCAGTACTCCCAGCAGAGAGACCAGCACCAGCCGCAGCAGCAGCCCCCAGCGTATCAGCAGCAGTCATCCTACGGTCCTCGTCCCTATCAGCAGCAGGGACAGCCATGGAGACGTGAGCAGCAGGCTCACCAGGGATATCAGCAACAGCACCCTCCATCCTACCCCTCTTACCCATCACAGCAGTTCCAGCAGCCTCACCCACAGAGAGGCCACCCGTCGGGCTCCCATGAGAGCCCTGCTTTGGATGACATCGCCTGCCTCCTCACGGACCAGCAGGCCACATTCCGACGGGAGATGGACGAGTTCCGCCAGGAGATGCGGGACCTGGTGAGAGGGAAGGCCGCCATACCAGCCCAGATAGAGCCGAATCCGAACAGCCTCAAGAGGAAATCTGAGCAGGTAGTACATACTGAGTTAGCCACTCCTAGTGACCCATTTGATGATACTTCTTCGGATCTATTTGATGCTGATTTTGTCACACTTAGGAGCGGTAGGACCCCAGCAGGCGGCGGCGCCTCATCTGAGTTTCATCCCGAGGCGCCACAGGAGGAGGAGGAGAGCGGTACTGAGGCCGCTCCAGACGATGACGGTGGTACTGAGGCCACCAAGGATGCTGATCCCACCGGCGGTACTGAGGCCGCCGCTTCACCAGATCTAGGAGGTGGTACTGATGCCACCCATTCAGCCGAGCCAGCCAGCGGTACTGATGCCGCACGACGTCTACTACCAGCAGCAGCAGAGCAGCCAGCCCGTGGTGGTACTGAGGCCACCGGTGTTTGTACAGACAGAGATGTTGTTTTTCCTCGTGTTCATGTATCTCGGAACTCTGTTATGAATAAAGGAAAAGGTTTACTTTCTTCTGGTCCCACTGTGGTGCATGATGTATGTGTGGATCCGGTCCTTGAACCGTCTAGACCTTTTCCTAGTCCTTCATCTGAGAAGGACCCAGTGATCCCCTTCCCTAGAGCCCTTCAGATGGGGAAGGGGAAGAAAAAAGAAAATCCCAAAAAGAGAGAGCTTGAGGAGTTCAGCCAGAGCATGATCGATCGGTTCCACATCCAGCTGACCCTCCAGGAGGCTTTGCAGCACATCCCCCTTCTCCAGCGATCTTTGAGAGAGAGGACTACAGTCAGGAGGAGGAGGAGGAACCACACTTCAGAGATACATGTGCTGACGAAAGCCACGTGCTTTGCGATCCAGAACCGACTGCCAGCCAAGAGGCCAGATTCAGGGGGCCCGTATGTCAGATGCCAGAGTAGTGAGCAGTGGTTCGACCGTACTCTTCTAGATAGCGGATCGTCGATCAACCTTCTTCCGGCAGCCCTTCTCGACTGCTTCGAGTTGGGCAGTCTTCGACAGAGCAGGACAGTCCTTCAGTTCGCTGATCGATCTGTCAAGAGGCCGAAGGGGTTATTACGAGACGTTATCGTCACTATTCAGGGCATGCAATTCCCCGTGGACTTCGTAGTGTTGGACATGGAGATCCCTGAGTCAGTGGCCGATACCCCCATCATCCTTGGTCGTCCGTTCTTGGCCACAGCCAAGGCGGTGACTGATCATGATAGCGGGAAGGTGTACTTTCGCGTCCAGGGCGAGAGTATACAAATAGAGATGGTCGAGGACTATAGAGCCAGATTCAGATCCCGCTCAGATACGAGTACAGACTCAGAGCAGCTGACAGACGCAGAGCCAGACATCCACCAGGACTGTGATTTTGTGATCACAGATGATGAGGCAGCTTGGGCAGATCTTGAGACACAGACCACCCTCTCACTTTCAGATACAGCTGATGCACAGACGATAGCAGAGGAGAGTCTGGAGAGCACAGACCTGGTTCAGGATACTATTGAGGCAGCAGAGCCGGTCCTTGATCGCAGCACGATGATTAGTGATGGTGGTGCTGAGGCCACCTTGTTTTCCGGTGGTACTGATGCCACCGTTTCTGATACAGATCCCTCGGATTCAGAGTCTGATTGGGCCGATTGCTATGATCAGATGCCAGACCTGAGTCCATCTGAGCCTATAGATGAGGAGGAGGTAGATGCAGGGCAGAGCAGAGACAGTGCAGTAGAGCAGCCTTCTTCCGATCCAGTTTGCGAGAGTACGCTTTCACTTTCCCAGGCAGATTTGGCAGACCTTGCAGCATTTACTCAGTTTCGTCCACAGCCAGATTTGCCGGCACCCAGCATTCCAGAGCTGAAGCCGCTCCCTACTTCGCTGAAGTATCGATTCCTTGCGGGCAAGCCAGAGATGTACCTAGTCATCATCTCCGCCGAGTTGACTGGAGAGCAGGAATCCCGTTTGATGGGGGTTCTTGAAAAGAACCGCAAGGCGATCGGATGGAGCGTAGCAGATCTCCATGGGATTAGCCCATCAGTGTGCTCCCACCATATCTATCTCGAGGAAGGGGCGAAGCCGTCGCGTGAGTTCCAGCAGCGACTAAACCCCAACCTGAGAGAGGTCGTGATGAAGGAAATATCAAAGTGGTGTGGTGCAGGTTTTATTTATCCCATTTCCGACTCCAAGTGGGTCAGCCCCTTGCATGTGGTGCCCAAGAAGACGGGCATCACGACTGTGATCAGTGAGTCGGGAGAGGAGATCGCTACACGAGTACCCACCTCTTGGAGGGTTTGTGTTGACTACAGGAGACTCAACCAAGCCACCAAGAAGGACCATTTCCCCCTGCCTTTTATTGACCAGATCATTGAGAGACTGGCAGGGAAGAGCCATTATTGCTTCCTGGATGGGTACTCGGGCTACAATCAAGTGGCCATCGCTCCTGAGGACCAGGAGAAGACCACCTTTACCTGTCCCTTCGGCACATATGCTTTTCGACGCATGCCATTTGGGCTATGCAATGCCCCTGCGACTTTTCAGAGGTGCATGCTGTCGATCTTCTCGGACATGGTAGGGGAGTGTTTGGAGGTCTTCATGGATGATTTCTCGATCTAAGGCGACAGATTTGATTCTTGTCTTGACTGCCTAGATCGAGTACTCCAGCGATGTATTGAGTATCACTTGGTGCTATCTTGGGAGAAGAGTCACTTCATGGTGACTCAAGGGACGGTGCTTGGCCACATCATCTCCAACAGGGGCATGGAGGTGGATCCGGCCAAGGTTGATGTCATTAGGAAACTCGCACCACCGTCCAATCTGAGGCTGTTACGGTCATTTCTGGGGCACGTTGGATTTTATAGGAGATTCATTCAGGATTTTAGCAGGATTGCCCGACCGTTGACCGACCTCTTGAATAAAGACACCGAGTTCCTTGTCGATGACAAGTGTCTTTCGTCGTTTGCTACTCTCCAGCAATGTGTGATTGAGGCTCCTGTCCTCCAGCCGCCTAATTGGTCTCTCCCATTCGAGATCATGACGGACGCCTCCGACTTTGCCGTAGGGGAAGTGCTGGGACAGAGGAGGGATGGAGTGCCATTTGCTATACACTATGCTAGCCGCACATTGGATTCCGCTCAGCGGAATTATACAGTCACAGAGAAGGAGATGCTAGCCGTAGTGTTTGCCTTGGATAAGTTCAGATCGTATATCATTGGATCTAGAGTGACTTTGTTTACAGATCACACCGCCATCAGGTACCTCATGGCAAAGAAGGATGCCAAGGCCAGACTGACTAGATGGATCCTTCTACTCCAGGAGTTCGACATTGAGATTAAGGATAAGCCTGGAGTCAAGAATGTGGTGGCGGATCATCTCTCCCGATTAGAGCAGCCTGAGGATTCTGAGCAGATTGACCCTATTAGAGATACCTTCCCAGATGAGGCGATCCTTGCTATCGCCTCACTTCCATGGTACGCCGATATTGTGAACTTTCTCGTTGTTGGGAAAGTCCCACAAGATTGGCCCAGGCAGAGGCTTGAGACCTTCCTAGCGAAGGCCAAGTCTTACCATTGGGAGGATCCCATCCTTTACCACGAAGGAGGGGATAGCGTCTGGCGTCGGTGTATTCCTCAGGAGGAACACCATAGCGTCCTCACTTACTGCCACAAGCTTGAGGCAGGAGGACATCATTCTGGGAGGAGAACGGCACAGAAAGTGCTCCAATCCGGCTTGTGGTGGCCTACACTCTTCAAGGACTCAGATGAGTTCGTGAAGAGGTGTAATGACTGTCAGAGGATGGGCACTTGTGGACAGCGTGATATGATGCCGATGCAGCCCATTCACTTCTGTGAGGTTTTTGACGCATGGGGCATCGATTTCATGGGTCCATTCCCTAAGAGTCAGGGATTTGAGTACATTCTGTTGGCCGTGGATTATGTGAGTCGTTGGGTGGAGGCTATCCCCGCCCGAGCCGCTGATGCGAGGACAGTTTGCAGATTTTTGAGGAAGCATATCATCACGCGGTTCGGGGTTCCACGAGTTCTGATTTCTGATGGGGGATCTCACTTCATCAACGACCAGGTGAAGGCACTTGCTAGCGAGTTCGGCATAGATCATCGTGTTGCTACACCGTACCATCCACAGACGAATGGTCTAGCCGAAGTGTCGAATAGGGAGATCAAGACTATTCTGCAGAAAGTCGTCCGCCCTGACCGAAAGGATTGGTCACAGCTTTTGGACTCGGTCTTGTGGGCATATAGGACGTCTTTCAAGACACCTTTGGGCACATCTCCCTTTCGCCTCGTCTATGGCAAGCCATGCCATTTACCTGTTGAGCTGAGGCACAAGTCACTTTGGGCAGTTACAGACATACTTATGGATCCAGATGGTATAGGAGACCAGAGGAGGGCAGAGCTAGCTGCCCTGGAGGAGCTTAGAGATGCAGCTTTCTCAAGTAGCCTACATTATAAGGAGAAAGTCAAGGAGTGGCATGATTCTCATATCAGCCACAAGCATTTTGAGAGTGGACAGAGAGTATGGCTGTTTGATGCGAGGCTTAGATTATTTCCAGGGAAGCTACAGAGCAAATGGAAAGGACCTTATCTGGTTCGGAAGGTACACGACAACGGTAGCATAGATATATCTGAGTTGTCTTCTGAGAGTACCTTCCGAGTGAACGGCCAGCGGCTCAAGCCATTTCTAGATCATGAGCCGCGTGTCGTTGATATTGCCCCTATTCATTTTGCGTGAGATGTGGTCTTTGACTCACATCTAATGCATCTCACGCCTGAGTTTCACTGATCTTCCGCCGTATATAGATCCAGATGTCCATATCACCACATTCTTTAGTCCCACATCCCTTTCTTCATCTTGTGATTATGCTATACTTAGGGTGCACTTTACCCTAAGTATAGGGGGGATGTGAGACCTTTCGGGTATCTCTTTTGTTTCTGTCTACCTCTGTTTTTGCTACCTATACTTAGGGATATCTTACCCTAAGTATAGGGGGGTAGACCCTGTACATTCTCCACTCAGGTTTTCCCTTCGTGTACAGCCTGCTATACTTAGGATTACTTGATCCTAAGTATAGGGGGGAGACCTGAGTCCCTCTTGACTTTTTATTCTCCTTTTGTATAGCCTTTCTTTTCACTTCCCTATACATAGCACGAGTTATGTCTTCTTCATCGCTCTTGACTCTGAGGACATCGTTCGAGCTAAGTATAGGGGGTGTGTATATATTTCATATATACTTTAGCCATAACTCGTACTTTGTGTGAGTGTGTTAATAAATAAAAATGGCTAAAAACCACAAAAATTAAAAATTTTTCATGTACATAATCTTCTTTTATTTGCACATACATAGCTAGTGTACAAATTATTTTTGTAAAAATGATATCAAAAATCTTTTGTGTAAAGCTTGTGTAAATATTTTTGTATCAAAATTATGTATATAGTACAAAATTTTTCCAAAATGTTTTGAAAAACAAAAGTTTGCAAAAATCTTGTGTAAATATGTGTAAATACCTTTTTGCAAAACTTGCACTTCATGCATCATCATTCATGATTTCAAAACATTTTTCAAAAATTTTTGCATGATTGTAAAATATTGTGTAAATAAGCATCTTTCTGTACATATGTATATAATTTTTCTTGGATGATAGTTGACATTTAAACTAGCCTGGAATCAAATTGAGAAATAGAGCTTGATTAAGATCTTAATCCACCTAATTCTAAGAGGAACCTTATAGGGCTTAGGTTTAAGGCTTTTCAGGTCCATGATGACTTAATTCTTTGAGTCCACTAGGCTATGATCACATGTCATCTCAATGAGCCTAAGTAGAGCACTTAACAACAACACATGACTCATATAGATTATGGCTTTACTTGGACAACCGCACTATGCACCGAGCTCTCTACGGAGGAGGTGGTGAGGAGGCAGTCTTCCTTGACTTGGGGTAGCATATGAGGGTAGTACTTCTAGGCGGAACCTCTCTTCTTCTTATAGTGAAGGAAGTGCGTCTCAACTTGGTCTGGTTGCCATGAGGTCTAACGACGGGAGTGGTGGGTTGCAATAAAGCTTCAAAAGAGGGATAGTCTACTGGCTCAAGAGGAAAAACTCCTTGTATATATGCTGCACATGTACATGTTGTATAGATGCACTCGAAAAAAAAATGTGCAAAGAAAAAAGAACTCCAAAAAAGTGGTGGGTCTGAGAGAAAATGATAATCCCACCGGAGTATGTATATAAGTGCAATAAGCAAAGCTTGGTTTCATGATCCACCTGTTGTAGCTTGCAGCAGGGAGACTTGGCTACACTGGTCAAGCTCCCAAGGGTACTTGGCTACACTGGCCTTGACCCATTCTCTTCTTCCCCCTCTTCTTGAGCCGGTTGTACTTGAACTTAGAAGGGAATACCCCGCTCCTCGAGGAAAGAGTGGCCAGATTGAGGTCATAGAGTTACCTTGTTGGGGAGGGTTGTCAAGTTGCCATTTCTGAGGTGGAGAGCTTAGACCTCACTTTCACAGGACAAGAAAAGATTCATGGTCTTCAGGGTTTGTGGTTGATGACTTGTTCTGATCTGGAGCATTGAGGAGTCTTGATTATAGAGTAGTGGAACTTAGAGGCTGTTAGGTTTTAAGCTTAAGTCTAAATAAGGTTCCAACACATTACTAATCCAAAGATCTGATTGAGCTCCATACCTCAATTTAATGAAGGCAAGTTTAATAATCAACCTTGATCCATGTACATCCTCTTTTTCTTTTTCCTTCTTTCTTTTTCACTTCTTTTTCAAATAAGTGTTTGCTAAGGGACTAGCAAAGTATAGTATAGGGGGGTGATGAATACCCATTCATCACTCTTTATTCTTATATTTTAGCTACAAAAACCTATGCAAATGCATGTAGATACTTGTAAATAGGAATAATTAGCAAAAGCATGCATCTTGTAAAAATCTATAATTAGCATGTTTTTGTGCAAAAATAAAAGAATAAAGATGAAAAAGAAAAAGAGGGAAATATTTAGAATAAATATTGAGCAACCTAGCCCAAGGGAGGGCTCAGCATGGGCCTGACCGCATAAAAGCCAAAAGTAGAGGGAGATAGGGGCTCTAGTGTAAATATTTATGTAAATAAATAAATTATATTTTCCTCACCCAAAAATATGCTTGTACATATTTTGTATATATTTAGAAACTATTAAAAACAAAATAAAAATTTAAAAATCAAAAATTAAAAAATGCCCTTTCACCATGTACATAGACCACAATCCCTTATGTATTTAACCTTGTAAATAAATTTATTTATTTTCAAAACTTTTTGTAAATATTCTATGTCATATATTGTAAATAAATAAAATAAAAAGAATCAAAACAAAAATCAAATAAAAATTACAAAAATTAAAAATACAAAAAATATATTTATGCCATGAACATAGTTGTACATAACTATTTATTTCACCTATGTATATAAATAATTAAAATAAAATAAAAATATCCTTTTATTCCTCATTTTATTCTATAAATAAATAAAATATAAAATAGGAATAAAGATGTATAAAAATAACCAATTAAAAATCAAAATTAAAAACCCTATATTGTACATATACCTATATATAGCCCTATTATGTAAATACCTTATTTTTATTTCCAAAAATTAATTAAAAATCACAAAAAATAGAAAAAATAAATTAAAAATATTTCATGTTTTAAGTTTTTGAAAATTCGGTCATTTTATGACCCAAAAAAATCAAATAAAAATTCAAAGCTTGGCGGGCTCTGATTGGTCCACGGGGGATTGTTGACTCCCGGTCAACTCCCTCCCCAGGACCACCAGAGCCGGGTCTGCTGCGCCCGACCCATGTTCTCGAACTTTTCCCATGCAGACCCGAATCCTTTTCGCCCCAACTTCGGGTCCGGAATGCTCACGTCATATCCGAGAGCTTCGCCGGAGCCTTCGCCTCGGGATCCGCGCACCAGCTCGCCCTACCCGCGCCCTTCTTCCCGGACCCGCCAGCATACTTAATCCCAGCTCCGCCCCCATTTTCATGCATCTTTGGCTCTCCACCCTTCGTCCCGTGACCTCCACCGCAGTCCCTGAGGTGACAGCTCTCGATTGCCCGTGTCGCAACGAGGAGGGGGTGGCCGGACCACTGATCCGGCGACATAGCGCCGCCGTGCTCCGCCCAGTGCAGGAGCTCGAGCCTCAGGACTTGACGACCTTCGAGGCCACGACCAGGAGCTACCTCAGCTCCAGCACAGTCTACCACACCACCCAAGTAACCTTCTAGCTTTCCCATTTCGCCTAATTTCTTGTTTCCCCCAAATCGTAGCTTCGCCGTATTCCGTTGATTCCGACCATATCGCGTATCCGTTCGATCATCGGAACACCCAGTCACCTTCGCCATCCCTCCACGCACCTTCTCCGCCCCTTCGTTCAACCCAGCTCGCACAGGAGCTGGGGTTCGAGCTCCACCGTCCGTCGCTCGCCGGAGCTCGCTCACCCCGACTCATCGCTCACCCCCGCACCACCTAACCGGGTCGAGGCATTTTGCCCTCGACCCGCGAAGCTCTTGAGATACTTTGCAGGTCCAGAGGAGGCCATCTGAGGCCTCCCCACATCTAGGCCAGGAGCTCTCCTCCGTCGACCTTGCCGGAGCCCCTCCAGGGCTCGGCTGGGCCATCGGAGGCCACCAACAGCTGCGGAACTTCAGTGCGAGTCTTCTCCGATCTTCAGAGGCAGCTGAGGAGGACCCCAGCACGCGCACGAGGCCGGCGAAACTCGCCGGCCACCTGTTCTTTGAGGGTCCTCGACCACCGTCCGATCACCCTCAGAGCTCCAGTTTTCATCGTAAGCGTCCATCCATCGAGGAGCAGCCACCGTCCGATCATCTCGAGGGTTGATCGGGTCCGTCAGAGCAGGGAGAGAGGCGCCAATCACCCGCACCCGTCAGATCTTCCACGTGCCCTCCTCTGCGCCGTCGATCGGCCCACGTGCGGAAGGAGAGAGAGATGCCCGCGCCCAGGACCGTTAGATCAGCCACGCGTCCATCATCCAGCCGTCGACGTAATAAAGGGGTAAATTACCGTAGGCCCCCTCGTAGTTTATGTTTTTTAGATTTAGTCCTGTAAATATTGTTTGCCTTTTATTTACGTTGGGATATTTGCACTTGGGACCTGGTACTTTAGTTTAATTGCAGTTATGCCCCTGTGAGTGTCTGTCACGTGCTTCGCCACGTGCTTTATTTGGTGTATTTGCAACTATACCCCTGTAGTTCTGGATGTTTATTAATGAATAGAAACTTTTTGGTAATTGCATTTATGCCCCTGTGAACGTTTTATTTGCACATGTGCGTCTTTTAGTGGGTTATTTGCATAACAGCCCTGGACCTTTTGGTACGAGTTACCAAAAGGTCCTAGGACTTGTTTTTATTACCAGAAGGTCCCTGAGTGCCCCAGGCACACGCCACGCGCGTGACTTGCTGGGAAAATTGCACCTGGACCCCCAGAACTTCGGGTATTTGCACTCTAGTCCCTGTGCACAGTGCCCCCTTTTGATTTTTAAATAAAATATCAAATCACCTCCAAATTCGATGAAAATTTGACACATGGCTCCTGCCATGTTGTAGAAGTTTTTAGAATTGTTGAGGACATTTTTGATTTTGTTTGTTATTTTTAAAAATTCAAAAACCTCTATTTTAGCTACTATCTAGAATTAAAAATCCCAAAAAAAATATAAAAACACCCTCAAAAATTCCATAAAAATTAGGTGTTGTTTCTGTTGTGTTTCTTGATTTTCTAGTCAATTTTGGTTATTTTTCACTTATTAAAAACCCTAAAAATTCAAAAACACCTAAAAACTCATAAAAATCATAGTAAATAATCTAAAAACCCAAAAACAATAATCTTGGTGCTCAAATTTTCCTTATTTTCTCTAGTATACAGGAAAATTACCTCCAGGTCCCTCAAAGATCCTTAGATATTTTATCTTTGGATTTTGGGCCTGGCTGGACAGTACCTTGTCTTTTTAGTACTGTTTGATTTTTAGAAAATAAAATACACCTTATAAAAATCCCAAAAATTCACCAAAAACACTAAAAAACCTAAAAAACATAAAAACATTTTTTCTTGAATTTTTGCTTGATTTTTGATGCTTTAAATAAATTGTGAAAGTGTGCTTGTCTTGGTTTTCTTTTGTTTTCTCAATATATTAAAATTCCAAAAAAAATATAAAAATCATTAAAAACCACTAAAAATATTTGTCTTTTATTTTATTTTATTTTTACTACTTCGTAGGCCTTAGGCCAACCCGTGCTCCTTGTGTTCGACCCTGGGTGCTATACCAGGTTAATCTCATAGCTAGACCGCTGATTTTGTGCTTGATTGATTTTACGTGTTTCGAGTGGTCTGATTTTTCTTGATTAAGTGACTCTGAGTGATAGAGGTCGCAACGACCTATTTAGTACCTTTACCTCGTTCGCTCGGGTCGCATATCAGCAGCGGAATTTAAAAATTTTATTACGACGAAACCACATGATCCAAGAACACTTCTCGGATCGTCTCATCTAAACCACAAACAAGTAATAGGATTACCTCTTGAAGCGTGGATGCGATCAAGTCTCTAAACGAAGAGACCTCCTGTCTCAAGTCCGATCCGACGGAGGAGACACTTGCGAGCGCGGGGATGAACCGCGTGCTTCTCGCAATCCATGTTGCTGATCCAAGCGGCGGATCTCCTGATCTCGACATACGAGATCCGACGTCTTCTTCACGAGCGAGGCGTACCGAAGGAGACGAAGATCCACGAGCAGAAGAACGGGCAGCATAACGACGATGCCGCGACGATGGAGAAGCTCTCTAGGGCATCCATGGTGGACGGCCACATGAGAGGGAGAGAGAGGGCTGTCGAGTAGAGAGAAAAGAGAGAGAGATGCTTCTCGAGCATTGTGTGTAAAATAGAGAGCATGGTATGCCTCTCTATTTATAGGGTTTTGGGATCCATGGATCTCAATCCATGTGACATATAAAATCAATGGATGAGATTGATTTATGTCAATCCAATGGTCAAGATTATTGTTGGTAAAAACCAACAACTTGTGATTTAATTTTGATAAAATATATTTGATAAATCAAATAAATATTAATACCAAATTAAATCAATCAAATAAGGAGAGAAAATACAAAGGAGATCAACCTTCCCCTTTAGAGGGCAATCTCATGGATTCCCATGAGATTGCACATCTCCTTGATTTTCTCTCTACTTATTTTCCAACAACTATTTGTTGGGATTTTTATTCACCAAAATAATTCTCAATTAAATTTGGGAATATTGCAATCTTGACATTGGAATATTGTGAATCATATTCACAACCCAAAACAAAATGTAATTTACATTTTCAATTAATTAGACAATGTGTATCCAATACACATTAATAATTAATCTACTAATATAAATTATATTTAACTCTCTCTAATACATTATATATCACATTTATAATATATTATGAATAATTGGATATTACTATCCACATTATTCTTATCCATAATAATTAAATCACATTTAATTATATTGGATAGCTTATTATCATGTGCTCAAATATATGAATCACATTCATATTATTTACATCTTTGGTAATCAAATCACATTTAATTATCTAAGATAACTCTCCTTATAATATGAATCAAATTCATATTATTCATGATAATTAAATCACATTTAATTATCCATTTTCACAATGCTCGGATACATATATCAACAATAGAATTATCCATGAACTCTTTCAAGGATAATGCGCTTTCTCCGCGAATACTTGGAGATAAGGACAAGGCGATTGTATTGTTCCACGTATAGTGACATGGATATTGAGATCATATCTCAAATCCAGATCGCGGGCCTCCCATAGATGCTTGATTAAATCAAGACCGCAAATCTAATATTCTCATTGCATCTGAATCACATTCAGATCAATGTCCATCATTTGGACTAAGATCAGATTACTTCTCTACTGAGAGGAGTCACTAAAATCCAAACCCGTTTCATCACTCCCTAGGAATGGAAGCGTCATGATTATACAATCGTTTATGATCACATCACCCTCAGGTATTCCTAATACCTGTACATCCTGCATACTGGAAGACTCAGATTAAACCCGAAGTATTAGATCAACTTTACACTGTCTACTTAGTGGTTTTATCAGTAAGTTTCTTATTCGATCATTGGGAGTCGGTATCGATCATATACTTTCCAAAAGCATATATCATACCTAGGTCTTGATCATATACTTTCCAAAAGTATATATCAAACCTACAAATTCAGTCAAGCTTCCAAAGCGAGACGACCATGCGCATGGAATTTGATTCTTCCGAATATCTCATGAGTGAGCTCATGCCTTCCGGTTCAGTAACTGAACCTGTATGATCCCTTTGAGAGATCATATTACTCATATGCCCTTATATGCACACCAGCGCGTCGGTGTATAGACCTTGATTAGGTCATCAACCTATTGGTCTGCCAAATGTACATACTCAAACATATAGTAACACATCTGTCTCCGGTTAGAGGATGTGTGCCTATATCGTGACAGCATACGATATAGGACTTTGGTTATCTCGATCTCGTTAAGTCAACTCTTTCACCTAACTAATCTGACACCTCCGAATCTCTAATCCTATGCAGAGGACCTGCATCAAGAGGTCGGTCAGATATCAGCCTAACTGAGAAAGGATTGCCGTCTCCTACTCAGGCTGGAGATCATCTTCCTAATAATCATTTGACGGTGCTCGATGAGTCCTCGATCTAACTCATTAGATATTCATCTAAGCACCAGCCTCTATGATTCAATAATTGAATCAACAGCTGTATGATCATTAAGATAGCCATGGTACATAACCTTAATTGTACTAAGGGACCTATTATGCAAACTATGTACTCTTTATTTCAGATTAAGGAGTGAATTGCAATAATATTTATTGCATAATGGCTCGCCGTGGGCTCGCATGTCCAACAAGTTCCACTAATCTATAACCAAGACTCCTCAATGCTCAAGATCAGAACAAGTCATCAATCACAAACCCTGAAGACCATGAATCTTTTCTTGTCCTGTGAATGTGAGGTCTAAGCTCTCCACCTCAGAAATGGCAACTTGACAACCCTCCCCAACAAGGTAACTCTATGACCTCAATCTGGCCACTCTTTCCTCGAGGAGCGGGGTATTCCCTTCTAAGTTAAAGTTCAACCGGCTCAAGAAGAGGAGGAAGAAGAGAATGGGTCAAGGTCAATGTAGCCATGTACCCTTGGGAGCTTGACCAGTGTACCCAAGTCTCCCTGCTGCAAGCTACATCAGGTGGATCAGGAAACTCAAGCTTTGCTTATTGCACTCTATATACATACTCCGGTGGGATTATCATTTTCTATCAGACCCACCACTTTTTTGGAGTTATTTTCTTTTTGCATTTTTTTTCAAGTGCATATATACAACATATACATGTGCAGCATATATACAATGTGTTTTTCCTCTTGAGCCAGTAGACTATCCCTCTTTTGAAGCTTTATTGCAACCCACAACTCCCGTCGTTAGACCTCATGGCAACCAGACCAAGTTGAGACGCACTTCCTTCACTAAAAGAAGAAGAGATGTTCCGCCTAGAAGTACTACCCTCATATGCTACCCCAAGTCAAGGAAGACTGCCTCCTCACCACCTCATCCGTAGAGAGCTCGGTGCATAGTGCTGGTGTCCAAGTAAAGCCATAATCTATATGAGTCATGTGTTGTTGTTAAGTGCTCTACTTAGGCTCATTAAGATGACATGTGATCATAGCCTAGTGGACTCAAAGAATTAAGTCACCATGGACCTGAAAAGCCTTAAACCTAAGCCCTATAAGGTTCCTCTTAGAAGTCAGGTGGATTAAGATCTTAATCAAGCTCCATTTCTCAATTTGATTCCAGGCTAGTTTAAATGTCAACTATCATCCAGAAAAACTATATACATATGTACAAATGATGCTATTTACACAAAGTTTACAAACATGCAAAATTTTTGAAAAATGTTTTGAAATCATGAATGGATGATGCATGAAGTGCAAATTTTGCAAAAAGTATTTACACACATTTACACAAGATTTTTGCAAACTTTTGATTTTCAAAACATTTTGGAAAAATTTTGTACTATATACATAATTTTGATAAGAAAATATTTACACAAGCTTTACACAAAAGATTTTTGAAATCATTTTTACAAAAAAATTTGTACACTAGCTATTTATGTGCAAATAAAAGAAGGTTTATGTACATGAAAAAATTTTAAGTTTTGTGATTTTTCAAGTTTTTAGCCATTTTATTTATTAACACACTCACACAAAGTACGAGTTATGGCTAAAGTATATATGAAATATATACACACCCCCCTATACTTAGCTCGAACGATGTCCTCAGAGTCAAGAGCGATGAAGAAGACAACTCATGCTAGGTATAGGGAAGTAAAAAGGAAGGCTATATACAAAGACGAATGAATGAAATAGAAAATCAAGAGGATCTCGGGTCTTCCCCCTATACTTAGAATCAAGTAATCCTAAGTATAGCAGGCTGTATACTAAGGGAAAACCGAGTGGAGAATGTACAGGGTCTACCCCCCTATACTTAGGGTAAAATATTGCTAAGTATAGGCAGCAAAAACAGGGGTAGAAAGAAACAAAAGAAATACCCGAAGGTCCTACATCCCCCCTATACTTAGGGTAAAGTGCACCCTAAGTATAGCATAATCAACAGATGAAGAAAGGGATGTGGGACTAAAGAATGTAGTGATATAGACATCTGGATCTATACAAGGCGGAAGATCAGTGAAACTCAGGCGTGAGATGCATTAGATGTGAGTCAAAGACCACATCTCACGCAAAATGAATAGGGGCAAGATCAACGACCCGCGGCTCATGATCTAGAAATGGCTTGAGCCGCTGGCCGTTCACTCGAAAGGTACTCTCAGAAGACAACTCGGATATATCAATGCTACCGTTGTCGTGTACCTTTCTCACCAAGTAGGGTCCCTTCCACTTGCTCTGTAGCTTCCCTGGAAATAAACAAAGCCTCGCATCAAACAACCATACTCTCTGTCCAGGCTCAAAATGCTTGTGGCTGATATGAGAATCATGCCACTCCTTCACTCTCTCCTTATACTGTAGGCTGTTTGAGAAGGCGGTATCTCTCAACTCCTCCAGGGCTGCTAACTCTACCCTCCTCTGGTCTCCTATACCATCTGGATCCATAAGTATATCAGTAACTGCCCAAAGTGACCTGTGCCTCAGCTCAACAAGTAAATGGCACAGCTTGCCATATATGAGGAGAAAGGGAGATGTGCCCAATGATGTCTTGAAAGACGTCCTATATGCCCACAAGACCGAGTCCAAAAATTGTGACCAATCCTTTCGGTCAGGGCGGACGACTTTCTGCAATATAGTCTTGATCTCCCTGTTCGACACCTCGGCTAGACCATTCGTCTGTGGATGGTAAGGTGTGGCAACACGATGGTCTATACCGAACTCGCTAGCAAGGGCCTTCACCTGGTCATTGATGAAATGAGACCCCCCATCTGAAATCAAAACTCGAGGGACCCCGAACCGCGTGATGATGTGCTTCCTCAAAAATCTGCAAACTGTCCTCGCATCAGCGGCTCGGGCGGGGATAGCCTCAACCCAACGACTAACATAGTCTACAACCAACAGAATGTACTCAAATTCCTGACTCTTAGGGAATGGACCCATGAAATCGATGCCCCATGCATCAAAAACCTCACAGAAGTGAATGGGCTGCATCGGCATCATATCACGCTGTCCACAAGTGCCCATCCTCTGACAGTCAGTACACCTCTTCATGAACTCATAAGAGTCCTTGAAGAGGGTAGGCCACCACAAGCCGGATTGGAGCACTTTCTGTGCCGCTCTCCTCCCAGAATGATGTCCTCCTGCCTCAAGCTTGTGGCAGTAAGTGAGGACGCTATGGTGCTCCTCCTGAGGAATGCACCGACGCCAGACGCTATCCTCTCCTTCGTGGTAAAGGATGGGATCCTCCCAGTGGTAGGACTTGGCCTTCGCAAGGAAGGTCTCAAGCCTCTGCCTGGGCCAATCTTGTGGGACTTTCCCAGCAACGAGAAAGTTCACAATATCGGCATACCAAGGGAGTGAGGCGATAGCAAGGATCGCCTCGTCTGGGAAGGTCTCACAAATGGGATCAATCTGCTCAGACTCCTCAGGCTGCTTTATAGGGGAGAGGTGATCCACCACCACATTCTTGACTCCAGGCTTATCCTTGATCTCAATGTCAAACTCCTGGAGTAGAAGGATCCATCTAGTAAGTCTGGCCTTGGCATCCTTCTTTGCCATGAGGTATCGGATGGAGGTGTGATCAGTGTACAAGGTCACTCTAGATCCAATGATATAAGATCGAAACTTATCTAGGGCGAACACTATGGCTAGCATCTCCTTCTCTGTGACCGTATAATTCCGCTGCGCGGAATCCAATGTGCGGCTAGCATAGTGAATAGCAAAGGGGACTCCATCCCTCCTCTGTCCCAGCACGGCCCCTACGGCAAAATCGGAGGCATCCGTCATGATCTCGAATGAGAGAGACCAATCGGGTGGCTGGAGAACAGGAGCCTCAATCACACACTGCTGGAGAGTCGCAAAGGACGAAAGACACTTGTCATTGACAAGGAACTCGGTGTCTTTCGTCAAGAGGTCAGTCAACGGCCGGACAATCTTGCTGAAATCATGAATAAATCTCTGATAGAAACCAACGTGCCCCAAGAATGACCGTAGCTGCCTCAAATTGGACGGCGGTGCGAGTTTTCTAATGACATCAACCTTGGTCGGATCAACCTCCATGCCCCTGTTGGAGATGATATGGCCAAGCACCGTCCCTTGAGTCACCATGAAGTGACTCTTCTCCCAAGAAAGCACCAAATGGACCTCTATACATTGCTGGAGTACTCGGTCTAGGCAGTCAAGACAGGAGTCGAATCCGTCGCCGTAAACCGAGAAATCGTCCATGAAGACCTCCAAACACTCCCCTACCACGTCTGAAAAGATCGATAGCATGCATCTCTGAAATGTCGCAGGGGCATTGCATAGCCCAAATGGCATGTGTCGGAAGGCGTATGTACCGAAGGGACAGGTAAAGGTGGCCTTCTCCTGATCCTCAGGAGCGATGGCCACCTGGTTGTAGCCCGAGTACCCATCCAGGAAACAGTAATGGCTCTTCCCTGCCAGTCTCTCAATGATCTGGTCAATAAAAGGCAGGGGGAAATGGTCCTTTTTGGTGGCCTGGTTGAGTCTCCTGTAGTCAACACAGACCCGCCAAGAGGTGGGTACTCGTGTAGCAATCTCCTCTCCCGACTCATTGATCACAGTCGTGATGCCCGTCTTCTTGGGCACCACATGCAAGGACTGACCCACTTGGAGTCGGAAATGGGATAAATAAAATCTGCGCTCCACCATTTTGAAATCTCCTTCATGGCGACCTCTCTCAGGTTGGGGTTCAGCCGCCGCTGGAACTCACGCGACGGCTTCGCCCCCTCCTCGAGATAAATATGGTGGGAGCACAACGATGGACTAATCCCATGGAGATCTGCTATGCTCCATCCGATTGCCTTGCGGTTCTTTTCAAGAACCCGCATCAAACGGGATTCTTGCTCTCCAATCAGATCGGCGGAGATGATGACTGGGTACATCTCAGGCTCGCCCGCAAGGAATCGATACTTCAGCGAAGTAGGGAGCGACTTCAGCTCTGGACAGCAGGGTGCTGGCAAATCTGGCTTCGAAAGAAGGTGTGTGTATGCTGCCAAGTCTGCCTGGGAGAATGAAAACGAACTCTCGCAAACTGGATCTGGAGAAGGCTGCTCAACTGAACTGTCTCTGATCTGCTCGGCATCTACCTCCTCCTCAGCTGTAGGCTCTATGGGACTCAGGTCTGGCATCTGATCCTCGCAATCTGTCCAATCAGACTCTGAATCCGAGGGATCTGCATCAAACAAGGTGGCATCAGTACCACCATCACACAAGGTGGCCTCAGTACCACCATCACTAGAAATCGTGATGCGATCGAGAACCGGCTCTACTGCCACTGAAGTATCCTGGACCAGGGCTGTGCTCTCCAAGCTCTCCTCTGCTATCAACTCGGCATCAGCGGTGTCTGGAAATGAGAGGATGGCCTATGCTGCAGGGTCTGCCCATGCTGCCTCATCGTCTGTGATCACAAAATCACAATCCTGGTAGATATCTAACCCGACATCTGTCAGCTGCTCTGTATCTGTGCTGGTCCTTGAGCATGCTCTGTCTCTGGCTCTGTAGTCCTCGACCGTCTCTATTTTTACACTCTCGCCCTCGACGCGAAAGTATACCTTCCCGCTATCATGATCAGTCACCGCCTTGGCTGTGGCCAAGAACGGACGACCGAGGATGATGGGGGTATCCGCCACTGAATCATGGATCTCCATGTCCAACACTACGAAGTCCACGAGGAATTGCAGGCCCTGAATAGTGACGACAACGTCTCGCAACAACCCCTTTGGCCTCTTGACAGATCGATCAGCAAACTGAAGGACTGTCCTGCTCTGTCTAAGAGTGCCCAACTCGAAGCGGTCGAGAAGGGCTGCCGGAAGGAGGTTGATAGACGATCCGCTATCCAATAGAGTCTGATCGAACCTCTGCTCTCTAATGTGACATCTAACATATGGGGCTCCTGAATCTGGCCTCTTGGCCGGCAGATGGTTCTGGATCGCGAAGCACGTGGCCTTTGTCAGCACATGAATCTCTGAATGGTGGTTCCTCCTCCTCCTCCTGACTGTAGTCCTGTCTCTCAAAGAACGCTGAAGAAGGGGGATGTGCTGCAAAGCCTCCTGAAGGGTCAGCTGGATATGGAAACGATCAATCATGCTCTGGCTGAACTCCTCCTGCTCTCTCTTTTTTGGATCTTTTTCTTTTTTCTTCCCCTTCCCCATCAGAAGGGCTCTAGAGAAGGGGATCACAGGGTCCTTCTCAGATGAAGGACTAGGAATAGGTCTAGACGGCTCGACGGCCGGATCCGCACATACATCAAGCACCACAGTGGGACCAGAATAAACTAAACCTTTTCCTTTATTCACAACATGGTTCCGAGCTACATCAGTGGAAGGAAAAACAACAGCTCTCTCTACATGAACACCGGTGGCCTCAGTACCACCACGGGTTGGCTCTGCTGGGCGTCTCGCGGCCTCAGTACCGCGTGCTGGCTCGGCAACTCGGGTGGCGTCAGTACCACCTCCTCGAACTGGTGAAGTGGTGGCCTCAGCACCGCCTGGGGTATCAGCATCCTTGGTGGCATCAGTACCACCGTCATCATCATGAGTGGCCTCAGTACCGCTCTCCTCCTCCTCATCTGGCGCTCTAGGTGTATCCTCGTGTCGTCGCTCAGACGAGACGCCGCCTGATAAGCTCCCTGCACCCTATGTTAATTCGGTCAAATTAATGTCCAAATTAATGTTAATCGTTCGTTGCAGTCGGATACGAGAGGCTAGTCAAAAACCACTTATCGATTAATGTGAAGTTAATTTTAAGCGGCAATTTTTTTACTTGGTGGAGTCCAAGGTCGATCTCAGGGAGGCATCTGTCTCCTTAGGTGAATTTAAGCAAGGATCCAAGTGCGATTTTCGGGAAGTAGTTTTTTTGTCTTTTTTTTTCTTTTTTAGCAGACTTATGCAGACAATGCAGGCCAATTTAATGTTCAATTTAATTAGGGTATCAAATGAAGTCCAAAAATTATGAAAATTGGCCAGATGGTTAATGATGATGAAAATGACCTACGCTATTTTTTTGGAATATTTCGACACTAAATAAATTTACTGTGAATTAAATGAACAGATAGAGTAATTTTCAGTATTTAATTTTTAATAAATATCAAACCACAATTTTTCCAAGAACTAAAATTATCCTAGGTGGCTCTAATGATAAGGAACCTAGGAAAATTAACAGAACTTAATTTCACTGTGAAATGAATTAATTAAAATTATTCTAAGAAAATCACTCAACAATTTATTTAGGCCTCGATATGCGTGCAATTGCTATGAAATTTTTATGGTATGTTAAAAATGATGTCCTTAAGCTACTGTGAATTTTTGATGAATTTTGGAAGCACAAAGAATTAACTATAAATCAAAAGGTGTCACTGGGCAAAATATGTCAACAATTCACCAATTAATTCATTAATAATTCAAATGAACTTACAAAAAGATGACACGTGGACCAATAGACAGAGGACAAAATTTCCAACAAAATGCAATTTTTAAAATTTCAAAATGATGTAAAATGCAATCTAGGGATGCGTGCAAACACAGGGATATAAATGCAATACAGGAAATTAAAATTACAATAAACAAATATGCAGACAGGGACTAAAATGCAATTACCTATAATGTGGGGGACTCTTGTGCAAAATCTCCACAGGGCACGTGCTCCTCACGTGGGTCTGCTTCACAGGGACCTCTTTGCAATTTTGGAAAGCTCCAGGGGCCTCGGTGCAATTTACCCAGGCCGCACGTGCTCCTCACGTGGGCGGCCTAGGTTCGGGGGGGCTGCGGCGGCTCGGAGCGAGGTTCGGGCGCTCTGGAGGTCCGGAGTGAGGCTCGGAGTAGGCTCGGGTCGTCCGAGCCTAGGCTTGGGGCCGAGGCTCGGTCTTCGTCGACGTGGCCGGCTGCGGGCCTTTGGATCAAGATCGATCCAAAGGGTGGCGGCGAAGACGCGTGGCGTTCTCCTGATCGTGGGATCAGTGATGATCCTACGGTCGAAGGCGAGTCCGGTGGCGAGCGACGTGGCGATGTGAGAGCCGTTCGATCGATGCGATCGAACGGCAGATGCTCTTCTTCCTCGACGGTCCTCCGCCGCCTGCGGAGGAGAAGGCGGGGCTCCGGCGAGGATGCGGTAGCTCCGCCCGTCCTTCCTCGAGGTGCTGACGCTCTCCAGATTGTCGGAGATAGCCCGGAAGATGCGTGGCGAGGAGGCGGAGAAGATGGTGGTCTCAGGAGCTTCGGAAGGCGGCCTGATGACAACGGCGATGAAGCTCGAAGATGGCTCCGGTGACCTTCCGTTCAGTGAGAAGATGGGTACCTGCAAGTGTGAAATAGAGAGCCGGAGCTCGTGCGGGTGTTTGTGGAGAGATGGAGGTGATCGGTGAGGCCTAGGGCGTGAAGGAGATGGTCGGCGATGGTGCTCCGGCCAAGTGGCGGAGCTGGAGGTCGATGGTTGGTGGAGTGCGTCGTCGGTCGTCGTGAATGGTGTCGCAAGGATGAGAGCTTCGACGCGAAGCTCAGCGAGATGAAAGGGAAGCGAGAGAGTGACCAGTGGCGGCTAATAAAATCGGAGAAATCGAAGATAAAAACAAAGGATGATCGGAGGAGAAATGGAGGGATCTACCTGGGAAATGGAGCTCAGTTTTGAGCTCGAGGTCGTCGCTCGAAGGTCGGTAGGTGGCCTGAGCTCACGCAGCTCGCGGATGGAGGCTGCAGCACGGCGGTGAAGGCTGTGGATCTCGCCGGAGTCGAATCCCCTTCTTCGCTCAACGATTCAACTAATTGTTGTCACCAACTGGTAGGGCGGAGCTCAGGGAAGCTCTCTGGAGTGGCGGATGGCGGTGAACGTTGCCGGTGGTGGCGTATTTATAAGGTGAAGTCGGTGGCAGTGTTGGCGACAAGGCGAGTTTCGAGGGCGACGTGGAGCT
Source organism: Ottelia alismoides (assembly GCA_037367405.1). NCBI lineage: Eukaryota > Viridiplantae > Streptophyta > Magnoliopsida > Alismatales > Hydrocharitaceae > Ottelia > Ottelia alismoides. Next base: position 888,050 of record JAZKJV010007006.1, read on the forward strand.
TCTATGGTGGAGGTGGTGGAGCGTGAGGGAGCTGGCGAGGGAGAGGGACGAGTGGGTGATGTCGTGGGGGTGTCAGCGGTGGAAGAGGGAGGCTGACGTGCAGCCAGAAATAGAAAGGGGGCGCCCCTCCCGCAAGGCAAGGGACGTGGGAGAGAGGGGCGCCCGGAGGTAGGAGACGAGGTCTCCACCGTTGGATCTTGTGATCCAACGGTGGTGATCAAAGCGTGGTGGGCGGGTAGGATGAGATCGGGGGCTCGGTGATGATGGGCTGCGATGGAGCCACGTGGCGCGCTGCGGGCGAAGCGCGAGCAGGCGGCCTGGATGAGGGGATGGAGCTGATCGAAGGGCCAAGACTCGCTGGAAGGGGAGACGGCTGAGATCAGAGGATCAAGGATGCGATCCAGCGGTCTATAAAGCGCCACGTGGCATGTTCTGGTGAGAGCGCGATCGTGCGGCGTGGATGAAGGCCGGAAATGATCTGAGGGTCCAGGCTTTAGGCGCGCGTGGGCAGCGCTGGGCCGTTGGATCTGGAAGAGGATCCAACGGTTGGAAGATGAGGCAGATGAGGTGAGGGGAAGCGGGCCGCGTGGCGCAACCAGAGGGCGCCACGTGGCCTGCTATGAGTGGCTGGAGGAAAAGACGCGTGTAGAGAGAAGAGGGAGCCGAATTTGGAAAAACTCAAAACATGAAAGTTGTAGATCTCGATGAGATCTACAAGTTTCATGTTGACCAAAGACGGAGCTGAGGTCAAATATGATACATAAATACAAGGATACATAGATATACATATATAGTATACAAAGTGGCCCAAAAACCCATCTTTCTCATACAAGCTCCAAATTCAATGAAATTAGTTTCATTTTAAAGGTCTTTTAATGTGTAGTATTCTAAAAGTAGGTAGACCTAATTCAGAGTTTGCATGAGGACTTTATGTGCATTCTAGTGTACAGGGGTTCTCAGGCTTTATTGTCTATTTTACAGGGGTGATTTTTGGCATTCTTCCCTATATTATTAACTAAGGAGTATAGATTATAGAGAAGAGGTTATTTTGGTGAATAGGTATTTTACAAGGGATTTTTGGCTTCTTATTTAAATGCAAATGAGCTGCTAAACTACATGAGTTATGAATATATGCATGAATGCTATTTATGCAATATAAGGGGAAATATGCCTCTATTTTCTCGGGAACAAGGCTCTATTTTTGACTTTTGAAGTGATGAATCACAGATTCATCACCGCCGTCGGCTGGTGTCCCAGCGCTCCTAAGTGTGACAAAATCAACATCAAATAGATCCGAAGACATATCATCAAATGGATCACTAGGAGCGGCATGCTCACTGTAAGCTACCTGCTCAGATTTCCGCTTCAGGCTGTTGGGATTCGGCTCTATCTGGGCAGGAATGGCGGCCTTCCCTCTCACAATGTCCCGCATCTCCTGGTGGAACTCGTCCATCTCCCGTCTGAAAGTGGCCTGCTGGTCCGTGAGGAGGCGGGCTATATCGTCCAAGGCGGGGCTCTCGTATGGAGGACCATGAGAGCCCGACGGGTAGCCTCTCTGATAATGAGGCTGCTGGAACTGGTGCTGCTGCTGCTGATAGGGGTAAGAGGAAGGGTGCTGCTGCTGGTGTGGCTGGTGAGGCTGCTCTCGCCTCCAAGACTGTCCCTGCTGCTGATAGGGATGAGGAACGAAGGATGACTGCTGCTGTGACTGATAGGCTGGGGGCTGCTGCTGCTGGTGATCTCTTTGCTGGCTGAACTGCCCTCCCTGACCGGATGACTACTGCTGGGGTGGGTACCTCCACTCCCCCACCTGAATCCGGGATGGTCTCGTCGGATCCCAGGCTGAGGACGGTCATACCAAATCCCGTTGACATCCATCAACGGCTCTGCATCGTACTGGGCTGGCGGGAGTACTGCCAGAGGCTGATCCGGCTGGTATACCACCATCTGCATGTCTGGAGATGGTGGTGACTGGTAAGAGGGCTGCTGCTGCTGGTACGGCTCCGCCTGTACAAGGTGAACCTGTCTAGGCTGCTGGTGTGAGCTGGAGCGCTGGAACGAGCTGCTGCTGCCGCCGGTATCGCCTCGCGACTGAAGACGGGGCTGTGAAGCCGTCTGTGCCTCCTGGAGACACATGAGCTGGGTCTTCATGTCGCTCAGAGTCTGTGCCATCTGATCCATCTGAGTGATGCCCTGGCACTGCTTCTTCTCAATCAGCTCCATCCGATCCAACTTCTCCCTGATGATACTCATATCCGCAGCGGATGACTCAGCATGTGCTGCTGCTACTGCGGATGAACTAGATGGACCGGCGTCGACCCGTGCTATCCTCTGGTACTGCACGGGTCCTGGCTGCTGCTGGGGTCTGCCCTGAGTGTACAACCTGGTCTGGGACATCACCATGTAGTTCTCGGCCATCTCCTCGTAGATGGCCCAGACCTGGTCGTGATCCTTGGCGAAGTAAGACCCGCCACAAGAAGCATTCACCAAGCCTTGGAGCTCTGGTGTCAGCCCGCTGAAGAAGCTCTGCACAAGGTTGGGCTTCGAAATGTTGTGGTGCGGGCATCGATCTGTAAGCTCACGGAACCTCTCCCATGCCTCGTGGAATTGCTCGTTGGGGAGCATGGAGAAGTTGCTGATGAGGGCTCTCGCTGCATTGGTCCGCCCGAGTGGATAGTACTTGTTCAAGTACTCGGTGCAGAGCTGCTCCCAGGTGCAAACGAACTTCCCCAAGTGCTTCAGCCAGGTGGCTGCTCTGTCGGCCAAGGAAAAGGGGAAGGCAATCATCCGAATCGTATCCTGGTCCACCTGACGATCGTGGACAGTACTGCAGATCATAAGAAACTCCTGGAGGTGGAGATGGGGCTCCTCAGTGGCGAGCCCGTGGAAGCGGGGGAGTAACTGCAAGGTGTTCGGGGGGAACATGAAGTCCCCCACGATGGCTGGAAGTACAACCCAGTGGTGCGTCAGCGTCGATCCGGGGTTGTGCAACTCCTGCATCGGTCTCGGTGGTCCTCCTGCCGCGGTTACGGCGGCTGCTGCTGCGGCGGCGGCTGCTGCGGCGGTTGCTGCATCTGCATCCTCTGGGATCCTCGGTCCCTCTCTGCGCTCCTCGCGCTCAGCTCGCATCTGCTCCATCTCTCTCCTCATATCGAGCATGAATGCTCCCTGATCCCTCAACTGCTGCTGAACGGTCTCTAGTGAGGCGATCAGGGTGGAGTTGATCGCACTCTGGTCCAATAAGAAGTGCTCAGGCTGACCTCGGGAACGATCATCAGAACTACCGGCCATGACATTTGCAAAATCAAATGAGCCAAACTCAGGTGCTGTCAAATCTACTAATCTATCCTCTGGCTCATGTCTCTCAGAACCGAAGGAAAGGGGGTCGAGGGGGAACAGGGCGGAGTCATACTCGGGCGCGGAGAGCTGGTCTCGGCTCTCGCGGGCCAACCTAGATGAATGGGTAGACGTGCCCTAAAGCGGTGCAGTCAGAGGCTGCCTGAGAGAGCGTCTACCCATCATCGTGATCTGACGAGTAAGGCGGATGAGATCTGGAGAAACTATGATCGGCAACCAAATCCTCTGTTCACCAACGCAACACGAGCTGAAGACCGTAAAGGCTCGGTCAAATTATCTTGTCAAATTTTATTAGGTGAATAAACAATCTATCAGAGCGCTTACGTGACCTGTTGGGATACCCGATGCTACCCCAACCGACTGGCCCGCACGGAAGAGTCGGTAGTCAGTCAGGAATAACACCGGAGGGCTCTACCTAGTGAACGGGTCACTCTCTCGCGCAATCAAACCAAACAATGAGGGGGTTGCTCTCCCCAAGACAAATTTTTAAGTCGAGTGTCTTTTAGGGTCAATAGTTTTAGCCAGTCCCAATTTTATGGTTTTTCTTTTTAATCTTTTTCAATAAAAACAAAGGCCTAACGAATTTTTCGGTTCTCCTGGTTATTTAATCAAAAACAAGGGGGAGAAGTCGAAAAAGCCGATGCGCGAAGAAATCAATGATGCATGCAGAGATAGAAATGCGTACCTTTCCTCCAGCACTCTACATGCAAGTGATCCGCGCAGAAATGTAAAGACAGAAAATAAACTACCTAAATGGTGCAGCGGTGAAAACCGAATCCTAAACAGGCAATTCTACTCGCAGAACCGTCTAACTGGTCACCGATCCTTCAAGCCAAAGGTCCGGTCTCGGTCTACCCCTCCTCCTCCCGACACATCGGGTTCAGGAGCAGCGCTTGGCAGGGCAGGATACGGCACGTAGGCTACGAAGGGGAATGAGTCAGTTATTTTTATTAATCATTTATTAGTAGGTCCAATTAATCGCACTATAGGAACAAGCAGATAATTAGGTGTGGGGATCCTACTAATTACGGCACAAGCAAGCAGAAAATCCTAAGTCTAGGGGCTCGAGAAAAACCGTTGAAAACCGGAAAAGGCAGCGAAAAACCAAAAGCCGCGAGAAAAAGCCGCGAAAAATCTAAGGGTCCCCCGAGCACACCGGTGCTCGGCGAAACAGACCCGCTAAGAGTTCAAGTCCAAGAGTCTAAGTGTCTGTCTCTGTATTATTACAAATAATAATCAAATGAATAAAAGAAAATCTAAACTACTCTACTCTAATCCTTGCCCGCTCGTCTACCCTCTCACGCTCTCCTGCGGCTCCGTGTAGAAGGAAGCCGCCTCCAAGTTCCTTGGTTGCGTAAGCTTCTCAAAATCGGCCGCCTCGGTCCTCGGGCCCTCGTAAGAAAGCAGACAAGTGTCAGCCCAATAAAATGAGCAAATAATAGCAAGAAAAATAAATAAAAATAAAATGAGGGTATATATGCAAAAATGCCTAATAAAATAAACAAACAAAAATCAAACAAAACAAAAATAAAAGAAAATAAAATAAAACAAAATAAAGCAAAAATAAAATAAAAACAAAAAGCTGCGAAAAGCCGCGAATAAGAAAACGAAAATAAAACAAAAACTACTAAGCCGTGCTCCCCGGCAACGGCGCCATTCTGATGAACACGTAGATCGAGCGACTAAGGTAAAGGTACTAAATGGTCGTCGCGACCTCAATCACTCGGTCGTGTCAATCAAGAAAAATAGACCACCAATATAAAAAGAAAAATCGAATCGAAATCAAGCTAACGGTCTTGTTATTAGTTTAACCTGGTATAGCGACTAGGGTCGAACACAAGGAGCACGAAATGGCCTCGCGGCCTACGAAGTAGTCAAAAAGAAAAGAAAAGGAAATAAAAAGGTACTTTTGGTGGTTTTTAAGTCTTTTTATAATTTTTTGGATTTTTGGTTAATTAAGAAAATAAGGCAAACAATCAAACAAGGCAGTTCAACTATTTATTTCAAGCACGAAAAATCAACCAAAAATGCAAATAAAAATATTTTTGTGTGTTTTATAATTTTTACAGTTTTTAGTGAATTTTTGAGATTTTTCTGATTTTTATTTAATTTTCTAAAAATGAAACAATGCAAAAAGATAAAAACAATGTCCAGCCAAGCTTAAGGGGTTTAGATAAAATATCTAAAAACCCCCAAAAAGCCTAGAGGTAATTTTCCTGTATAGTAAACACTACAAAGAAAATTTAACCACTGGATTTATTATTTTTAGATTTTTAAATTATTTATTAGAATTTTTAGAAGTTTTTAGGTGTTTTTCAATTTTTATGAGTTTTAGGTAATGAAAAATAGCCAAAATCGACTAGAAAATCAAGCACAACAAAACAAACAGTAAATAATTTTTTTGTAATTTTTAGATAGGTTTTAATATTTTTTGTGCTTTTTCAAATCAGACAGTAAAGAAAAGTGATGTTTTTGAATTTTTAAAAATAACAAATCAAAACAAAATTGTCCCCAAAAATTCCTGAAAATTTTACACTATGGCAGGAGCCATGTGTCCAATTTTCATTGGATTTGGAGTATGTTTGCTATTTTATTCAAAAATAGAAAGAAGGTACTGTGCACAGGGACCTTAGTGCAAATACCAAGAGTCCTGGGGGGTCCGGTGCAAAATACCCAGGAGATCACGCGCGTCGCGCGTGCCTGAGGCACTCAGGGACCCAAATGTAAGGAAAACAAGTTCTGAGGGCTATTTGGTAACAGGTACCAAAAGCCCAAGGGCTTGTTTGCAATTAACCCACTAATACACGCACATGCACAATTACTTTACGCACAGGGGTATAAATGCAATAATCCAAAAGTTTTCATTCAACTCAGAACATCTCAGAACTACAAGGTATACAGTGCAAATAGCCCAAAAAACCACGTGTCCAAGCACGTGCTACACCATACACAGGGGCATAAATGCGAAAGAAATAAAGTGCAAGGTCCTTAATGCAATTGTACCAAAAAATAAATAACTACACTATGTATTTACAAGACTGAATGCTAAATAAAATAAAAGACAGGTCCTAAGGGTAAATTACCCTTTATTAAGTCGAGCCGCTGGATGGATGCGACGTGGTAGATGAACGGTCAGGATTAGATGGCCCTCCAAAGCTGGGCTCCTCGCGGTGATCGGACGGCGGAGGAGTAGCCACGTGGAGGATCGAACGGTGGAGGGCGTCGGTGGCTAAACCTCGCGCATCGGGCGGTCCAGATCGCCTCTCCAAGGATCTGACGGTGACAGGACCTCCTCAGGTGGACGGTCGAGATGCGAACTGGAGGTCGAAGGCGATCGGACGGCGGAGGAGGATGCTGGACGAACTGGGCACCGGCGAACTTTGTCGGGCTCGTGGCGGTGCTGGCGTCCTCCTGGAAACTCGCTGAAGATCGGAGAAGATGCGTGGGAGGCTTCCGCGTCGAGTGAAGGTCTCCGATGACCCAGCCGAGCTCTAGAGAGCTCCGGCAAGGTCGGCGGAGCTGGAGCTACTGGACCGAATGGTCCAAGCCCTTAGATGGGCTTGGATGAACCTGCAAAGTAGACCAGAAAGCTCGCGGGTCGAGGGCAAACTGCCTCGACCCCGTTAGGCATGGTGAAGGTGGTCGGGGGGGGGGGGGGGTCGATGTGGGCGAGCTCCAGCGAGGGTGTGGACGGAGGAGCTCGAACCCCAGCTCCTGTGCGAGCTGGGTTGAATGGATGGGTGCAGAACGTGCGTGGGAGGAAGGCGGAGGCGAAGGTGGATTCCGATGATTGAATGGAACAGTGGGATGGTCGGAATCAGCGAAACACGACGGCGGAGCGAATTGGGGGTAAACTGAAATTGGCGAAAAAGAAAGGGAAACGGGTCTACCTGGGTGGACGAATCGACTGGGAAGAAGCTTGTGCAGCTCCTGGTCCTTGCCTCGAGGAGCGTCGACCTCCGAGGCTCGAGCTCCTGCTCTGGGCGGAGCACGACGGTGTATTCCGCCGGATTAGTAGGCCACTGCCCCTCTCCTCGCTGCGACAGCACCTGGGGCGAGCTGTCACTCTCACTCGAGCACTGGAGGTCACTGGGGGTGGAGCGAATGAGCCAAAGATAGGAATGAAGGTGGCGGAGCTCGAGCTATATACGTTGGAGGGTCCGGGAAGATGAGCGCGGGTAGGGCTATGGAGTGCGCGGATCCCGAGACGGATGTGCCGGCGAGGGTGCCGGATCTGACGTGATCAAAACGGACCCGGGGTTTGGGGGGAGGATGATCGGGTTTAGACACGAAAAATGCGAGAAATCGGTTCGGGTGTCAAAACCCGTGGGAAGTGCTCCTGAGGGGGGCAGTTGACCGGGCGGTCAACAACTCCCTGGACCAATGGGAAGCGGTCACGTGGCAAATATTTAGAAATTAAATTAAAAATAGAAAACGACCGAATTATTAAAAAGTCAAAACATGAAATATTTTTGTTTTAATTTTTTCTATTTTTTAGTGATTTTTAATTAATTTTTCAAAGTAAAAATAGTGTATTTACATAGTAGGGTTATATATAGGTATATATACAATATATAGGATTTTAATTTTTAATTTGTTATTTTTATACAATTTTATTCCCATTTTTTATTCTATTCATATATATCATAAAATAAGGAATAAAAAGATATTTTTATATTATTTTTTTTATTTATATACATATGTGAAATAAATACATATGTGCATTTATATACATGGTATATTTTCAATATTATTTTTGATTTTTAATTTTGTTCTTTTTATCTTGTTTTTGTTTTAATTTATTTTATTTATTTACACCATATCATATAGAATATTTATAGAATTTTTGGAAATTAATTTTATTTATTTATAAGGCTAAATAAATAGGGATGATTGGACTATATACAAGGGGACTATGTACATGAGTGATGTTTTTGTTTTCTTTTTAATTTTTCTATTTTTATCTTGTTTTTATATTTATAAATATATACAAATATTTACAAACCTATTTTAATCTATTTTTGGGAGGAAAATATTTTTATTTTATTTATATAAATATTTACACACATGAGCCCCTATCTCCCTCTACTTTGGCTTTTATGCGGTCAGGCCCATGCTGAGCCCTCCCTTGGGTTAGGTTGCTCAATATTTATTCTAAATATTTCCCTCTTTTTCTTTTTAATCTTTATTCTTTTATTTTTGCACAAAAACATGCTAATTATAGGTTTTTACACAATGCATGCTTTTGGTAATTATTTCTATTTACAACTATATACATGCATTTGCAAAGGTTTTTGTAGCTAAAATATAAGAATAAAGAGTGATGAATGAGTATTCATCAGTACCTCTAGTTTCCCTTCCTTTGCGCTAATTTCTAGTTTCCCCCAATTTTCGCCGTTGCCGTCCACGTCCAATTCCGGCCACATCCATCTTCGTATCGATCATCGGACCGTTCCATCACGACCGCCTATCCCTCGCGCACGTTCTACGCCCTTCCATTCAACCCAGCTCGCAAAGGAGCTGGGGTTTCGAGCTTCATTGTCCTCCCCTCGTCGGAGCTCGACCGCACCGCCTCACCAGTCACCTTCTTCCCCTCTCACAGGGTCGAGGCACCTTGCCCTCGACCCGCGAGCGTGTTGCTGTGATTTGCAGGTCCCGTCGAGCCCATTTGAGGGTCTGACCATCCAAGAGTAGGCGCTCGACCTCCGCCGACCTCGTTGGAGCTCTCTAGAGCTCCGTCGAATCATCGGAGGCCACCATTTGACGCGGAGGGTCCATAGCTATCTTCTCCGATCTTCAGTGCGCCACGAGGAGGAAGACAGAGCACGCACGGCCCCAGCGAAGTTCGCCGGCATCCAGTTCTTCCTCGACCTCCAGGCACCGTCAGATCGTCTCCCCGCTCCAGTTCGCATCACGGCCGTCCATCCGAGGAGCCATCAGCAGCGTCAGATCTATCTGAGGCCGTTCGATGCCCGTGGTTTCGCCGCAGTGACTCTCCTTCGTTGGATCTTCCACATGGAGGAGTGTAGGCCGTCGATCAGAGCCGAGGAGTCCAGCGTTGGGTGCCACCAGTCCCGCACCGTTCGATGCACCACGTGGCATCCATCCATCCCTCGGATATAATAATGGGGTAATTGTCCTTAGGCCCCCCTGCTTTTAGTTGTTATTATTTAGCCCTGTAAATATATAGTTTAGTTGTTTTATTTCTGGTTTATTTGCACTTTGGACCTGAGGTTTGTTTTATTTGCATGTATACCCCTGCCTATAGTGTGTCACGTGCATCGACACGTGTGTTTTTGGGATATTTGCATACTTAGTCCTGTAGTTCCTGGATGTTATGAAATGAATGAATATTTTTGGATATTTACAGATATGCCCCTGTGAGTAGTTTTTATGCGCATGTGCGTTATATTAGTGGGTAATTTACAATCAAGTCCTCGGATTTTTGGTACCTGTTACCAACTAGTCCCAGAACTTTGTTTTGTTTGCAAATAGGTCCCTGTATGCCCCAGACATGCGCCGCACGCGTGATTTCTTGGGAATTTTGCACCGGACCTCCTGGAGCTTTGGTTAATTGCGTACAGGTCCCTATGCACTGTACCTAGGTTTTAATTTTGAATAAAATATCAAACTTACTCCGAATTCAATGAAAATTGGACACATGGCTCCTGCCATGTTGTAAAATTTTCTAGAATTTTTGAGGACATTTTTGCTTTTATTTGATATTTTTAAAAATTCAAAACTACCTTTTTCGTTACTGTTTGATTTAAAAATTCACAAAAAAATATTAAAACTCACCTAAAAATTATAGAAAAATTACCTACTGTTTAGTTTATCTTTCTTGATTTTCTGACCAAGTTCGGTTATTTTTCATTTTATGAAACTCATAAAAATTACAAAACACTAAAAATCTCATCAAAATTCTAATAATTAATTTAAAAAACGAAAAATAATAATTAAGGTGCCTAAATTTTCCTTGTTTCTTTCTCTTTACAGGAAAATTACCTCCAGGCTTATTGGGGACTTTTAGATATTTTATCTAAATCTCTTAAGCTCGGCTGGACAGTACCTTTATTTTCTTACATTGTTTTATTTTTAGAAAATTAAATAAAAATTAGAAAAATACCAAAAACTCACTAAAAATAGTAAAAATCATAAAAAGCATAAAAACATTTTTATTTGAATTTTTACTTGATTTTTGATGCATTAAATAATTGCTTGAATTTGGTTGTTTCCCTTGTTTCTTTATTTTCTTAATTAATTAAAATACAAAAAAATCAAAACAATTAAAAATCCACCAAAAACGCTTGTCTTTTATTTTTAATTCTTTTTTAGACTACTTCGTAGACCGCGAGGCCATCATGTACTCCCTGAGTCCGACCCTGGTCGCTGTACCAGGCTAATCTAATAGCCAGGACCGCTATCAATTTTATTTGATTTTGATTTGATTTTGGTGGTCTGATCTACATTTTCTTGATTGAGCCGAGGTTCTCATTGATCCGGGTCGCAACGACCCGAGTGATATTTTGACCTGATCCGGATTAGTGGGATTTTGGCCCATCAGAATGGCGCCGTTGCCGGTGAGCACGACTTAGTAGTTTTTCTTCTTATTTTTCATTTTCTTTTCATTTTCTTTTTCGCGGCTTTCCGCGGCTCTTTCTGAGTCTGCGGCTTTTCACGGCTTTTTTATTTTTCACTTAGTGTTGTTTTTTTTTTCTTTTTTTTCTTTTTCTTTTATTTTTATTTGTGCTTGTTTATTTTATTTTGTCTTTTTTGCACATATATCCTTGTTTTTATTTCTTGTTCATATTTGATTATTTTATTTGGTTTGACCACTTGTCTTCTTTCTTGCGAGGGCCCGAGGACCAAGGCGGCAGCTTTCGAGAAGCCGGCGCAACCGCGGGACTTGGAGGTGGCTCCCTTCTGCACGGAGCCGCAGGAGAGAGCGAGAGAGGAGTTGAGTGAGAGAGAGAGTAGTTAGGTTTCTTTCAGTACTTCATTTAATTATTGTAATAATACAAAGACACTTGCTAGACTTGGATTTTGTAGCGGGTCTGTTTCGTCGAGCACCGGTGTGCTCGGGGGACCCTTAGGAGCTTTTCACGGCTTTTCGTGGTTTTGATTTTCTTGCTGCCTTTTACGGTTTTCTGCGGTTTTTCTCGAGCCCCTAGATTTAGGATTTTCTGTTTGACTGTGCCGTAATTAGTAGGATCCCCACACTTAATTGATTGCCTGTTCTTATAGAGTGATTAATTGGACCTACTAATAAATCACTAATAAAAATAACTGATTCACTCCCTTCGTAGCCTACGTGCCGTAGCCTGCCCTACCAAGCACTGCTCCTGAACCCGATGTGTCGGGAGGAGGAGGGGTAGACCGAGACCGGACCCTTTGGCTTGAAGGATCGGTGACCAGTTAGACGGTTCTTCGAGTAGAATTGCCTGCTTAGGACTCGGTTTTTTATCGCTACACCATATAGGTAGTTTCTTTCAGTCTTTACATTTCTACGCGGATCACTTGCATGTAGAGTGCTGGAGACAGGTACGCATTTCTATCTTTGCATGCATCATTGATTTCATCGCGTATCGGATTTTTCGTCTTCTCCCCCTGTTTTCGACTTAATAATCAGGAGAATCGAAAAATTCGTTAGGCCTTTTGTTTTTATTGAAAAATATTAAAAAGAAAAACCACAAAATTGGGACTGTTTAAGCTATTGACCCTAAAAGACACCTGATCTAAAAATTTGTCTTGGAGAGAGCAACCCCCTCATTGATTGGTTTTTTTGTGCGAGAGAGTGACCCGTTCACTAGGTAGAGCCCTCCGGTGCTATTCCCGACTGATTACCGACTCATTCGTGCGGGCCAGTCGGTTGGGGTAGCATCGGGTATCCTAGCAGGTCACGTAATCGCTCTGATATTCTGTTTGTTCACCAAAATAAAATTGGACAAGATAATTTGACCGAACTTTCACGGTCTTCAGCTCGCGTCGCGTTGGTGAACTGAGGGGTTTGTTTGCTGATCATAGTTTCTCCAGATCCCATCCGCCTTACTCGCTACATCACGATGATGGGTAGACGATCTCTTAGGCAGCCTCTGGCTGCACCGCTTTCGGGCGCGTCTACCCACTCATCTAGGTTGGCCCGCGAGAGCCGAGACCAGCTCTTCGAGCCCGAGTATGATTCCGCCATGTTCCCCCTCGACCCCCTTTCTTTCGGTTTCGAGAGACCCGTGCCAGAGGAGAGATTATCAGATTTATCGGCACCTGAGTTTGGGTCATTTGGTTTTGCAGATGCCATGGCCGGCAGTTCAGAGGATCGTTCCCGAGGTCAGCCTGAGCACTTTGTGTTGGACCAGGGTGCGATCAACTCCACCCTGATCGCCTCCCTCGAGATAGTTCAGCAGCAGTTGAGGGATCAGGGAGCGTTCATGCTAGATATAAGGAGAGAGATGGAGGAGATGAGAGCAGAGCGCGAGCATAGGAGAGAGGGACCGAGGATCCCGGATGATGCAGATGCAGCAGCCGCAGCAGCAGCCGCCGCAGCAGCAGCCACCGCAGCCACGGCAGGAGGACCACCGAGACCGATGCGGGAGTTGCACAACCCCGGATCGACACTGATGCATCATTGGATCGTGCTACCAGCGATCATGGGGGACTTCAAGTTCCCCCCGAACACCTTGCAGTTGCTCCCCCGCTTCCACGGGCTCGCCACCGAGGAGCCCCATCTCCACCTCCATGAGTTCCTGATGATTTGCAGCACTGTCCATGACCGTCAGGTGGACCAGGACACTATTCGGATGATTGCCTTACCCTTTTCACTGGCAGATAGAGCAGCCACCTGGCTGAAGCATCTGGGGAAGTTTGTTTACACTTGGGAGCAGCTCCGCACCGAGTACTTACACAAGTACTATCCATTCGAGCGGACCAATGCAGCGAGAGCCCTTATCAGCAACTTCTCCATGCTCCCCAATGAGCAGTTCCATGAGGCATGGGAGAGGTTCCGAGAGCTGACTGATCGATGCCCGCACCACGATATTTCCAAGCCCAACCTCGTGCAGAGCTTTTTCAGCAGGCTGACACCAGAGCTCCAGGTCTTGGTGAACGCTTCTTGTGGCGGGTCTTACTTCGCCAAGGATCACGACCAGGTCTGGTCCATCTACGAGGAGATGGTCGAGAACTACATGGTGATGTCTCAGACCAGGTTGTATACTCAGGTCAGACCCCAGCAGCCAGGACCCATGCAGTACTAGAGGATAGCACGGGTCGACGCGGGTCCATCCAGTTCGTCCGCAGTAGCAACAGCATAGGCAGAGTCGTCCGCTGTGGACATGGGCATCATTAGCGAGAAGTTGGATCGTATGGAGATGATAGAGAAGAAGCAGTGCCAGGGCATCACTCAGATGGAGCAGATGGAACAGACTCTGAGCGACATGAAAACCCAGCTTATGTGTCTCCAGGAGGCACAGACGGCTTCACAGCCCCGTCTTCAGTCGCGAGGTGATCACGTCAGCAGCAGCAGCTCGTCCCAACGCTCCAGCTCACACCAGCAGCCTAGACAGGTTCACCTTGTACAGGCGGAGCCGTACCAGCAGCCGCATCCCACCTACCAGTCACCACCATCTCCAGACATGCAGATGGTGGTATACCAGCCTGATCAGCCTCTGGCAGTACTCCCGCCAGCCCAGTACGATGTAGAGCCGTTGATGGATGTCAACGGGATTTGGTATGACCGCCCTCAGCCTGGAATCCGATGAGACCATCCCGGATTCAGGTGGGGGAACGGAGGTACCCAGCCCCAGCAATAGCCATCTGGTCAGGGAGGCCAGTACAGTCAGCAGAGAGATCACTACCCGCAGCAGCAGCCCCCAGTCTACCATTCACAGCAACAGCAGTCGTCCTATGGTCCTTGTCCCTATCAGCAGGGACAGTCTTGGAGGCGTGAGCAGCCTCACCAGCCTCACCAGCAGCATCATCCACCCACTTACCCCTCTCAGCAGCAGCAAGACCAGTTCCAGCAGCCTCATTACCAGAGAGGCTACCCGTCGGGCTCCCACGAGAGCCCCGCTTTGGATGAAATAGCCCGCCTCCTCACGGACCAGCAGGCCACTTTTCGACGGGAGATGGACGAGTTCCGCCAGGAGATACGGGACATAGTGAGAGGGAAGGCCGCCATCCCTGCCCAGATCGAGCCGAACCCCAACAGCCTGAAGCGGAAGTCTGAGCAGGTAGATTACACTGAGCATGCCACTCCTAGTGATCCATTTGATGATATGTCTGCAGACCTTTTTGATGCTGATTTTGTCACACTTAGGAGCGGTAGGATGCCAGCAGGCGGTGCCTCATCTGAGTGAGGTCATGAGGATACACCTAGAGCGCCAGATGAGGAGGAGGAGAGCGGTACTGAGGCCACTCGAGATGATGACAGTGGTACTGATGCCACCAAGGATGCTGACTCCACAGGCGGTGCTGAGGCCGTCATTTCACCAGTTCGAGGAGGTGGTACTGATGCCACCCAAGATGCCGAGCCAGAGCGCGGTACTGAGGCCGCGAGACGTCCAGTTGATCCAACCACTTGTGGTACTGAGGCCACCAGAGTTCATGTAGAGAGATCTGATGTTTTTCCTTCACCTGATGTATCTCGGAACCATGTTGTAAATAAAGGAAAAGGTTTGGTTTTTTCTGGTCCCACTGTGGTGCTTGATGTATGTGCGGATCCTGCCGTCGAGCTGTCTAGACCTTTTCCTAGTCCTTCATCTGAGAAGGACCCAGTGATCCCCTTCCCTAGAGCCCTTCAGATGGGGAAGGGGAAGAAAACAGAAAATCCCAAAAAGAGAGACCAGGAAGAGTTCAGCCAGCAGATGATAGATCGTTTCCATATCCAGCTGACTCTTCAGGAGGCTTTGCAGCACATTCCCCTCTTTCAGCGTTCATTGAGAGACAGGACTACAGTCAGGAGGAAGAGGAGGAACCACCATTCAGATATCCATACGCTGACGAAAGCCACGTGCTTCGCGATTCAGAACCGTCTGCCGGCCAAGAGGCCAGATTCAGGAGCCCCTTATGTCAGATGTCACATTAAAGAGCAGAGGTTCGATCGGACTCTATTAGATAGCGGATCGTCTATCAACCTCCCTCCGGCAACCCTTCTCGACCGCTTCGAGTTGGGCACTCTTAGACAGAGCAGGACAGTCCTTCAGTTTGCTGATCGATCTGTCAAGAGGCCGAAGGGGTTGTTGCGAGACGTTGTCGTCACTATTCAGGGCCTGCAATTCCCCATGGACTTCGTAGTGTTGGACATGGAGATCCCTGATTCAGTGACCGATACCCCCATCATCCTCGGTCGTCCGTTCTTGGCCACAGCCAAGGCGGTGACTGACCATGATAGCGGGAAGGTATACTTTCGCATCGAGGGTGAAAGTGTACAAATAGAGACGATCGAGGACTACAGAGCCAGAGACAGATCATGCTCAGAGACCACTTCAGATGCAGAGCAGCTGACAGATGCCGGGCTAGACATCCACCAGGACTGCGACTTTGTGATCACAGACGATGAGGCAGTATGGGCAGACCCAGCATCACAGGCCATCTTCTCATTTTCAGACACCACTGATGCAGAGATGATAGCAGAGGAGATCCTGGAGAGCACAACCCTGGTTCAGGATACTTCAGTGGCAGCAGAGCAGGTTCTTGACCGCGACACGGATTTTTGTGATGATGGTGGTGTTGATGCCACCTTGTTTGATGCAGATCCCTCGGATTTAGAGTCTGATTGAGCAGATTGCGAGGATTATATGCCAGACCTGAGTTCCACTAAGCCTACTGCTGAGGAGGAGGTAGATGCCGAGCAGATCAGAGACAGTTCAGTCGAGCAGCCTTCTTCAGATCCAGTTTGTGAGAGTACGTTCTCATTCTCCCAGATAGATTTGGCAGCATACACGCGGCTTCTTTCGAAGCCAGATTTGCCAGCACCCAGCTGTCTAGAGCTGAAGCCGCTCCCTACTTCGCTGAAGTATCGATTCCTTGCGGGTGAGCCTGAGATGTACCCAGTCATCATCTCCACCGATCTAACTGGAGAGCAAGAATCCCGTTTGATGGGGGTTCTTGAAAAGAACCGCAAGGCAATCGGATGGAGCGTAGCAGATCTCCAGGGGATTAGTCCGGCCCTATGCTCCCACCATATCTATCTCGAGGATGAGGCAAAGCCGTCGCGTGAGTTCCAGCGGCGGCTGAACCCCAATCTGAGAGAGGTTGTCATGAAGGAAATCTCGAAATGGTGGAGCGTCGATTTTATCTATCCCATCTCCGACTCCAAGTGGGTCAGCCCCTTACATGTGGTGCCCAAGAAGACGGGCATCACGACTGTGATCAGTGAGTCGGGAGAGGAGATTGCTACATGAGTACCCACTTCTTGGTGGGTCTGCGTTGACTACAGGAGACTCAACCAGGCCACCAAGAAGGATCATTTCCCCCTGCCTTTTATTGACCAGATCATTGAGAGACTGGCAGGGAAGAGTCATTATTGTTTTCTGGATGGGTACTCGGGCTACAACCAGGTGGCCATCGCTCCTGAGGACCAGGAGAAGACCACCTTTACCTGTCCCTTCGGTACATACGCCTTCCGACGCATGCCATTTGGGATATGCAATGCCCCTGCGACTTTTCAAAGATGCATGCTGTCGATCTTTTCGGACATGGTAGGGGAGTGTTTGGAGGTCTTCATGGATGATTTCTCGGTTTACGGCGACAGATTCGACTCCTTTCTTGACTGCCTAGACCGAGTACTCCAACGATGTATAGAGGTCCATTTGGTGTTGTCTTGGGAGAAGAGTCACTTCATGGTGACTCAAGGGACAGTGCTTGGCCATATCATCTCCAACAGGGGCATGGAGGTTGATCCGGCCAAGGTAGATGTCATTAGAAAACTCGCACCGCCGTCCAATCTTAGGCAGTTACGGTCATTCCTGGGGCACGTCGGTTTCTACCGACGATTCATACATAATTTCAGCAGACTTGCCCGGCCGTTGACTGACCTACTGACGAAAGACACGGAGTTCCTTGTCGATGACAAGTGTCATTCGTCCTTTGATACTCTCAAGCAGTGTGTTATTGAGGCTCCTGTTCTCCAGCCACCTGATTGGTCTCTCCCATTCGAGATCATGACGGATGCCTCCGATTTTGCCGTGGGGGCCGTGCTGGGACAGAGGAGGGATGGAGTCCCCTTTGTTATCCACTACGCTAGCCGCACAATGGATTCCGCGCAGCGGAATTATACGGTCACAGAGAAGGAGATGCTAGCCGTAGTATTCACCCTAGATAAGTTCAGATCTTACATCATTGGATCTAGAGTGACCCTGTACACTGATCACACTGCCATCCGATACCTCATGGCAAAGAAGGATGCCAAGGACAGACTGACTAGATGGATCCTTCTACTCCAGGAGTTCAACATTGAGATCAAGGATAAGCCTGGAGTCAAGAATGTGGTGGCGGATCATCTCTCCCGTTTAGAGCAGCCTGAGGAGTCTGAGCATATTGATCCCATTTGTGAGACCTTCCCAGATGAGGCGATCCTTGCTATCGCCTCACTCCCGTGGTATGCCGATATTGTGAACTTTCTCATTGCTGGGAAAGTCCCACAAGATTGGACCAGGCAGAGGCTTGAGACCTTCCTCGCAAAGGCCAAGTCCTACCACTGGGAGGATCCCATCCTTTACCACGAAGGAGGGGATAGCGTCTGGCATCGGTGCATTCCTCAGGAGGAACACCATAGCGTCCTCACTTACTGCCACAAGCTTGAGGCAGGAGGACATCATTCTGGGAGGAGAACGGCACAGAAAGTGCTCCAATCCGGCTTATGGTGGCCTACCCTCTTCAAGGACTCTGATGAGTTCGTGAAGAGGTGTACTGACTGTCAGACGATGGGCACTTGTGGACAGCGTGATATGATGCCGATGCAGCCCATTCACTTCTGTGAGGTTTTTGACGCGTGGGGCATCGATTTCATGGGTCCATTCCCTAAGAGTCAGGGATTTGAGTACATTCTATTGGCCGTTGATTATGTTAGTCGTTGGGTTGAGGCTATCCCTGCCCAAGCCGCTGATGCGAGGACAGTTTGCAGATTTTTGAGGAAGCACATAATCACGCGGTTCGGGGTACCTCGAGTATTGATTTCAGATGGGGGGTCTCATTTCATCAACGACCAGGTGAAGGCCCTTGCTAGCGAGTTCGGTATAGACCATCGTGTTGCTACACCTTACCATCCACAGACGAATGGTCTAGCCGAGGTGTCGAACAGGGAGATCAAGACTATATTGCAGAAAGTCGTCCGCCCTGACCGAAAGGATTGGCCACAGCTTTTGGACTCGGTCTTGTGGGCATATAGGACGTCTTTCAAGACACCATTGGGCACATCTCCCTTTCGCCTCGTATATGGTAAGCCGTGCCATTTGCCTGTTGAGCTAAGACACAGGTCACTTTGGGCAGTCACTGAGATACTTATGGATCCAGATGGTGTAGGAGACCAGAGGAGGGCAGAGTTAGCAGCCCTGGAGGAGTTGAGAGATACCGCCTTCTCAAACAGCCTACATTATAAGGAGAGAGTGAAGGAGTGGCATGATTCTCACATCAGCCACAAGCATTTTGAGCCTGGACAGAGAGTATGGCTGTTTGATGCGAGGCTTCATCTATTTCCAGGGAAGCTACAGAGCAAGTGGAAGGGACCTTATCAGGTGAGAAAGGTACACGACAACGGTAGCATTGATATATTCGAGTTGTCTTCTGAGAGTACCTTTCGAGTGAACGGCAAGCGGCTCAAGCCATTTCTAGATCATGAGCCGCGGGTCATTGATGTTGCCCCTATTCATTTTGCGTGAGATGTGGTCTTTTGACTCACATCTATGGCATCTCACGCCTGATTTTCACTGATCTTCCTACTTGTATAGATCCAGATGTCCATATCATCACATTCTTTAGTCGCACATCCCTTTATTCATCCTTTGATTATGCTATACTTAGGGTGTACTTTACCCTAAGTATAGGGGGGATGTAGGACCTTTGGGTATTTCTTTTGTTTCTGTCTACCCCTGTTTTGCTGCCTATACATAGGGATTTTTTACCTTAAGTAAAGGGGGGGGTAGACCCTGTACATTCTTCACTCGGTTCTCCCTTAGTGTACAACCTGCTATACTTAGGATTACTTGATCCTAAGTATAGGGGAAAAAGCCGAGGGTCTCTTGATATTCTATTCATTCATTCATCTTTGTATATAGCCTTCCTTTTCACTTCCCTATACCTAGCATGAGTTATGTCTTCTTCATCGCTCTTGACTCTGAGGACATCGTTCGAGCTAAGTATAGGGGGGGTGTCTATATATTTCATATATACTTTAGCCATAACTCGTACTTTGTGTGAGTGTGTTAATAAATAAAAATGGCTAAAAAAACCTAAAAATCACAAAAATTAAAAAATTTTCATAATCATTCTTTTATTTGCACATAAATACTAGTGTACAAATTATTTTTGTAAAAATGATTTCAAAAACCTTTTGTGTAAAGCTTGTGTAAATATTTTTGTATCAAAATTATGTACATAGTACAAAATTTTTCCAAAATGTTTTGAAAATCAAAAGTTTGCAAAAATCTTGTGTAAATGTGTGTAAATACTCTTTCAAAACTTGCACTTCATGCATTCATCCATTCATGATTTCAAAACATTTTTCAAAAATTTTGCATGTTTGTAAAAATTTGTGTAAATAGCCTCTTTTGTACATATGTATATAGTTTTTCTGGATGATAGTTGACATTTAAACTAGCATAGAATTAAATTGGGAAATGGAGCTTGATTAAGATCTTAATCCACCTAATTGATAAGAGGAACCTTATAGGGCTTAGGTTTAAGGCTTTTCAGGTCCATGGTGACTTAATTCTTTAAGTCCACTAGGCTATGATCACATGTCATCTCAATGAGCCTAAGTAGAGCACTTAACAACAACACATGACTCATATAGACAATGTCTTTACTTGGACACCAGCACTTTGCACCGAGCTCTCTACGGATGAGGTGGTGAGGAGGCAGTCTTCCTTGACTTGGGGTAGCATATGAGGGTAGCACTTCTAGGCGGAACCTCTCTTCTTCTTTTAGTGAAGGAAGTGCGTCTCAACTTGGTCTGGTTGCCATGAGGTCTAATGACGGGGTTGTGGGTTGCAATAAAGCTTCAAAAGAGGGATAGTCTACTGGCTCAAGAGGAAAAACTCCTTGTATATATGCTGCACATGTATATGTTGTATAGATGCACTTGAAAAAGATGCAAAAAGAAAATAACTCCAAAAAAAGTGGTGGGTCTGAGAGAAAATGATAATCCCACCGGAGTATGTATATAGAGTGCAATAAGCAAAGCTTGAGATTCATGGTCCACCTTATGTAGCTTGCAGTAGGGAGACTTGGCTACACTGGTCAAGATACATGGCTACACTGGCCATGGTCCATTCTCTTCTTCCTCCTCTTCTTGAGCCGGTTGAACTTGAACTTAGAAGGGAATACCCCGCTCCTCGAGGAAAGAGTGGCCAGATTGAGGTCATAGATTTACCTTGTTGGGGAGGGTTGTCAAGTTGCCATTTCTGAGGTGGAGAGCTTATACCTCACATTCACAGGACAAGGAAAGATTCATGGTCTTCAGGGTTTGTGATTGATGACTTGTTCTGATCTGGAGCATTGAGGAGTCTTGATTAGAGATTAGTGGAACTTAGAGGCTGTTGAGTTTTAAGCTTAAGTCCAAATAAGGTTCCGACACATTAATAATCCAAAGATCTGATTAGGCTCCATAATTCAATTTAATGAAGGCAAGTTTAATAATCAACCTTGATCCATGTACATTCTTCTCTTTTTCTTTTTCTTTCTTTCTTTTTCACTTCTTTTTCAATAAGTGTTTGCTAAGGGACTAGCAAAGTTAAGTATAGGGGGGTGATGAATACTCATTCATCACTCTTTATTCTTATATTTTAGCTACAAAAACCTTTGCAAATGCATGTATATATTTGTAAATACCAATAATTACCAAAAGCATGCATTGTGTAAAAAGTAATAATTAGCATATTTTTGTGCAAAAATAAAAGAATAAAGATTAAAAAGAAAAAGAGGAAATATTTAGAATAAATATTGAGCAACCTAACCCAAGGGAGGGCTCAGCATGGGCCTGACCGCATAAAAGCCAAAGTAGAAGGAGATAGGGGCTCATGTGTGTAAATAGACATGTAAATAAATAAATATATTTTCCTCTAAAAATAGAATAAAATGGCTTGTATATATTGTGCATATATTTATATTTATAAAATCCAAATAAAAATTGAAAAATTAAAAAGAAAGATAAAAGCATTCACATGTAGATATTCATCATGTACATACTACCACATCCTTATTTATTTCACCTTATACATAAATAAAATTAATTGTTATAAAATTTGTATATATTCTACTTTTTTATGTTGTAAATAAATAAAATAAAAACCATTAAAACAAAAACAAAACAAAAAGAACAAAATTTAAAATTAAAAATCACCTTGTAAATATACCATGTAGATACATGTACATATGTATCTATTTACTCCTTGTTTATAAATAATAAAAATAAAATAAAAATACCCTTTTATTCCTAATTTTATGCTATAAATAAATAAAATATAAAATAGGAATAAAAATGCACAAAAATAACAAATTAAAAATCAAAAATTAAAAGGACATATTGTATATATACCTATATATAGCTATATAGTGTAAATACCTTACTTTATTTTGAAAAATTAATTAAAAATCACCAAAAAATAGAAAAAATTAAAACAAAAATATTTCATGTTTTGAGTTTTAATTAAATAGGCCATTTGCTATTTTTAATTTAATTTCTAAATATTTTCCACGTGGCATGTTCTCATTAGTCCACGGGGGATGTTGACCGCCCGGTCAACTCCCCCCTGTGGACCACTTCCCACGGGTATTAGGTGCCCGACCCGATTTCTCTTAATTTTTGCACCTAAACCCGATCACTTCTCGCCTAAACCCCGGGTCCGTTTCGTTCCTACAAGATCCGACACCCTCGTCGGGGTGTCCGCCTCGGGGTCCGCGCTCCGAGCTGCCCTACCCGATCACTTCTAGCCGGACCCATGGTTGAATAAAAGCTGAGCTCCGCCACCTCATTTCGCATCTTTGGCTCATTTGTTCACCACCCAGTGACCTCCACCGTCTTGGCGAGAGTGACAGCTCGCTCCAGAGGGTGTTGCAGCGAGGAGGGAGCAAGGAAACATCGATCCGGCGAGCTTCCGCCACCGAGCGCCGCCAGGAGGTAGCGCCAGAGCCTCGGGCCACGACGTCCCATGAGGCAAGGACCCAGAGCTGCCTAAGCTCATCCCCAGTCGACTCGACCACCTAGGTACCTCTAGTTTCCCTTCCTTTGCGTTAATTTATAGTTTCCCCCAATTTTCGTCGTCGCCGTCCACCTACGATTCCGGCCACATCCATCTTCGTATCGATCATCAGACCGTTCCATCACGACCGCCTATCCCTCGCGCATGTTCTATGCCCTTCCATTCAACCCAGCTCGCACAGGAGCTGGGGTTTCGAGCTTCACCGTCCTCCCCTCACCGGAGCTCGACCGCACCGCCTCACCAGTCACCTTCACCCCCTCTCACAGGGTCGAGGCACTTTGCCCTCGACCCGCGAGCGTGTTGCTGTGATTTGCAGGTCCCGTCGAGCCCATTTGAGGGTCCGACCATCCAGGAGGAGGCGCTCGACCTCCGCCGACCTCGTCGGAGCTCTCCAGAGCTCCGTCGAATCATCGGAGGCCACCATTCGACGCGGAGGGTCCATAGCTATCTTCTCCGATCTTCAGTGGGCCGCGAGGAGGAAGACAGAGCACGCACGGCCTCGGCGAAGTTCGCCGGCATCCAGTTCTTCCTCGACCTCCAGACACCGTCAGATCGTCTCCCCGCTCCAGTTCGCATCACGGCCGTCCATCCAAGGAGCCATCAGCAGCGTCAGATCTATCTGAGGAGCGATCTGGACCGTTCGATGCCCGAGGTTTCGCCGCAGTGACTCTCCTTCGTTGGATCTTCCACGTGGCGGAGTGTGGGCCGTCGATCAGAGCCGAGGAGTCCAGCGTTGGGCGCCACCAGTCCCGCACCGTTCGATCCACCACGTGGCATCCATCCATCCCTCGGATATAATAATGGGGTAATTGTCCTTAGGCCCCCCTGCTTTTAGTTGTTATTATTTAGCCCTGTAAATATATAGTTTAGTTGTTTTATTTCTGGTTTATTTGCACTTTGGACTTGAGGTTTGTTTTATTTGCATGTATACCCCCTGCCTATAGTTTGTCACGTGCATCGACACGTGTGTTTTTGGGATATTTGCATACTTAGTCATGTAGTTCCTGGATGTTATGAAATGAATGAATATTTCTGGATATTTGCAGATATGCCCCTGTGAGTAGTTTTTATGCGCATGTGCGTTATATTAGTGGGTAATTTACAATCAAGTCCTCAGATTTTTGGTACATGTTACCAATTAGTCCCAGAACTTTGTTTTGTTTGCAAATAGTACCCTGTGTGCCCCAGACAAACGCCGCGTGCGTGATTTCTTGGGAATTTTACACCGGACCCCCTGGAGCTTTGGTTAATTGCGTACAGGTCCATGTGCACTGTACCTAGGTTTTAATTTTGAATAAAATATCAAACTTACTCCGAATTCAATGAAAATTGGATAATGGTCCTGCCATGTTGTAAAATTTTCTAGAATTTCTGGGGGCATTTTTGGTTTTATTTGATATTTTTAAAAATTCAAAAACAACCTTTTTCATTACTGTTTGATTTAAAAATTCACAAAAAAATATTAAAACTCATCTAAAAATTATAAAAAATTACCTACTGTTTAATTTACCTTGCTTGATTTTCTGACCAAGTTTGGTAATTTTTCATTTTATGAAACTCATAAAAATTACAAAACACTAAAAATCTCTTAAAAATTCTAATAATTAATTTAAAAACCCAAAAATAATAATTAAGGTGCCTAAATTTTCCTTGTTTTCTTTCTCTTTACAGGAAAATTACCTTCAGGCTTACTTGGGACTTTTAGACATTTAATCTAAGTCTCTTAAGCTCGATTGGACAGTACCTTTATTTTCTTGCATTGTTTTATTTTTAGAAAATTAAATAAAAATCAGAAAAATACTAAAAATTCATTAAAAATAGTAAAAATCATAAAAAGCATAAAAACATTTTTATTTGAATTTTTACTTGATTTTTGATGCATTAAATAATTACTTGAATTTAGTTGTTTCCCTTGTTTCTTTATTTTCTTAATTAATTAAAATCCCAAAAAAATCAAAACAATTAAAAATCCAACAAAAATGCTTGTCTTTTATTTTTAATTCTTTTTTAGACTACTTCGTAGGCCGCGAGGCCATCACGTGCTCCCTGAGTCCGACCCTGATCGCTATACCAGGCTAATCTAATAGCCAGGACCGCTATCGATTTTATTTTATTTTGATTTGATTTTGGTGGTCTGATCTACATTTTCTTGATTGGCCGAGGGACTTTTGAGCGACTGAGGTCGCAACGACCTTAGTTCTATTTCTTCATCCTTAGTTGCTCGGGTTTTTCGGTCATCAGCATCATGGCTGGAGTTGCTGGCCGTGCGGAGAGGAGGAGGAGACACAACTTCTAGCTACGTGAGGAGGAGAAGGTGGCTGGAGGAGAGAGTGCGTTGAGAGCAAGAGATCCCCTTGAGAAGAGAGTGCCTTCCTTTTATAAATCTCTTAAACCTACAAATAAGAAGAGTTAGTACATACACACATAAAGAGAAAACTTAAATACATGCATGGGGAGGGAGTGCAATGCATGGGAAATGAGGTGTGCGTGGGTGGCTTTGCATGGGGAAAGGGAGAGGGTATAATGTGGAGAGCTACTTTCATGGGTAATGGGGGAGAGAGAGTAAATAAAGAGGGTGTACATGCATGTTCATGAGTGGCTCTAGACATGATATTAAAGAGTGGAAAATTTTCACTCTCAACTCTCCCTTTTTCTTTCCAACAATATGTAAGAGATATTTGTAGAGCCAATTCAATATGTTGGATTCTTGTTCAAATGTTATATAATTAAATCCAATGCATTTTCATTTTCTCCTTTACTGTAGATAATTTATTCATGGATGTTTGGTACTAAATATATTCCCATCATATATAATACGTAAATAATATGTGAATGGAGATTTTTTAGAATATTTTATCTGGATATAAAACCATGATCTGTCAGTTTATGCTATGATTTGCTTAATTGTGTAATCAAGACGATTTTCTTCTCTGCAATTATGGAATAAATAACATGTGGGTTATGCAAGATTTTAGATCATATGTCAAATATTGAGCTTGTTCTTTGCATAATTTTATCATATTATACCAATATATATTGTAATCATCAGTATAACCGAAGCTTTGCTATGGGTTTATGCTAGTTTGGAAGTGAGAAGAAGGACTAGGGATGATGATCAGAATGGAGCCCTAGTGGGTTCCTCCTCCTTGCATGAGGAGGAAGATGAAGAAGCGGTGGAGGATCTAGATAAGCTAAAGTGGATGTGTGATATGCAATGAAGGTAATGAAATGATCAGAGTGAAGTGAGAATGCATGTGTGTGTAAAAATAAACAAAGGCAAATGGTATAGAGGAATTACCTAGAGGATAAAGAAGAACAAGGGCAGAGTAATGCTTGGGGACGAAGCTTGAGAGGCTTCTGATCTTTGCTCGAAGCTTGGGCAACGACTGCAAGTCGCTGGTCGATTCCAGGGCTGCGAGACAACCTGCAAGTCATGGATCTCGCTAGAGTTCAATCTCCTTCGTTGCTTGATCTCACTCTCGTTCTCTCTCAAAAAAAACATAGGAGATGGCTCAGAGGAACTCACGCAATGGGTGGATGGTGGAAGAGGGATTTTTATTCAAGGACAGTGGTGGTTGGAGGCAGTGGTTTCAACCACCATCAGTCAGCCCATGCGATGGAGATGGCTGACACAGAGGTTATGGCGACGATGGGGGTTGAGAGACGATCGTGGAGATGTCAAAATCATGGCCTGAAGCGACATGGTTCCTCGGGAAGAAATCAGTGAAGAAGGGCCGGTGAAGAGATGCATCCCTTCAGGGTTCCTACCGTTGGAGGAAGACGATGCCTTTGGCCATCTAATCATGTGATCAGGCGATGGAGGATTAAGCTCTAATGAATTGATCAAGATCGTCTCATCTTAAGATCAAACGGTCCAAACGTGAAAGAAAGAAGGGCTGCCAGGTTGTGTCTTCATGTTGGGTCATGTGGCCCAATCAAAAAATAGAGAAATGAATTAAATCTTATAAAACCCAAATAAAATAACAAATGGAGTTAAATGAAAAAAATGTTCAACATGATTACACAACTTTATTGTAGAAACTCAAAGTCAAATATACACAATTATTAATTTTGCCAATGTTTTTAATGAATAAAAATACTTATTTTATTTATTTTATTATTCTTTGTTTTTTTAGAAAATGAACAATATACAAAATATCATAAACAACATTATTTTGATTTTTTGTAGGACTTTTAATAATGATAAACATAGAAAAATAAATAGAACTTTAAACACATATATTCAATACTTAAACCTTTTATTTATGTACATTAATTAGTCTTAATTTATTACAAGGTGTTAAATGATAAATCAAGTAAATTAATTGTTAAGTTAATTGATTAATTTAAGATAGATGGATAATTAATCCAGATAATGATGATGAATCTAAGATTCATCAATGCTCCACTCTGATTTGGACCCTAATGGCAAAGATCTGGAATTCATTTCTCCAACCTCTCACATGGATTGCACTTTTCTATTGCCAAACTCGTCTAATATTTGTTGAATATTTTTGAATACGACTTTGGAAACACTATGGAAAGAATAGGTTTTACTAAGAAAATATTAAAAAGTAGGTATATTAATTTTGAAGAACAAATAACCTCTACCTCATATGTGTTTTCTCCAAAAACATAAACAAGGCCACCTCTACTAAAGCTTATTTTGAAGACAGCTCCAACAATTGATTTCTAAAATTATTGGCCTCTGTTAGGACATCTAGGAATCACATTGGCTCTGAAGAATTGGGGGTGTATTGTCAATGAGATTCCTGACATTAGAAAGGTAATCCTTGAGTTTTAGGGTAAATTTTTTAAGGACCTAATTTTGGGATTACAAGGAAGTGAGGTCTTTACTAGGGCTTTCAACTTAGAGGAAATTGAAGCCACCGCTCCCACCAATTCAAAAAAAACAAGGTGCATAGATCTGAT
Source organism: Ottelia alismoides (assembly GCA_037367405.1). Lineage (NCBI taxonomy): Eukaryota > Viridiplantae > Streptophyta > Magnoliopsida > Alismatales > Hydrocharitaceae > Ottelia > Ottelia alismoides. The sequence goes on from JAZKJV010007006.1 coordinate 915,748, forward strand.
GGGATTGTTATTGAATTCATTCAAAAATTTTGGTCCACCTTAAAGCCCGACTTCATTGACTTAGTCCTTTATCTTCAGAGTAATCATTTATGTGAGCATGATTTTAGGCACCTAAACAATGCTTTGGTGGACCTGATCTTTAAGAAAGGTGAAGCGCAAGATATTGAGAGTTACAAACCTATTGGTTTAATTAATCTTTTGATTAGAATCCTCTCCAAGTTGATTTCAAATCGTTGGCCCTTATTTTGGCCAATGTTGTCCCACCATCTAAATGCACTTTTCTAAAAAAATGCTTGGCTCGTAACACATATATTGTCACTTTCGCAATTCTCAATTATTGGTCTCGCTCCAAGACCAAAGCTGTGATTCTCAAGATTGATTGCAGAAAAGCATTCGATACATTTCTATGACCATTCATCATAAGCGTCTTAAAGGCAACAAATTACCCTCCACGTTTTACTTCTTGGGTTCGAACCCTTCTTGAAACAACTAGGGTATCCTTTAAGGTTAATGGTTCATCTTTGGGCTAGATCTCAAATCGAAAATTGGGTTCGACAAGGTGACCTCCTTTCACCTCTTCTCTTCATACAATCACTTTTGGTGTTGGATGTGATGTTATCTAAAATGGCGGTAAATGGAAACGTCAAGGTATTTTACGAGAAAGGTATGATACCAATGTGCAATTCATAGACGATTTATTGGTTTTTTTGGAACGTAGGGATTCACAATTGGATGTTCTTTCAATGGTCAAAATTTCAATAAAATTTCATGCTTAGAAATAAGCTTAGCTAAATCGGATTTTTTATTGCCTTGACGTAATCTACTAGAGATTCCAAAGGTCAATTAAATTCTAGGCTTGTCCAAGGGTAATTTTCAGTTAACTAATGGTGAATGGGGGAATTTCAACTCCCTTTCATAAAAATTTTTGGTCTCGAAATTTTGATCCAAGGGTAGCTTACCTCCTTCGGCTACTAGCCCACAAAAAAAGTCATCACCCAAGATTATCAACTTTGGTTTAATATTGCCATTGTAAATCGATGTTATCTATGCCAAAATCATCCTAAAAGCATTTCGCATTTATTTGATGACTGTAGTGTTACTAGAGCTCTTTTTCAGTACTTTGGTTTAGCATTAGAGTTCCCTGATTTCTTTGTTCAAATTACAAACCCCAATGTGCTTCACGACTCTAACACAGATTGGAATTACTCACATTGAGAGCTACTTTATTATGGTGTATTTGGAAGGCTTGTAGAATAGGCTTCCAAATTATTCCTTTCAAAATGAACTCCACTGTGAGAGATATCAAACTCCTTCTTTCATACCATACTCGGACGGAGCTTAACGCCGGTCATTATGCTGTTACTAGGACCCATGGTTCATCCACCAACAACAAGAAAACGATGCCCGATCCTTCCAACAAAAGGAACTAACTAGCTATAGGAGGACTACACCATCAAACTTCTAACCTTGGTTTGTTCGTGGGCCTCTGACCTGTTGATCTTTATATGAATCATTTAAAAAAAAAAGAAAATAAAGAATTTTTTTTTAAAAAAAGTTGATTTATTTACAGACATACTTGATATCTCGCATTTTATTACCAAATTCATATTGATCTTTTGAAAGCGAAAAAAAGGAGGAACCTCATTATAAAGTCATCCCTGTATTTTGTTTGCAGGAATTTCCCAGTGATTGTATGCCTCGTTCAGATCGATATAGATACACAAATATGAAAAAAAGAGAGAGTTGTGCGAGCGGTGTTCAAATAAGGCATATATAACATTCTATTAAAAGTGAAGGTGTTTATGCTTTTAGAAATAGAGGAAGAATCGACCGGTGTCTTTACTTGAGGAATAGGAACAGTTCTCCCGAGATTTTTGTTCCCATTCTCTAGACGACAAGTACTCTACTTCTAGTAATGAGTATTATTTATCCTTGGTCATACTACATATTTCACAATAACTTTTACTTAGTCCACATTTTCAAAACAATAAAGAAACGGAGAATGAGAAAAAATCAAACATATCCCCTATTTATCCCACCTAGATCTGTCCAAAGTACGGGCCGACTCACAGGCCATACTTCAAGGTTCAAGCCCAGCCCAGATATGGGTCGGATCAGACCGACTCATGGACCGAATGTAAAGTAATTTTTATTTTTTAATCTAATTTATATAGATAATTAATTTTGTTAACATCATCTAATCTTTCTATGTCTAAGTAACCATAATATGTGTTACTTGACATGTAAATTATAAAATGCGATGTAATATTGATAATGTAAAATAAAAACTTGAAATATATTATATTAAATGTATCTAAAATGTAAACTTTTAAACCAATATTTTTATATATGTGGGTCGGGTCGAGACAGATTTTGTGGCACGTGTCCACGGCCTGTCTAGTTAACAAGTGGGTCAAAGAGCGGATCGGGCTGGGCAGGTCCATTCATGAAATCTCTTGGCCCAAGCCAGTCCCATATCGGGCTGGGCGGGCGGACCCCAGCTCACAGGGTCAACAAAATCTTCCGAATGAACCATAATATGGACAATCGCGTTATTCCTTAGCTCAAATTATACGTTGGTGTTATGGAATATACCTTGGAACGCTCCATGTTACTTGAGCGAACGTGCTTGGCGCGCAACTCTACCTATCTGTCGGGCTACACCCTTACCCATGTACTCCCTCGCCCCTTTCCCCCACCGAACAACAAGCGCGGGGTTGGGGCTCGACACATGACTCATTGTCGCGATCATCAACAAAATCTCAAAGTGTGTGTAGACATGAGAGTGTCTAAAAGGAGGCAGTAAGCCTCGGTAAATCAAAATTCCTCGGAGTGCTAGTGTTTTCGGACGTGCAAACTAGTCCAAAAATATCGAAGATGCCATAAGAGAAATGCTACCCTCCTCTGTCACTTTATACAATCGTCATGATATTAGCTACAGAGAGAACAATCACGGTTAGAAAGAACATGGTCCTCCCAAAAAGAGCTAATGCCCCGAGGTTTCCTCCGATTTCCCGTGCTATTTTCCCGTAATTTTTTTATTTTTTTGTCATATATCACCATGTATATTCACACGCACACATGCATTATTCCGTATTGTCATCTAAAAGATTCAAAATACTAAACATCTAACCGTTTTTTCAATCTTCAATAAAATAATATCGTAATAAAATCTTTTGACAGTAAACTCTTTCTCCAAACACCAAAGCTACCTTTAAAACACTTGTCCTTATCCCTTTGTTTATGCTACCAAGGACCAGAGGCAAAGGCAGCGGACCGTCCACGGTCAATATGTGAACACTGGGAAGAGTAGACCAAAGCGATATCCACTCCCATCAATCAATCATCATTGAAGACCCAACTACCTTTGACTTCGCCATGGTTCAAATTTTCAAAAGGACCATAACAGTAACCGCTGGCTGCAAGAATTGGCTTACATGAAGCTTCGGTATGTATAATATGTTGCCCTTTTTAATTTCTCCAATATCAATTATACCCTTTCTTAATAAATTTACAGTTCTATCCTTTCATAATATCAGTTACACCCCTAACTTACTTTGATGGAAGGATAAAATTGTGGATTTTGTAAGAATGTAGTAGCACAACTGATATCCAAAAAAGGAAGAAGGAGGATTGATACTACATAAGTTAAGAAAGGTACACGTGATGAAAACCCAATATTTAGTTTGGTTTTTTTATATTTAGTACGGCACTCTTGCCCAATTTTGTAAAAATCAGATATTTTATCTAAAATATGGATTATATTTAATCATGTAGTCAGAATCATTTCAATTAGATGATGATTTTGTCAACCTTTAAAATCAGATTAAAAATCAGATTAAACCGAATCGATGAGGAGAAAAATAGTTGAATCGATTTATCAAAGTATAATAAACTAAACCATGTATAAAAATACATGCTCAATATAATTGAAATGATGCCAAATACACAATCGATGTTTATCGCTTTATGTATACGTAAAATATTTTTGCACATGCAACATCAAATGTTATACGTTAGATATAGCTCAGAACAAGAAGTTTTGATGGAGTAGTTAGTTAGTAATATGTCTTTGTAATTAATGATCGTCGGTTCAACTCCTAGTAAAATAAATTTAAATTTGAATCGGGTTTCAATTTGACGAACCCGGTTTAATCTGGTTCATAATAATCATCATAATTGATGGTTTAACCAAAATCTAGACTATTTGAACATAACTATTAAAAATCGATTAGATGGATTGATACATGCTCGGTTCACCAATCCAATCAGTCAAACCAGTCTGTTCAGTCCGTTTTAAATAGCATCGTGCATATGGATACCGTTTTAATTTTACTAAATACTTATTTTATACTTGCAATTTATATGATACCAATTTCCTTATTCTATATGTTCATTCTTTGCTTTTAAAATCTACTATTCACATAGTTAACTTTGCGGTTTAGGAAACGAGGGATAATAAAAATTTTGTTAAATCCGAAAAATAACAAGAGTTAGGCGTTGATTCCCCGTTTTGCTAAATGATCTGAGAGGATTGATTATGGCATTCGATACAAATTATTCTCCGTGCACTTCCCAATTAACAACATTTTCTGGGGGACAAAGAACGATTTGATTCGTACCTCGAAATAGATCTCCAGAATACTTTTTTAATTGGATAATGTAACCTGACGTGACAGCGATGAGAAGATTCAAGCAACGTGATTAATCCATTTGATCTGTATAACCGGAAAAAGTTATACCTGTTTTAATCCGCCGCGCCTAATCTCGTTGAAGGGAATAGATAGGGTTTTTTACAATTGTGTCTTAGATTCTGCAAATATCAGTTATACCTCTCCTCTTTCTGCAATATTATTTGTTTTTCTATCTTTTTGGTCATATTCTTCAAGTTAGTTTCAGTGTATTCCCTTCCGTAAAAAAAAGTACAAGTGTAATTTTTTAATATTTTATGGAAAAACTGTAATATTATTTTACTAAATGAGACTTTGATTTGTATAAATCATGATTTGATTTATTTCACTAACGGCAAAACTAACTTAAGAACACATGTGATAAAGATGCAAGAAGGTAAAGATACATTTTGATATTGCAAACAAGGGAGGAACATAACTAATATTGTCAAATTTAAGGAAGACATAACTTAAAAAACTCATACAAATCTTGTTTAATTAAAGCTCCATAGCCCAGGAAACCGAAGTGGCATATTATAATAATATAATAATACTACTTCTATGGGATGTGTCTTCATCAGCTTCAAAGGCAAGATGGATACATACGAAAGACATGTCGTGCTTGACTGCAACTAGTGCTAAAAATATTTATAAGAAAATTATGAATGAATACTGGTCTATGCCTCAAAGAATCAAAGAATCCCTCATACACATATATAAAGAGATATTTAAATATAAATCCATAAATCTTGGAATATTAGATGTAGAAACCACACATTCATCCTCCGTTGTTCCCGCGCATTCACTGAAAACACATCGAATACGACGACATCTATATCCCTATTCACATCATCTGTAACGAATACATGTACCGGTATTAATTAGATGTTGATAAAGGAAACAATATGAATATAAAATTAGACATGAATTCAAAATTGAATATTCATGAGGTACGAACATGATTGAAAAATGAGTCAGGATTTATAACATGATTAACGTCATCTCTTTATAAAGTGATCGCCGAGCCAGGATCTGTTTCTGCATGGGTTATGTTGTTGCTTCTTCCACGATGTACTTTGCAGGTGTTTCGCTCTCAGAAAAGACATGATTGTAGGTCTGGCAACAGAAAGTCAATGCAACAACACCTTATCCTCAAATCTCTCTCTACTTGGGGAGAAGCTGACGGCATTGCAAAACTTGTGGATCAATTGTTGAAAGCTCCTGTGCCTACGCCTGTGGACTGTGAGGGAGAGAAGAAATTAAATCCAAATATCAAGCAATATCTTCGCAAGGTTGCTGATGGTCATTTTACAGCGGCGGTAAATGTTTTGTCTTCTTCAGGTGTAGCACCATTCAATGGAGTTACTATTAAGGAGTTGGAAGCGAAACACCCATGCAATCCGCCTCCAACCTTGTCGGGTTTTCTTGGTTCTGAAGCCCCTCTTGTTGTGGAAGCTGACGTCATTCTTGGGTGTATTAAGTCCTTTCCTAAAGGGACTTCTTGTAGCAGAGATGGGTTGAGGGCCCAACACCTACTTGATGCTATGTGTGGAGAGGGGTCTGTTGTGGCAAGGGACCTTTTACATGCCATCACCCGTGTGGTTAATTTATGGTTGGGAGGAAGATGCCCCATTTCTTTGTCTGAATTTATAGCGTCTGCACCCCTCACACCTTTGCTTAAGCCAGATAATAGCATTCGACCCATTGCAGTTGGTACTATTTGGAGACGGCTTGTGTCCAAAGTGGCTATGGCAGGAGTTAGTAAAGATATGACCAAATATCTCAATGACTTTCAGTTTGGAGTGGGGGTTCCTAGTGGAGCTGAGGCTAATCTACACAGTGTTAACAGGGTGTTGAATGCACGTCATACTGATGGCTCTCTTTCCTTACTTACAGTGGATTTTTCTAATGCCTTCAATTTGGTTGATAGGTCCGCCTTATTGCGGCAGGTGAGAGAAAGATGTCCTTCTATATATTTATGGGTGGCGTTCTTATATGGGCAGGCAACAAGGTTGTACCTTGGGGACAGACATATTTGGTCTTCCGCTGGAGTGCAGCAGGGTGATCCTCTAGGCCCGCTCCTCTTTTCTCTCGTTCTACACCCACTTATCCACTATATCGAGATAATTGCAAACTACTTCTTCATGCTTGGTACCTTGATGATGGCACAATTATTGGAGATACATTTGAAGTGGCCAAGGTTTTAAATATCATCCAACAACGTGGGCCAGACTTGGGTCTAGTTTTAAATATTCATAAAACAGAACTCTTTTGGCCTACTTGTGATGGCGGAAAACTACGCAAAGGTTTGTTCCCTACTGATATTGGAAGACCTTTATTAAGCGTGAAGCTGCTTGGAGGGGCTGTTAGTATGGATCAAAATTTTGTTGAAGGCATGACTTTAGAGAGGGCTGCTAAAGCGGTGAAATTGATGCATCTTCTACCTCATTTGAAAGATCCCCAGTGTGAGCTTCTCTTACTTCGTTCTTGCATGGGCCTATCAAAACTTTTATTTGGCTTGAGGACTTGTCAACCACTGTAAATGAAAGAGGCCGCAATTTTATTTGACATAGGCTTACGAGGATCTATTGAAGATATTGTTGTTTGTGGAGGATCTTTTTTTGGAGATCTACAATGGAGGGTGGCTTCTTTACCCATTCGACTTGGTGGTTTGGGGCTACTTTCAGCTGTGGAGGCTTCTTCCTATGCTTTTGTGGCTTCTAGGGCGCAATCTTGGGAACTTCAGGACCATATACTACGGGACAGTAAAATTCACAATTTGGACTCCGACTTCGACTGTGCTCTTCAAAGGCTTAATGGTTTGATTCCCTCATTCGACCTCAGTTGTTTCTCTAAAAAGGACACCGTCCCCCCTAAGACCCAAAATGTTTTGGCGAGTGCTCTTTTTAGTAAAATAATTGTGGATATGGATGTGGTATTTAACATGTCTGTTAGACAAAAGGCAGTTTTCCGGTGTCTTCAAGCTGATCATGCCCAAGATTTTCTCCTTACCCTTCCTATAGATGGACTTGGACTTCACATGTCACCGGTGGAGTACCGCAATCTTCTCAAATATCGTCTGATGATTCCATTATTCCTTACCGATGAGGTTTGTCCAATCTGTCGCAAGGCATTCTTAGACCATTTTGGTGATCATGCAATTCATTGCAGAGAGCTCCCGGGATTTAAGTACATGCACGATCTTGTTAGAGACGTTTTATTTGATGTGCTCAGGCGTGCTGGTATTGCTGCTAAGAAAGAGGCGTCAGTGAACTTTTTAACTGACCCACAGGAGGGAAGATCTACACTTAGACCTGCTGATATTTTGATCTTTGGGTGGATAGGAGGAAAACATGCCTGTATAGATTTGACAGGAGTTTCACCATTGGTGGGGTTGAAGAGCGGGACCTTCACAGCAGGCAATGCTGCACTTAAAGCTTCTTTAGCTAAAGTGGTGAAGCACGAGAAAGCCTGTAGGGAGAATCAACATGCCTTCATCCCATTTGGTTTTGACACATTTGGCTTCTTAGCACCAGAAGCTATTGAGCTTTTAAAGAGGATCCAAAAAGTGGTGAACAGCAATGTGATGGACCATAGATCTATGGATGCAGTGTTTAAAAGAATTAGCTTTGCAATTCAAAAAGGTCTAGCGGCGCAGCTTGTTTCCCGCTTGCCTTCGGTTTCAATGTAAACTTACTATTTTTAATGATGCAAAAAAAAATAAATAAGCATCCTTTTTGCAAAAAAAAAGAGTCAATCTAGTTACGGATTTTTACTCAGCAGAACATGTAAATGTTTTAAAATGCATCTACGAACTTTTGCACAACATAATTACCTCATCGATCATGTAAATTACCCCAAGAACCCTCACATGCTTAAAACATATTACCCGGAGGGTTTATGGGGTAAGAGTTGGCAAGTTTACGGGGTCGAGGGGGGAATTAGGTTGTTTCAAAGGTCGTGGAGGTGATTGGCAAAGTTTATAAGGTATGCCGGGTAAAAATCCCAAACATTTTTAAAGTATATATAATTGTGTAGATCATGATATTTCATTTACAAAAATGTGTTAATATTGAGAACTAACCATTTATCGAAGTGCACTCTCTTAAATCAACATGCATTACATTATAGCAATCTATATATTTTAAAATCAACAAAAATATATAGAAGAAATATGCAAATAATCAATTAACGAAAAATCTTGGAAGTACATATCAAATATTTGGGACTTTTTACACTTGTCCTCCCTTCGAGATTCCATTACAGTTATGTCCATGTCTTTTTTGCAATAACACTTGTGCCCTTATATTCTTACAAAATTCACAATACTATATAGTTGCTTGCCAAGGATATAGAAGAAGATGGTGTCAGTCCACTACTTGTCCATGTCTAAGCTTATCTCCTTCATGATTAGTGTGGTTCTTCTCTATCGTCAATGGCAAGGTTGATGTACTCCTCCTTCCTAGTATATTTGGTTGCTCTAAATCATATACGCCCCTCTACAAGCAGTGCAATAATGTGCGTTGGGGAAAAGATATCTCAATATGAGACTGGTTGAGGAGGTGCTGGTTAAATAATGGTCGATGGAGAATACGACTCGATGAGTCATTTTTTGTGGGGGGAGGGGGTGGGGTGTACTTCTATAGTTATAGATCTAAGATACCACGATTTTATGTCGCCTCTTTTTGAATTAATCTAATTAGCATGCACTTATGCACACATATACACACTTGTTATGTCATAGTAGTAGAAAGAGTGATAAAATTCTTAGAAATCTCCTCAAAGATGATCCATGCTAAGAATGAGATCATTGTTTAAGTAGCTCCTACCACACGCAGCACTAACTAGTCCTTGGATTTTAGATGTCAGACTTGCGTAAACATGGGAGGCTAATGGTTGCCTTTGCTTGAGGGAGATAACGAAGTACTTTAGCTCTGTAATCACATGCAAATCGATGAATCAACAACCCCTTGGTTAAAGGAGGAAAATAGAGCTCAGAGTTGTTAATTTATATGAGGAAAAGCATGATCTATGTTATCTACCTAAATCAGATTAGATTTAATCCCTCTCTCTCATTTCATAACACACAAACATATAGACTTTTATCAGTTGTGCTCCTCTATGATATTATAATATCAATTATGCCCCTCCCTTTTTTGGGATATCAATATTACCCTTGACTTCTTCTACAATGATTAATTGTGCCCCTCGAGTTAGTTGTCGTCCATCTTCCCCCTCCACCACCTTCGTCCCCCCTCCTCCTCCTCTGCCCCTTTATCCCTCTATCGCCCTCTCCTTAGTATCTCGGGAAAACTCAGGTGGTGTTTGGCACAAGGCTCCTTTATATGTGATGGGATTTGATCTTTAACTTCAGTCGTCCTTGATCCTTGGCTAGAGAGGGAAGGCACAAAGAGATAAAAAGGACCTAGAAAGGAAGATGAAGTAGGGATGATAGCCAATCAGGATGGGTTTAATCAGAGAAGAATGAAGAATGATTGGGGAAAATAGTAGAGCAGAGGATTCAAGAGAAAAAAGAAGGAGAAGGTGAAGAGGGTGTCGTACCAAGTTTGGTTGTTCTCGTCAAAGGGTATCTAGCATGGCAGGGTTCTTGATTGATGTCTCTAGCCATCGAGCGTGTGTTGCAATAGCTCAATAATAGCTTGAGGACCTAGTATAACAAGGGAGATTGAGTTCTTCTCCTTGGATCATGTCACAAAGGAGTGGAAGGTTGTCATCTTCTTCAGGGGGTCACACCTAAAGATGTCACAAGCAGTGGGCCTTGAAGTTGTGACTCACTCAATGATGAAGACTACAGGGACCTGGTCTAAGTCCCCATCAAGTTTGGGATTTGTTGAGTCGACGACACGAGGAGGGAGGTTCGCGAAGATTTGAGCTCCTCCTTGGAAAGGCCCTCGAAGATGAAGGCTATAGGGACTGGGTCTTGGTCACCACCAAGTTCTGGATATGTTGGGTCAGTGATGGGAGGAGGGAGGTCCATGGGCATATGGACTATGTGAGAACTGTGATCAAGGGTTGCTTGAAGAGGTTGGGTTGACAAAGGGATGGATCCAAAGGAGGTGGGAGGCGGCAGAGGGGGGGAGTGGAGGATGTGGATGGCATCGGAGGAGGAGGCAAGAGAGCATGCAATGGAGGAGGATGATGGGGTGAGTGTTTGGACAGTTATGCCCCTCTTAACCGCACCATGGTTTGAAAAATCATGGTTAATTGAAGAATAAAGTAATAGAAGGACACAAGTGATAGAACAACATGAAGGTGAGGCCAACTGATATTCCAAAAAAGGAATAACTTAAATTGTAATTACTCAGAGGGGTACAACTGATAAAACCCGAAACATATATATATATATATATATATATATATATATATATATATATATGTAAGGTACATTGTGGTAAGGACTTCAAAGTCAACATACCCTAGTAAACATGGCTTGTGGTTCAAGGGCAGGGCAAGGAATCCATGGGAGGGAAAAGAATCGGGCACGTTCATATTCTTATTTGATTTGTTAAGGGATAATGAAGACATAAATACTGTATACAAAGATATAATAAATGATGTACGTATGATCTGACAACTTATCCAGATATAATTTTTTTAGATAAAACGGTTCATAGTCATTCATCATAATAGCGAAAGCAGTGATAGAGTTTAATACAGAACAACCAAAAACGGGTGTAAACAGTCCCCCCGTTGTCCAAAATTACATCCAGGAGATTTTGCCAGAGAACCAAAAGTAATTAAACGTCCATGTACTTCAACAAGGCTAAGTCACCCAAAATATACTTGGACCATCGTCACCATCAGAGCGCTGCACGTCTTGAAGGATGGCACCAGGTCGTAGAGATTTCGATCTTCCCCTAGGTACGCTTCGAAGATCGGGTTCCTAGGGTCACCGCGGGGCTTTCCTTGGCTGGATGAACCAAAGTTAGGCACAAAGCTGCATAGTGTTAGTTCATAAGGCGATCTCCTGTTAACAGACATTAAGAAAGAAAAAGATAATAGTTTCAATGGAAAATGTAGTGATGCTCTTATCCAGACACCGTTAGATTGTTCCATATATCTCCGTCCCTCGTACCCAATCTAGTTTCGCAAATGATGATTGCTTCCAAAATAATTTTTCGTTTGACTAGAGGTATGCCGTCAAAGATGAGTTGACATCGACTCTTCCAAAGTAACCACCAAATAGTGATTTTAAAGCATAGTAGTCTCCAATCTTTCTCTCTCAAAGTAGTGGTAGAGTTCACATTAAGCATGTTTAACAGATCTTGGAACTTTGATTCAAGACAGTATAAATGAAAGATATCTCTAGTTATTTGACAGTCATCGAAAAGGTGTTTGTAGTTTTTCATATCATGATTGCAAAGATAGCATCTGTTCACCCATGGAATTCTCAATTTTTCGAAATAGTCTTGTGTTGTAATTTTATTGTGCGCCAACAACCATATGAAGTAGTAAGCTCTTGGTTCCAGTTGCCATTTTCTAAACTTTTCATAGACTATGGATCTGCTACCCCCATCTGTAAGTAGGTAGTATAATTGTTTCGTTGTTGAGTCCCTTTGGTTGAGTGAGGTGATAGGAAATATTGTTGTGTCAGCGTCATCCCTGTGTAAACCCTCGAAGATATTGTTCAACGTAATTTTTAGTCTACCTCCCACTGTCGCCAGGGCTAAAGGTAGTTGGTTTTGTAATGATTTAAACCAGTTGAATCTAGCCTGCCAAGATTTTAGACCTCTATGTACCGATATGAAACGTTTTTTAACATATGGTACCAAGAGGGGGAAGGATTGTTCAAGCGGAGGAAAACCACATAGTTGGTCCTTCCAAAGTGAAGAATGAAGGCCATCTCCAAGTTTCTTCTTAAGTACAGGTAGAAGAGATATGAACCCCTTAATATGTGATTTCCAGACATATGAGTGGGTACGCTTAGGGCCTGAAGAAAGTGTGATAGGACCACCCCTGAAGTGAGTTGCACTAATCACACTCGAAACCCATGGTCTTACAAAATCTGCAATGCGAATTGTCGATTTTGTTAAGAGAGCATCATTGAAAGAGCGAAGATTAATAATTCTCCAACCGTCGTTTGACTTTGGCCGAGTCACTTTTGACCAGGCCACTTTAGCGGAGGTTTTAAGATTTTCACGGCCCCCCAGAGGAAGTTACGCCTAAGTTTGTCAATTTTTTAACAATACCAGTCGGCATCTTAAGACATGACATCTCATGTATGATTGTTGGTGTTAGGGCTGAGTTAAGCAAATTGATTCTAGCCGGAAGGGGAAGGATTTTTGATTTCCACCCCTGAAGCTTAGCTGCAAATTTCTCAATGGTAGATGACCAATCTTTCGTCAGCCTCCTAAGTTTCGGGATGGTGAATCCAAGATAATCAATAGAGAAAGACCCTTCAGACCAATTTAGTATTCTTTTGACCTTAGCAATTTCATCTCCGGATAGGTTTAGCCCATAGAAGGTACTTTTTTTCTCACTGATGCGTAGACCCGACATTTTGCCAAAGATTTTTAAGGTGATGATAACATTTTTGAGATCTTCATCTCTATATTCCAGGAAAATGAGGAGATCATCAGCAAACTGAATATTTGTGATCTGGGTTTGTATTCCCTCTTTCAGGAAATCAGTGAATTTCCCCGCCTTTGCTAATTTGAATAGCATCGCGTCAAGAATTGACATTGAATGTATGAAAAGGAAAGGTGAGAGTGGATCTCCCTGTCTTACTCCACGCCTCAGATGTATGAATCCCGAGGAAGATCCATTGATTTTAAAGGAGACTCCTGTGGATTTTAGAAGGACGGTAATCCAATTGATAAATATGGGTGGATAGTTTGCCACCCGCAAAGCCCCCAGGATGAATGGCCATTTTAGAGTATCAAACGCTTTTCGGAAGTTGATTTTTAATACTATAGCCTTAGACCCCAGTCTAGTCTAGTCGTGCACAACAGAGGATGTAATAAGGAAGGCATCCACCGCTGATCTTTTCTTCAAAAAGGCGCATTGAGATGGTGGAATGTTGCTTGCTAGAAAAGTCGCCCATCTATTTGCGATGGCTTTCGAGATTATGCGTTTTGGATAATTTATCAAGCTAATTGGTCGATAGTTTTCAATGTTTTCCACCCCACCCTTTTTATAGATTAGTGATACCAGGGTGTTGTTTAAATGTCTCAAATTTGAGCTCGTAAAACCATCACTGTGTAGATTTGATACCATGTCCATGAAATCATCTTTCAGCAAAGGCCAGCATTTCTTTACAAATTCAATTGTGAGTGCATCAGGTCCCGGAGCTTTATTGTTTTTGAAGGTTCTAATCGTGTCTTGTATTTCCGATACTCTTATTGGTTCAGTAAAAATTGTTGGATCATCTATTTTGATCACCAGATCCGCCGGTATTTCCAACAAAGGTCCCCTACTCATCTCACCTTCGTCATCATTGTATAGATTAGTGTAGAAATCTACAATGACCTTGGTGATTGCGTCTCTACCGTAAACAACATCCCCATTTTCATTTTCAAACCTGTGAATAGGTGTCTGGAGGACTTAGTCGATGCCATAATTTTCAGGAACTTGGTATTCTCATTTCCTTTTCTTATGTAGTTTATCTTTGCCCGCTGCTCCCAAATGATTCTCTCATCATTTCTTAGAGATTCTAGCCTACCGTACATTACTTTCAGATTTTCACCTATCGCCCTCTCTCCCGACTTGAATAAAGCTTCTGTTGTTCTTATTTCATCCTCAATTTTGGCTATTTCCCTATTAATATCAGGGATTTGTTGCTTACTCCAATGCTTTATATCAGCACGTAAATGTTTCACCTTAACTGCCCATCTATGAAAAGGGTTGTCAGAGATAATCCTGTTAGACCAAGAATCCGAGACCATGGGCATAAATGATTCCTTTTGTATCCAGATATAATTGATACTAAGATAAAGTTCCTTTATTGGTACTTGCGCTCAAACAGTTTTATTTGGATGCATTAGGCTGTTCTCTTATTCCTAAATAAAAGTTATTTACATCATCTATTATATCACATTATATATTCTATATCTTTTATTAAAATTTCACGTGGTTATCGGAATCGCTAATGAATAATCACATTTTTTGGCCCATCTGCTTAATCGAAAGTGATGCAGTTATTGTTTATTGGACTGCTGCATATGTTATATCATCTTTAATCTCGATCTCTGTCTTCCTTATATTTAACAGTTATGTTGTCATGCTACTGAAATAAGTACAGTTTTTTTTATGGATGTTCAAACTTGCCTTTGCCTATATACAGGTCAGAATAGCCTATAGAGATAAATTACAAAAAAAAACCTCTACTGTAAATCAATTTCCAATTAAAAGCATCATTTGAAATTTTTCAAATGTAAGAAACAGGGGCCAAAACCTCTAGATATGGAATCTTGCAAAGATTACCCTACATGTACACCTAGGCACATCCTTTAATATTCTTCTTACAATAGTTAAATTTGAATATAATATATATATATAGAGAGAGATGAGTGATCCTGTGAGAGCAAAAAACTGCGAGAGCATGAGAGCATGCATTCGTGACCACTAGATTCTATCTTCTCTCTCTAGTTCTTCTCTCTCCTGGTTGAATCTAGTGGTCCAGAATGCATGCTCTCATGCTCTCACGGGTTTTAGCTCTCGCATGATCATTCATCTTATGTGTGTGTGTGTGTAATAAGGGGTTGGGGAAGCTGCACCCAGGGGTGAGCTAACTAGCTGCACCTGGTCAATTTTTTTAATTGATTTTTTATGCTTTTGAAATGAAACCTAGGAGGTTTAAACCATTATATATCACCATGATATCATACTGATTTCAACTAAATTCGACACTTCTATCATCTCCATCAAGACTATCACATTTTAACGGTATCAGAATTATTGAAATTGACCCTATCTAGATGGGCATGTTAGGAATGTTTATTTTGCATGAAATTTGAAATACATATTCCACTCAATAAACTAAGTAAAACTCCATAGGTTTCCTTCAAAAAAATCAAAAATCAATGAGAAAAATGGCCAGGTGAGCTAGTTGGTTGCACCACCCAGCGTAGCTTCCCTTTTCCATAAAAGAAAGGGATCCTACTCCAAGGAGTGTGTAACTTACCTACTCCATCTCAATTTTTTTACTTTATATTTTTTGAAAAATACTTTCATAGATTTTCATAATTATATCCTCTAATATGACATTCAAATTTCATCACAAACAGAGGCTCCTATGCCTTTATACATACATACATACATAAAAGAAAGGGATCCTACTCCATGGAGTAGGTAACTTACCTACTCCATTCTCATTTTTTTTACTTTATATTTTTTGAAAAATACTTCCATAGATTTTCATAACTATATCCCTCTACTATGTCATTCAAATTTCATAACAAACAGAGACTCCTATGCCTTCCATCCAGAACAGGTCGATTAAAACAAATCTAAGATCGTTAAAATTACATGTTCTGGATGGAGGGCATAGGAGTCCTTGTTTCTGATGATTCTTGAATGACATATTGTATGGATACAGTTATGAAAATCCATGGAAGCATTTCTCAAAAAAATAAAAAGAAGTAGCAAAAATGAGAATGGAGTAGGTAAGTTACCTACTCCATGGAGTAGGAACACTTTCCTCATATATATATATATATATATATATATATATATATATATATAGGAGAAACTTCAAATGAGTCAGGGTCTCACCAATATTATGGTGAGCCCTCAATCTTGTCCTTCTATTTTTGATCCCACGGCTAGATTTATTGACGCATCAATTATATTAATTTAATGATTAAAAATCTATTTTGGTCATTTCATCACATTCTAAATAGAGAATGTAATAACTATTTGACCTAATCTCCCCCTTTCTCTCTCACTTGATTGTCAGCGTCCCCTCCCCCTCTCCACAACCCGCACTCCGACGCGACGCCCACAGCAGGTGTCCCTGCATGGCTCCTCCGTCACGCCAGTACGCTGCGCACCCCCATGCGACTGCTCGTCTCCCCGCACGACGTCGGTCGCGCCCCATTGCTTCCTTTCCATCCAATGCCCAGCCCCAGCGGCGTCGCGCAGTCCATCCGCACGGTGCGCCAGCGGCTCTTCCTCCATTGTCTCCTGACGCCAAGCCGTCGTGTGCGTTGGCCCTCCAGCCGCCACTCCAGATCCTCCGCGGTGGCAGCATCCGCCCTCTGCTTCCTTTTCTTTATCGGTCGACAACGAGTTCCAGACGTGGTGGAGGTGCTGCATCGAGCAACGGTCGGCGGTGAAGGCGATTGTTGCCGCAATTGTGAGGTAATGCACGGATTTACATTGTGGTTTAATAATTTACATAATTGACCTTTTGATTTACATATTGATACACTTTTTGCAAATCTCATTGTTCTTTTATCTTATTTTGCGGAGCTCTCCGCGAATTTTACAAAAGATCGCGATACAGTTACAAAAGGTCATACTAATTTTACAAAATAAATATATACATTTACAAAAAAAGACCGAAGTTTACAAAGAGGATAATTACTCTTACAAAAACTTATTGGAGTTTACAAAACGAATGTACCTATTTACAAAACGGAATTACCAATTTACAAATGAAAATGTGAAAAACGAAATCATTAACGAAATTACAAAAAGAACATATATTTTCTAAAAGCTCGCGGACGTTTACAAAGATATGGTTGAACCCAATTCATTCGGCGTAAAATTACAAAACGACCAGTAAAGGTTTGATATACCGAATCCAGAAAACATTAAATGGTAATTCAAATCCATTAAATAAAATTCAAATTTACAAAAAAAAACGAGATGATGGAAATACCCTTTTGGATAATATATTTGATGCCACCGTCAGATTGTGATCTGACGAATCTGATTGATGGCTCACCACAATATTGGTGAGACCCCACCTCATTTGAAGTGATCCATATATATATATATATATATATATATATGAGAACTTCCAATAAGGTGGTCCTTTTCTGGATGCATGGAAAGCCACGTCAATTTTGACATTTTTTCTATTTATTTTACAATTTTTAACTTCATAAGTTTAATAATAAATATTAACATAATATGTATATCACGAAATATTTATGAAAATATTATTATAATTGACAAAAAAATATTTATTACAATATGAATGATATATTTTACAAATTGTATGATCATCATTATTTAACAATGTGAAGTTTAAATTTACAAAATTATTACACAATTTAAAAATTTGGCAATGACTTTCTGAATTTCAGGAAAAATCAATTATATATATATATATATATATGAAGAAAGGGATCCTACTCCATAGAGTAGGTAACTTACCTACTCCATTCTCATTTTTGCCACTTCTTTTTTTTTGAAAAATACTTCCATCGATTTTCATAACTATATCCCTTTAACATGTCATTCAAATTTCGCCAGAGACTTCTATGATCTCAATCCACAATAGATAATTTTAACGGTCTCATAAAATCGACCTGTTCTGGATGGAGGGCATAAGAGTCTATATTTCTGATGAAATTTGAATAACATATTAGAGAAGTATAATCATGGAAGTATTTTTCAGAAAAATAAAAAAGTGGTAAAAATAAGAATGGAGCAGATAAGTTATCTACTCCATGGAGTAGAATCCCTTTCCTATATATATATATATATATATATATATATATATATATATATATAGGAATTGGGGAGCCTACACCCATGTGTAGGTAACTTACCTACACCCACCTCTTGTTTCTTATTTTTTTTTAATTTTTTTGAAATGGATCTTTAGGGGATTTACTTAGAATATTAAATGGAATATGTGTTTCAAATTTCATGTAAAAAAAACATTCCTAACAGCTCCATCGGAAGGGGTCGATTTCAGCAAATCTCAGACCGTTAAAATTTGACTGTCATGATGGATAAGTTAGAAGTCTCAAAATAAGTTGAAATTTGAATGACGATATGGTGATATATTGTGATCTAAATTCCCCAAGGAATTAATTCAAAAAAATAAAAAAAAATTGAGGGAAAAAGAGTTGGGTGTAGGTAAGTTACCTACACATGGGTGTAGGCTCCCTTTTCCCATATATATATATATATATATATATATATAATAGGGAGCTGGGAGCTTGCACCCAAGGATGTAGGTAACTACCTACACCCGGATATATTTTTCATGATTTTTGAGTTTTTTTAAGGAAATTTTAGGGTGATTTTCTTAATATATTGAGGGGAATATGTGTTTCAAGTTTCAGGCAAAACAAACATTCGTAACATATTCATCTAGAAAGGGTCAATTTCAACAATTCTGAGACTGTTAAAATTTGATAGTCTTGATGAAAATGATAGAAGTAATGAATTAAGTTGAATTTTGAATGACACCATGGTGATATATAGTGATCTAATTCCCCCAAGGTTTCATTTAAAAAAATCAAAATCTGAAAAATGAGCCGGATGTAAGTAGTTACCTACACCCCTGGGTGTAGGGTCCTTTTTCCCATATATATATATATATATATATATATATATATATATATATATAGCCCTTCCAATGAGGTGCACCTTTCCTGGGTGCATGGAAAGCCCATCACGAGATCCGTTAGATCTCGATCTAGTGGTTCTTCATACAAAAGGGTATTTTAGTCCATATATTTTTTTAAAATTTGAATTTAATTTTGAATTTGAAATTTATTTCGTCTTTATATTTTTCTATTTTTAGCGCGTCTAATTTGGTATTTTTTGTTATCTTTTAGTTAATGAAGTTTCGCCAACGTAGTAGCATTTTCGCGCAATGCAGAATAGCAGATGTCTTTGTAAAATACCCGTTGATATTGTAGAATTGTATCCTGCATTGTAAAATAAATCATAATTAGTAATAGTTATAATATTATAATTGTAATTTTAATAACACTATTGTAAAAGTTCATGTACGTTTTGTAAGATATGTATGAAGATTTGTAAATCCACACCAAAAATTTTGTACGTTTTTCACAAAAAAATGTACGATACTTTCGCGCCCTGCAGAATGCCAAGCATCTTTGTAAAATTCGAATCCACATTGTAAATTTGCATCATGTATTGTAGAATAAGATCACAATTAGTAATACAGTTATTATTGTAATTGTAAATTTGGTAATGTCTTTGTAAAAAAATGTCTCATATATGTAGGAAATATCTTTGTATTTGTAAATTCTGGTCTGAGATTGTAAAATTCCCCTCTCGAACATATATCTGAGTCTCATACATAGTTTTTGCCATATCACGGAATATAAATAAATGTAAAAAAAGAGTGAATTTGTAAAAAAATGATATGATATTGTAAAATACGATCTGAGATTGTAAAAAAATATTCGAGATTGCAAAAAAGGATCTCTTATTGTAAAAAAAATGGGCACGCCCCCCATCTCTAGCATCCTTATTCTACCCGCACATCCTCTGCCCTTCTCCTCCACGACCCACCTCCTCCATGCACATCGTCCTCCGCCCACATACCTCCATTCACGCTCTTCTTCAACCTTCTCCTCTATGATCCACCTCCTCCACGCGTAGCCATCACCCCCACACGACGGCACCTTTATTAGATATAAGAAAACAACCTTGGAGAACGCCATCACCGACTACCGTAGAACAGCGCGTTGCATCCACCGTCTTGAACGCCATCACCGACGAGCAGCAACCTCATCCCCTCATGCCGCTGTCGAGAGAGAGAGATGGAGGAGAGGAACCTCGCGCGGCAATCGAGATCGAGATCGAGAGAGACGGTGGGAGAGAGAGAGGAAAGAGGAGATAATTGTGGAGATATTTGTTGCATTCTAAATTTAGAATATGTTAAAATGATCATAATGGGTTTTTCAACATTAAAAATATATTAATAACGAGCTATTAATGACAACCATTGGATTGATTGCGTATGGTTAGGATGATGGGCTTTCCATGCACCCAGGAAAGATGCACCTCATTGGAAATATTTCCTATATATATATATATATATATATATATATATATATGATATCTTTCCAATAGGACATGATTCTTCCATCTCTATGAAAGACCAATGATCTCACGCATCCATAATTAATCCTACGGTTGTCACTAAAAGTATGCTATTATTATTTAATTAATCAAAAATCCATTTTAGTCATTATTCATTATCTAAATATAGTATGTAATCAACTAAATATTTGTTCATTAATCTCTCTCCTAATTTGCCATTCATATTGCCAACAAACCATTTCAGAACCCTAACCTCATATGCACAAAAAACGGGAGAAAGAGGATGATGCGCAAGACGACAGCATAGCGATGTACTCCGATCGTTGCTCGTCTCCTCCATCTTCAAAGGGTGTACTCCAACCGACACGTGAGCGGAGTTGATGATGGCGTCATATGGTAAGGTGGTTCTTGGAGTGGTTCTAGTGTCATGCTTGGCGTCATGGCAAGGTGGAAGTGGATCAACGGCGACGTGTGTAGATCTTCATGCAAGCGGCATCGACAATGCGTAGATCGACGATACGTGTGTAGATCTTCACGCAGACGGCAACGAAAATACGTAGATTAACGGCAGCATGTGTAACATGGTGGTGGTAGCGCAAGGCGGCCAAGCAACCATTATATCTTACATATTTAATGTGTATTATACAATTTTTGATGTGTATTGTACAGTTTTGATATGTATTATACATATTTGATGTGTATTTAGAAGCGAATAACAATTGTAATTTTTAGATATCTTGTATATTTGATGTGTATTATATATTTTGGACGTGTATTATACATTTCGCATGTGTATCTACAAAATTGATGTTTCTTTGTAAAATGTCGTGCATGAATTATATTCTGTAAAGTACCACACAAACTTTACAAATGGTTGATGAATTTGGAAGGAATCATGGATTACACAAAAAAACATTCAATCGCTATAAAAGGAACCACTTATTCTATAAAAAAAACATACGAAAATATAAACATCCACGTCACGTAATGTCGTCCAACACAAATAGGACATTATCTAAATAAAGCACTGTGAAAAAATACCAAAAATAGATCTAGCTAAATTTAGTATTTTGAAATATTAAATGGTATATATAATTAATGCAAAAGATGAAGACCTAAATATCCTTTTGGACAAACAAATTGATGATGCCGTTAGATTTCAATCTAGTGGCTATGATCGTTGGCCTTACCATGTCCTATTGGAAGGGCCCCCAATCCCCCACCCTTATTTCTCGTATTTTTTTTCAAAATTATCACCATGTATATTCATTTATATATCCCTCCTATATGTCATTCGAATTTCGTCAAAAAGAGAGACCCATATGCCCTCCATCTAGAATATGTAATTTCAATGGTCTACACATTGTTGTAATCGATCAATTCTAGATTGAGGGCATATGAGTCTATGTTTCTGACGAAATTCGAATGACATATATGAGGGATATATCGATGAATATATATGGTGATATTTTTGGAAAAAATATCGAAAATAAGGCGGGGACAGTCATGTTGGCTGCCCCAAGGGGGGGCAGCCCCATTGAACCATATATATATGCAGTAAAATGTGACTGCTCCCAGGGTGAAGCCAACGGACTGATCCCACCTCTATTTTTCTCCTTTTTTTATTTTTTTGGAAAATAAAAAATTGTATATTCATCACATCCCTCTAACATTATATTAAAATTTCGTCAGAAATAGATACTCCTAGGCCCTCCATCCAGAATAGGCCGATTACAACAATTCTAAGACCGTTAAAATTACATGTTCTGGATGGAGGGCCTAGGAGTCTCTGTTTCTGAGGAAATTTTAATAGAATGTTAGAGGGATAAAGTGATGAATATATAAGTTTCTATTTTTCCAAAAAAATAGGGGAAAATAGGGGTGGGAGCAGCCCGTTGGCTCCTCCCAGGGAGCAGCCACATTTTACTCATATATATAGGGTAAAATGGGGCTGCCCCCATGGGGGGAGCTAACTTGGCTCCCCTCGCGTTATTTCGCGCGGTTTTTTATTTTTTTGAAAATTTCTTTCGTGGATTTTCATCAGTATATCTCTTTATTATGTCATTAAAATTTCACGCTAAACAGAGACTCCTATGACTTCCATCCACACGGGGTCATTTTTAGCAATTCTATTACCGTTAAAAATGATTGTCTGGATGGAGGTCGTAGGAGTCTCAGTTTCGCACGAAATTTTAATGGCATAATATAGGGATATAGTGATGAAATTCCACGAAAGAAATTTTCAAAAAAAATAAAAAAACCGGGCGAAATGGGGCGGGGGGAGCCAAGTTAGCTCCCCTCAGGGGGCAGCCCCATTTAACCCATATATATATATATATATATATATATATATATATATATATATATATGAGGATGGGGAGCTTGCACCAAGGTGCATGTAACTTTACATGCACCGACGTTTATATCTTCCATATTTTTTTACTTTTTTGAAAAATACCACCATGTATATTAATCCATATATCCCTCCAATATGTCATTCGAATTTCGTCATAAACTGAGACTCCTATGACCTCCATCCAGAACAGGTCGATTACAACAATTCTAGGACTGTTAAAATTACCTATTCTGGATAGAGGTCATAGGAGTCTCTGTTTCTGACAAAATTCGAATGACATATTGGAGGGATATATGGATGAATATGTATGGTGGAATTTTTTGAAAAAGTAAAAAAAAATATGGAAGATATAAGCGCCGGTGCATGTAAAGTTACATGCACCTTGGTGCAAGCTCCCCATATATATATGGGTAAAATGGGGCTGCCCCCTGGGAGTAGCCAACTTGGCTACTCCCACCCCTATTTTCCCCTCATTTTTTATTTTTTTGGAAAATAAAAATTTATAAATTCATCACTATATCCCTCTAACATTCTATTAAAATTTTGTCAGAAACAGAGACTCCTAGGCCCTCCATCCAGACGTCATTTTTTTAACGGTCGCAAGATTTTTTAAATCGACCCTGTTTGGATGGAGGACGTAGGAGTCTCTGTTTCTGACGAAATTTTAATAGAATGTTAGAGGGATATAATGATGAATTTACAAATTTTTATTTTCCAAAGAAATAAAAAATGATGGAAAAATAAGGGTGGGAGTAGCCTAGTTGGCTACTCCCAGGGGGCAACCCCATTTAACCCTGTATATATATATATATATATATATATATATATATATATACAGGGTTAAATGGGGCTGCCCCCAGGGAGTAGCCAACTTGGATACTCCCACCCATATTTTTCTCTCATTTTTTTATTTCTTTGGAATTTTTTTTTGTAAATTCATCATTATATCCCTCTAATATTCTATTAAAATTTCGTCAGAAACAGGGACTCCTATGGCCTCCATCTTAACAGGGTCGATTTAAAAAATCCTGCGACCGTTAAAAAAATGACGTCTGGATGGAGGGCTTAGGAGTCTCTGTTTCTGACGAAATTTTAATAGAAAGTTAGAGGGATATAGTGATGAATATATAAATTTTTATTTTTCAAAGAAATAAAAAATGAGGGAAAAATAGGGATGGGAGTAGCCAAGTTAGCTACCCCCGGGGGCAGCCCCATTTTTCCCTATATATATATGGGTAAAATGCGGTTGCCCCTAGGGGTAGCTAACTTAGCTACCCCACCCCAATTTCTCCATGTTTTTATTTTTTTTGAAAATTTCTTTCGTGAATATTCATCACTATATCCCTATATTGTGTCATTAAAATTTCGTCTGAAACAGAGACTCCTACGGCCTCCATCCAGACAGTCATTTTTTTAACGGTCACAGGATTTTTTAAATCGATCCCGTTAGGATGGAGGTCGTAGGAGTCTCCGTTTCGTATGAATTTTTAATGACATAATATAGGGATATAATAATGAATTTATATGATTTTTATTTTCAAAAAAAATATGGATAAAATAGGGCGGGGGAGCTAAGTTAGCTCCCCCTAGGGGCATATACATTTTACCCTATATATATATATATATATGGGGTTAAATGAAGCTACACCCTGGGTGTAGCCAATTGGCTACTCCCATCCCTATTTCCCCCCTATACTTTTATTTTTTTAGAAAATAAAAATATGTATATTAGTCACTATATCCCCCTAACATGTTATTTCAATTTCGTTAGAAACAGAGACTCCTATGCCCTCCATCTGAAGGGGGTCAATTTCAGCAATTCTGAGACCGTTAAAATTTGACAGTCTTGATGGAGGGGACAGAACTCTCGAATAAAGTCGGATTTTTAACGACACTATGGTGACATATTGTGATCTAAATTCCAATAGGTTTCATTTCAGCAAAATAAAAAAATTATAGGAGAAAAGAAGTGGGAGCATGTAAGTTAGCTACACCCAGGAAATACTCTTTTTTCCCATATATATATATATATATATATCGGAATAAATGATTACATGTGTACCCATCTATGCATAAGGAATTTTTGCGTTAACCATCTGTGCAAATTATATATCATACATGTGTGTATTCATTGTAAATAAAACTGTTGCATCCTTCCAAAGCAGGGGAGAACATCCTATGTTTTCTACAAGAGGGCCGGCTGGAATCCTTTTTTTCATAAAATTGCTTCAAAAGTGCAACTTGTATGGATGGAATGTATGTTCATTGTTGTACATATTCAGTAAGTTCCATATTGATCTGAGTATCGTAGCTACTTTATCTCACATGTCAATGAAAAATTCAACATGGGTTGGATTCAAATTTGACTTTTAGTTTACCTTTGAGAAAAAATAGTTAGGATTCTCTTATTAGAATGAAATTCGATAAATATGTAGAACAATAAACATACAATCCATCCATATGGTTGGAGTTTTTAAACGATTTTCACAAAAAAAATCAGAGTACAACATGTCATGTAGTAGAATTCTCTACAAAGGATTTGCTCACCCAAGGCCCTAGCGAGTACCAGTTCTCTTAGGAGGCGTTCGGTTCGGGAATAAGCATGAAAAAGGATGGAGAATAAGGAGAATAAGGGTTTATTCTCCATTCGACTGGAGGATAGGAATAAGGGGAATAAGCTGGAAGAAGCGCTATTCTTTGTTCGGCTGACTATTAGGGGTTAAGGAATAAGGTTTGAAAGTTAGTTGAAGTTGTTGGATGTTATTTGTTTTGGTGAGATGAATTTTATTGTAAATTGGTAACATATAATTGTCAATTATAAACTAATACGAACTTCAACCCGAAAATTAAATATTCGAAATCCAGGAAGCCAATGTTCCATTTAAATTATTTATTACAATATGACATGCTTATCATTGGCATGCTTATCATCCACTTGTTCATCTGCAATCTCATGTATGGACGTTGATCTGGCCGTCATCCAGGCTATCACGCTATACTTCTCCTGTAGATGACACTGGATTTCCTCCAGCTTCTCTACGAGTAATTCTTCTGAAAATTCGAGCATATTTTATTAAATCTGCCAAGAAATTCCTATATGCTTGCATGGACTCGTCCGTCGGGGTCAACGTTGATGCCTTTACCTTGTATTCACAAGATATCTGTACGGAATTATGTGATTTGATAGTCGTCGTTATTGAGATGGATACATCTAATTTAAACAAAAATAATGGGAAGAATTTACCTCTTTTGAACAACTGTACCACAAACGATCCTCGACGTTCTCGTGTATGTGCAAACACTCGAAGAGCAGGTCTGCATCGTCCGGACAGAAGCATCTACATCCATGAATCTTAGGTCGGTCGCAGCGAAGCATGGCCATAACTAGGTTGGATTCCCGAGAATATTCGAAAATCGTTAATTAAAGAAAAAAGCCACGAAAGAATTATGCATTGTACATTTTGTAAAAAAAAGACAAGTAATTTAAGAAAAATTTGTACATGCCAACATTGACAGTTCCGCCAATTAAGACACGTCACCGTAGTATCTATTCATCTATGTCTGTTATCACATCGTCAAATGGTTATTTAAAAAGTGCGGAACCATCGTCGGATTATGAAATCATTATCATAGCTAAATTAGCAACAAATTATAATTGAAAACCATCGTACTTGTTGGACATAAAGCTTTTCTCAATACAATATGGATATATCATCGATGTATTCTCCTAAGAAGTGGGATACAAAACATTAATAAGAAAAGATGGATAGATGTGGTGGACACAACAAGATGGCCAAGCACTCTCCCACATGTTCGTTGACAAACCGTCACACAACACCTCTCTAGCTCGGTTGTCTTACTCAGAGACCCTGATATCACTCCTCGCAGAGTTGTTGTCGAAGTCCTCGTCATTTGTCGTTGGCTCTGTAGGGACCCGACCTTTTGCTGAGTTGCAAGTAAATGCACTAGATATGTGATCCCCGCTTGGACATCACATATGAAGTTATTGATAACGCAATACGCCATAACAACCATCACTATTTCTCGAAGATGTAGAACGATCGCTTACTGATTGCCTTGAAGCGAGCCTTCATTATCCTGAACGTCTGTTCGATGTACGGGCGAAGCTGTGAGTGCATGTGATTTTATATCTCATCGAGCCTACGATAGCCTTGGTCCCTCTGAGCCCTGAACTGGGGTAGGTGTGCAATGACTCCATGATATGGCTTGAGGAACATATCCGTGTTTGCGTACCCGCAGTTCAGAAGGAACTTCCGTCCAGTAGGTACACGAAAACTGCCATCGTCTAAGGCCCACCTTAGCACCTTTATGTCAGCAGTTGACCCCTCCCATCCGATGGTGATGAATCTCCATTTCAACACCTTTATTCTATCATTTTGCCTTAAAAACCCTAGCTACTGCATGTAAATAGCATTAATTTGCAAATAATAGCATCCATTATTTATTATATTTATTGTACATAAAATAAGGCTTTTAATGCCAAAATTATATAATAAAAAGAAGAAAAGAAAAAGGAATAAAATGTTAAAAACATTTTATGATCCTAACCCCGAGACGAAGTCCAGAAGGGAGTTGGTCGACAAGGAATAAAGAGGGGAGATAAGGGTCAAAAACACCAAAATACCATTTATTTATTCTTTAATTATACATTTTTGGTACTTATTTATTCTTCATTATTTATTCATCAAATAAAAAAACTTTGTACATGAAAGTTGTAAATAATAATGTAAATAAAAATACAAAATTGAGTTTGTAAAAAAAGAATATACAGTGTGCCTTTATACACAGAATAAAAAGCCAGGGATCAAACTTCACAGACCCGTATCTTTTCAATAAAAACTCAAAACATAGCAAAATCACCTCATTGTATATAACTTTTCACGAGCTATTTAATGGTGATGGTTTTATATTTTTTGGAGTTACTGTGTAGAAGTTAGGTTTTGGGTCCCCTATTGTACATTCTACCGATTAAAATATTCAATTTATTCATTATTCACTATTTTATAAATTCATATTTTAATAAATTCATAAATATTATGTATAACACATGTGCATATTAAAATAAAGATAAAACCTAAAAGAAAAATAAAAATAAAATAAGTTTATGTAAAAGCATAGATAAAATACCTATGTTTCTATATGTATATAAATAAAAGGAAAATTTTTTTATTCTTTCATATTTTTATAATATGGTGAATATTATATAGATTCTATTAAAAATACAAAACCAAAATAAAACTCATTAAAATCTATTAAAATAAAAAGATGTAAATAATACATAGGTAAAACACCTATAAATATACCTACATAATCTACTT
The DNA here is from genome assembly GCA_037367405.1 of Ottelia alismoides. Taxonomy (NCBI): domain Eukaryota; kingdom Viridiplantae; phylum Streptophyta; class Magnoliopsida; order Alismatales; family Hydrocharitaceae; genus Ottelia; species Ottelia alismoides. Next base: position 944,115 of record JAZKJV010007006.1, read on the forward strand.
ACCTATTTATTTAAATGTACAAACAATATCATAAAAATAAAAGAAAATATATTTATACTCACAAAAATAAGTTATAAATATATAAAATAATAGAGTAAACTAATAAAATAAAATATACAAAACAAAAATAAAAAAATGTATAAAACATAGATGAATATATCTATAAATAACCTACTAAAAATTAACTACTAATAAGTAAAGCCAAAAAATAAATAAAAATCATAATAAAATACTACATAAAATAAATAAAAAAATTATTCTATATTCGAGAAATAATAAAATCATTTACTATTTTTAATAAATCATTCTTTAATAAAATACTCTGTTTTGTCTTGTAGTGGCCTAGGTGGCCCAATCAGAGTGCGTCAAATTGTTGATCGCGATCAACTCCCCCCTCTGCCCTCTGAAGTGACGCAAACTGTCTACTCCCTCAACTTTCACCCGTTTTCCCGGTTGATTTATTGATCAATCAGCCTTGCTTCCTATAGAGAAAATCATCATGGATTATCCATGATCTACGCCAGATCATTGCGTAATCTATACATAACCCTGATTCATCGATCTAGGCCGGTCAATAAGGGTGCTTAGCAAAGTTTATAAATAATGACCTTCGCCTCCTCTTCCAAATTTGGTTACCATTAGAGCCCTAGGAGCCCTTGCCTTGACTCCCAAACGTTTCCTCGTGACAGGAGAAGGGTGTGAGTGCTTCGTTGAAGCTCCAGGAGGTCAGGGTGAACCCACGACCGTCGTCGCCGGTGACCCTGCTCCCTGGGCGTCCCCCAGGTATAAGAGATGTGCTTTTATTATTTATTTTGCTCGCTTTGATCTTAGTTTTCATTTCCAATAATTAGCTTGATTCCTAGATGGTTAGATTAGCTTAATCACTCAAGCCCCTACTTCGCCGGAGTCGAGCTCCAGCGAGCTCCTCCACGTGTTCTCAGCGGTTCTCCATCCTGTTTCCCGTACCATTTCACTCCTGAGCCCTCTACGATTATTCCACGCATCTCGACCCTCCAGATCCATTGTGGATCTGGATATCTAGGTGCTCCACTCTGCCGCTCGTCGGAGCACCTCCGCCCGACCCATTCCGCGCCATTTTGCCACCAAATAAGGTCGTCAGATCATCCTTGTGCTCGTGCGTATATGCTTTGCAGGTATGGAGGACCAAACGACCCTCAAGGGTCGCATTTTGAAGAAAAGTGCGCTACTTGGGCACCCATTGCTTTACAGACCTTGCTAGAGAGCTCCGACGAGCCTCATGCTCTTCCGAGTCCTACAAGCGATACACGGGGTCCCAAGGTAGCTCCTTGGACCATCATCAGCTTGTGGGAGAAGCGTATGTGCACGTTACATCGAATCCAAGCTCGGGAGGAATGGAGTTCTTCCTTGTTCTTCCGAGTACCTTCAGAGCCATCCGATTTGCGGAGGAGCCCCAGATTTCATCAGAGCCGTCGGATCATGCCACGTCTTCACCGTCAGATCAGCCCGGCCGATCTGATCTGGACCATTGATCCACGAAGCGGTATGATGCGTTGGATGGGCGCCACTTGTATTAGTGAGACGCATTTCACCGTCGATCCGCGAATCGGTACCAGCCATTGAATGCTCGCCATGTGTCAAGTAAATCCTCCAGCATCGTCTGATCCAGCCATTAAGGGGTAAATTGCATAATAAACCCCTCCTTTTTGTATTTAAAAATTAGTTCTTTAAAAAAAGTTTATGTTGTAAATAATTAGGGTATTTTGCATGTAAGCCTCTGAACTTTTTATATTTGCACTTTGGTCTTTGCCAGCGTCACGTGCAGTCCCCACGTGACCTGGAAATTTTGCATATGAACCCTGATGCTTTTTGAATATTATAAAATGATTTCAAAAAACTAAATATATGTTTTATTACATTTGCTAAATTGCACCTATGCCCCTAAGGTTTATTTTATTTGAAAAAATGCTCCTACTAGGACATGAATTTTTGTATGTTTTATCTAATTATTAAAAATACCTAATGATCTTCTAAAAATACGAAAAAATAGGGATAAATACCTTATACCTTGAAGATTCACGCTCATATTTTTAATTATCATTTTTATATTTAATTTATTTACTAAAATTAAAAAGGAGCCTAAATAATCCCTGTCTAAATTAGAAAATACCCAAAAATATGAAAATATTTTGAAAAATCCAAAAATATATATATATATGGTATATTTTGATATTTATTGAGTCCAGCAAACAAAACCCCTAAAAATAAGAAAAAGAAAATTAAAAAGTAGGAAAGCTTCAAAATCAACAAAAAAATATAAAAATCCCATAAAAATACAAAAAAATATGTTTTTTATTTTAAAATTATCTATATATTATTATTTATATATTAAAATTAATTTGGGTAATTTTAGGACTTAATTATTATTATTAAAACCCAAATTAATCTCAGATTATTTATTAACTCCATATTTGGGATATTTTTTATTTAAAAAATACATAAAAATTAGTAAAAATTTTTGGAAAATATGAAAACAGTAGAAAAATATTAAAAAAAACCATAAAAAATTATTTTATGAATTTTATCTATATTTAATAATAGTTATAAATATATTTCTATGTATTATGCAAATAAAGCCTTATGAAGGCTACATTGTTTTTATGAAAAAAAGATAAAATATAAAAATATAAAAAGAAAATATAAAATCAGAAAATTAAAAATATAAAAAATATAATACAAATCCAAAAAAAATAATATATATAATCGAAAACCCACAAAAAGAATTATACAAATCAATGGCGTGGTTGTTCATGAATAATTGTAGGCTACATGTTTTGCTCTCTATGGTTCGACCTCTACATGCTTATACCCTATGCATTATGTGGTAGAGAAAATAAATGTTAATTCCATATTTTGGGGATTTAATTGCTTTATTCAATATTGTAAATTAATTGCAGCATAACCGAGGTTCATCGAGTGGTCAACGCATCGACTATTGATCCACCTTGTGGATTAATACGAACCTTGATATTTTCTCCTGGTTATCAGATGGCGTCATTACCGGGAACACGAATTTGGGTTAGGTCCGCTCAAGCTGGCACGAATGATCCTTCAATTCGCTGACCGATCCATCAAGTGACCTAGAGATCTTTTGGAAGACGTTGTGGTAAAGGTGCGGGAAATGCAATTCCCAGTTGACTTTATAGTCCTTGATATGGACTCCCCTGCACCCTTACTTCAGACCTCTATCATCCTTAGCCGGCCATTCATGCGCACTTCAGAGGCAGTGGTTGATTATGGGTTTGGCAAGATCACCTTCAGCTCGAGCAGCAAGCGAATCACTATAGACATGATCAGCGAGCCAAAAGTCATGACTGATAAGAGCTGTGCAGCACCAGAAGTAGACTGTGACTTTATTGCAGAAATCAGAGATACACCACTATCTTTGGATGATCCACGGACCCAAGAAATCCTCTCTCTGGAGGAGTACTTGGAAAGCACAATCGATATATGCTCCAATGATACTTGGGAGACGGACTCCAATGTGCTAATGTGCATTTTTAAGTCCAATGATTCACTCCAGCCCAAACATGATGCGCCTAGGGCAGAACTATTCGACACATTACCAGAATCTCAATAGAATACTGAGGGCACTAGCTCTACCAAAGTTCAAGCAGCACATTCCACCACCAGTACGATTTCCGAAGTGGTTAACAAGTTGGCCAGATCAGAACCAGAACTCAAGCCACTTCCTGCAAGCCTGAAGTATGCTTTCCTTACGGGTGAAGAAAATATGTATCCAGTCATCATCAGCAGCAGGTTGAACTCGGCAGGAATCTCGACTTCTTGAGGTTCTAGAAAAGAACCGCAAGGTCCTTGGTTGGCATGTATCAGATCTCCACTAGATAAACCCAGCGTTGTGTTCGCACCATATTTATCTTGAAGAAGATGCCAGGCCGTCCCACAAATTCCAAAGAAGACTGAATCCAAATCTTCAGGACGTCGTCATGAAAGAAATCACGAAATGGTTTGACGCAAGCTTCATTTACCCCATCTCCGACTCAAAATGGGTGAGCCCCTTGCACGTAGTTCCAAAGAAGTCAGGGCTCACTATGGTTACAAATGAAAGAGGGGAGTATATCTGCTTGGGTACCGACATCCTGGTGGGTGGGTGTTGACTACCACCGTCTTAACGTAACAACTAAGAAGGACCACTTCCCCTTGCCATTCATTGATCAGGTTCTGGAAAGACTAGCTAGCAAGGAGTTCTTCTGCTTTCTAGATGGGTACTCCAGGTACAACCAAGTGGCAATCACCCCTGAGGATCAAGAGAAGACTACCTTCACTTGTTCGTTCGGTACCTACGCTTTCAGGAGAATGTCCTTTGGATTGTGCAACGCACCTGCGACATTCATGCTAGCAGTCTTCGCCAAGATGGTGGGCAGTTTTCTTGAGGTGTTCATGGACGACTTCTCATTATATGGTGACAGTTTCGATTCTTGTCTTGATCACCTGGACAGAGTACTTCAAAAATATCGTGAAGTTAATCTAGTGCTATCATGGGAAAAGAGCCACTTCATGGTCACCGAAGGAATTGTGTTTGGTCATGTCATTTCCAATCATGGCATGGAAGTCGGCCCGGCAAAGGTAGATGTGATTTCCAATCTTGAGCCACCTCAGATAGTAAAGAATGCGAGGTCATTCCTGGGGCATGTGGGTTTCTACAGAAGATTCATTCGAGATTTCAGCCGCATTGCCCGACCTTTGACAGAACTTTTATGCAAGGAGACCGAGTTTAATGTTGACCAGCAGTTTCTCCTTTCTTTTAATAAGCTCAAGGAGCTTATCACTCAAGCTCCATTCCTACAACCGCCGGATTGGTCTCTCCCTTTCGAGATCATGACGGATGCGTCAGACTTTGCAGTTGAGGTTGTTCTAGGATAAAGGAAAGATAAGGTGTCCTATTCCATTCATTATGCCAGTAAGACATTAGATGAAGCTCAAAGAAATTACACTGTGACAGAAAAAGAGTTGCTGGTTGTGATATTCGTCTGGGAAAAGTTCAGATCTTATTTACTTGGATCAAAAGTTACCATCTTCACAGACCACTCTGTTGTCTGATATTTACAGAAGAAGAAGGATGCCAAGCCCAGGCTGATCAGATGGATTCTTCTCCTCCAGAAATTTGATTTGGAAATCAAGGACAAGCTGGGAGTTCAGAATGCGGTAGCAGGTCATCTCTCCAGAATTGAGCTGCAAGAGCCTCCACTGAATATTGCACCCATCACATAAACCTTTCTTGACGAATCAATCTTGGTTGTGGATTCACTCCCTTGGTATGCCGATATTGTCAACTACCTCGTATTGAGGGTAGTGCCTCCAGATTGGACGAAAATCAGAAGGACAGATTCTTGTTGACCATCCATTTCTACCAATGGGAAGATCCCCTCCTATTCAGGGAAGGGGCAGATTGCATTTGGCGCAGGTGCATTCCTAAGGAGGAGCATCACAGTGTCTTCGAGCACTGTCACTCGCTCGAATCTTGTAGACACCACTCTAGAGACAGGACGGCAGCAAAACTACTACAATGTGGCTTCTGGTAGCCCACACTATTCAAGGATGCAACAACCTTTGTCAAACGATGCACAAACTATCAAATATTTAAGGGCACACTCACAACGAAAGATTAGATGCCCCAGAAGATCATTCAGGTAGCAGACATTTTCGATGCTTGGGGCATTGATTTTATGGGGCCTTTACCTACCAGTCAGGGATATGAGAACATCTTTCTTGCCATCGATTATGTCAGTCACTGGGTTGAAGCTATCCCCGCTTGAGCCGTAGACAGCCGGACAGTATGCCGCTTCCTAAGAGAAAATATCATTTCACGGTTTGGGATTCTGAAGATTCTTAAATCATATAAGGGTAGCCACTTCGTGAATAAAGAGGTCAAGAAGTTAACGAAGGAGTATGTCATCGAACATCAGTCACATTTCCTTATCATCCCCAGACCAATGGCATGGCAGAATTATTGAATAGAGAAATCAAGACGGTCCTTCAGAAACTTGTGAGGCCGGACAGTAAGAATTGGTCCTAACTCTTGGACTCCATCCTATGGGCATATAGAACCGCTTACAAGTCTCCCTTGGGCATGTCGCCCTACCATCTTGTGTATGGGAAGACATGTCATCTGCCCGTGGAACTAATTCACAAATCTTTATGGGTAATTAATATGTGCAACATGGGCTCAGAGAAAAGTGGGAAAGATGATCTGGACATACTCTTGGAATTCCGGGACTATGCATACAATAATACCTTGATGTACAAGGAGAAGGTGAAACGCTGGCATGGCCAGCACATCAGATGAAAGACCTTCGAAGCTGGGCAGAAAGTGTGGCTATTTGGTGCAAAGTTGAAGATATTCCCAGAAAAATTAAAAAGCAAATGGACATGGCCATTTCAAGTTCGTAAAGTACGTGACAATGGAAATATTGCCATATCAGAACTGTCTCCTGATGCACAACCATTCGTCGTCAACGGTCAACTACTACAACCTTACCTTGAGCCTGATACTTTCTTGGTTGTTGTCGACTTAATCTAGGTTCTGCGCTTTGAAGATACATCTACGACACTGACAGCATCAAAAGATTCAGACAATGCACCTTAAAAACTTTTTCTCTGATTTCTTCTTTTCTTCTTTTCTTTTTTTCCTTTTCTGTTTTGTTTTACCAAAACAGTGTCGCCCCTTTTTGTCAGTATTTTATACTTAGGACATACTTTGTCCTAAGCATAGGGGGATGTGCACCCCGAGTCCCTTCCTTCTTTGATCTTCTCCGTTGTCTCCTCTTCTTGACTATACTTAGGGGTATCTTACCCTAAGTATAGGAGGAGACAACCTGTGTAAGATCTATCCACTCTCACCCTTGACCATCCCTACCTTGTGTACAGTCTGCTATACTTAGGATTATTTGATCCTAAGTATGGGGGAACGGTCAACTTCTTGTTCATTCATTTATCTCCTTATTACTTCATTCTTTAGAATTTTTTATACTCAGTCTGATTTATGTCTCCTTTTTTCTCTTTGATCTATGAGGACATAGCTCGAGCTAAGTATAGGGGGTCGTATATACTATGTATATACTTTAAGCCATAACTTGTACCTTTGTATTTTAAATAATACCTATGACTAAAAATAGTGTTAAACTATTCACAATATGCTAGTAAAAGATGGTTGTAGCTCCTCATACTCTTTTTGTACATTCTGATTAATAAATCAGGCAAAGATGCTTTTTGCAAAATGTTTGAAAAATGGTTTGAAACTCTTTTTGAAAAATCTTATGAAGGTTGTTTGGAAAATATTTGTAAAAAGTGTTCAACCTTTGTAAATATTTGTGTTTGCAAAAATTTATTTCCTTTGTGTGAAATAAAAATGTTTGAAAAGCATTTTACAAATTGTTGGAAAAATCGTTACAAAAATACCTTGAAAATCTATATATACTGTTTGAAAAACCTTTTCAAAATGATTTTCAAATATGTGTAAATCTTTGTAAAAACTATTTGAAAAAATTATGTTGGACTATAGTTTTCTAAATTTTTGCAAAATGTTTTTCAAATAAGTTTGAGGAGTGTACACACTATACTAAAAAGTTTTCACAAATTTATAAAAAGTGAGCAATAATCCCTTGTAAATCCCTTAAGAACCAAAACCCTTCTATACATAAAATATATCCTCATGTAAAGATATGTACCCATTCTTTCACTATATACTGATTAATAAATCAGGTTAAAAATATTTTTGCAAATGATTTGAAAAATGGTGTGACCCGTTTGGACAACTTTTTGTGAAATATTTTCAACCTTTGTAAAAATGTGTTGAATTGCAAACATTCTTTTCTTTGTGTGAAATAAAAGATTTGAAAACCTACTTGCAAATGGTTTGGAAAATATTTTGTAAAAATATTTTGAAAAATGTATATATATATATATATTGAAAATCTTTTCAAAATGGCTTTCAAATTGTTTGTAAATATTTGCAAAAAAATTATCTTGTACTATAGTTTTCAAAATTTGCTTTCAAATAAATTTGAAGAATAAAGGTATTATTAAAAATAAAAATATTAATAAAATAAAATCCTTTCTCAATTGTATATATGCACCTAAATAAGTCACTTTGTTAACACCTTTAAATTCTTTGAAATTATTAAGTCTTGTAAATAAATAAAAAGAAGCACACTCGTGTAAATAGCTGTAAATATTTTATAATTTGTGTGCTTAAATTCTTTTTATTTGCAAAATTCTTTTTGTAGAAGATTCTTTGATTTTTAAATTCTTTGTGAAAAATTGCATTATTTTTCTGCATTGTACATAGCATTTGCATATTATTCTTTGAGTGAGCTTGATGATTGAACAAGTCCAATAAAGTCTAAGGTTGGAGCTTGGTTGGACCTTACCGCACCTAATTACACTGAAACCTTATGGGAACTAGGATTAGGGTACTTCAGATCCATTAGGGCTTAATTCTTTGAGACTCAGGGCTAGGTTCACGTCACCTCAACTAACTAACTAGAACTTTTCGAGATGCACGCATGACTCTTGTCGGCCGTGACCTAACTTGGACACTTGCACCTTTCACTTAGCTCAACTCAGTTGGAGTGGTGAGGGGGTTGGATTTTCCAGTCTGAGATGCACACGGGTGGAAACATTCGTCCTCGTCTAGGGAGGGAAGTTCACCCCAACTTGGTCCAGTTTCAATGAAGTCTAAAGACAGGAGAGTGTAGGTTGCAATAAAGCTTGAAAAGAGGGATAGTCTTCTGGCTCAAGAGGAAAAACTCCTTATGTAAATGATGTTGTGAATAGTATGTTTAAAAAAACTCCAAAAAAGTGGACAGGCTTGAAAATAAAAATAAATTGTCTGCTAAAGCATGATAAGCAAGCTTGAGCATCAAGTTAACCATGTGAGCCTGCAGCTGGATAACATGATAACACTGGTCATGCATCCCAGGATAGGTAGCTACACTGGCTACCGTCCATTCTTTTCTTCACCTCCTCCTCTTGAGTTGGATGCCACTTGAACTTAGAAGGGAATACCCCGCTCCTCGAGGACAGAGTGATGGATTGGGGAATCATTGGGTTGTCATTCTGGAGAAGTCAGTCTCTTTGTCATTTCAGTTTAGGAGAGCCACTATCACTTACACCGTACAAGTCAGCTTCATAGTCATAAGGGTTTGCGTATGATGAAGGTTAGCTCTGACCCTGGCTATTGAGGTGGGTTGAACCGAGTCATATGACTCTCGAAGGCTGTTGTGTCTTAAATTTGGTTCTCGACAAGGTTCCACACACATTCTCACATCAAGACCTAACCTGAGCTCCAAACCTTGATTTTGTAAAGACAAGTTAATAACTGAAAGCAATATTATTCATTCTTTCTTTTTCTTTTCTTCTTTATTCTTTTTGTACTTATTGCATAAGTGTTTGCTAGGGACTAGCAGAGGCAAGTATAGGGGGGTGATGAACCCATTTCATCACCTTTATTCTATCATTTTGGACTTAAAAACCCTAGCTACTGCATGTAAATAGCATTAATTTGCACATAATAGCATCCATTATTTATTGTATTTATTGTATATAAAATAAGGCTTTTAATGTCAAAATTATAAATAAAGAGAAGAAAAGAAAAAGGAATAAAATGTTGAAAATATTTTATGACTCTAACCCCGAGACCAAGTCCAGAAGGGAGTTGGTCGACAAGGAATAAAGTAGGGGGAGATAAGGGTCAAAAACACCAAAAAATACCATTTATTTATTCTTTAATTATACATTTTTTGGCACTTATTTTATTCTTCATTATTTATTCATCAAATAAAGAAACTTTATAAATGAAAGTTGTAAATAATAATGTAAATAAAAATACAAAATTGAGCTTGTACAAAAAGAATATACATTGTGCCTTTTATACACAGGATAAAAAGCCAGAGACCTAACTTCATAGACCCATATTTTTTCAATAAAAATACAAAACATAGCAAAATCACCTCTCATTGTATATAACTTTTCATGTGCTATTTAATGGTAGTGGTTTATATTTTTTGGAGTTACTGTGTAGAAGTTAAGTTTTGGGCCCCTATTGTACATTCCACCGATTAAAATATTCAATTTATTCATTATTCACTATTTTTACAAATTCACATTTTTATAATTTCGTAAATATTATGTATAACACATGTGCATATTAAAATCAAAATAATCCCCAAAAGGAAAAGAAAAATAAAATAAGTTTATGTAAAAGCATAGATAAAATACATATGTTTCTATATCTATATAAATAAAGGGAAAATATATTCTTTCATTATTTTATTCTTTCATATTTTTATAATATGGTAAATATTATATAGATTCTATTAAAAATACAAAACCAAAATAAAACTCATTAAAATCCATTAAAATAAAAAGATGGAAATAATACATAGGCAAAACACCTATAAATATAACTACAAAATCTACTTACCTATTTATTTAAATGTACAAACAACATCATAAAAATAAAAGAAAAATATATTAATACTCAAAAAATAAGTTATAAATATATAAAACAATATAGTGAAAAAATAAAATAAAATATACAAAACAAAAATTAAAAAAATGTATAAAACATAGACGAATATAACTATAAATACCCTACTAAAAATTAACTACTAATAAATAAAGCTAAAAAATAAATAAATATTATAATAAAATAATACATAAAATAATAAAAAATTTATTTTATACTCAAAAAATAATAAAATAATTTAGTATTTTAAATTAATTATTCTTTAATAAAATACTCTATTTTGTCCTGTAGTGGCCTAGGTGGCCCAATCAGGGCACGCCAACTATTGACCGCAGTCAACTCCCCCCTCTGTCGTCTGAAGTGACACAACCTGTCTATCGATCAATCGGCCTTGCTTTCTCTAGAGAAAATCACCATGGATCATACATGATCCATGCCAGATCATTGCCTAATCTGCACATAATCCTGATTCATCGATCTAGGCCGGTCAATAAGGATGCTTAGCAAAGTTTATAAATAATGACCTTCACCTCCTCTTCCAAATTTGGTGACCATTAGAGCCCCAGGAGCCCTCGCCTTGAATCCCAAACATTTCCTCATGACAAGAGGAGGGTGTATGTGCTTCGGTGAAGCTCTAAGAGGTCGGGGTGCACCCACGGCCGCCGTCGTCGGCGACCCTACTCCCTGGGCGTTCCCCAGGTATAAGAGATGCGCTTTTATTATTTATTTTGCTTGCTTTGATCTTAGTTTTCATTTCCAATAAATAGCTTGATTCCTAGATGGTTAAATTAGCTTAATCACTCAAGCCCGTACTTCACCGGAGTCGAGCTCCGGCGAGCTCCTCCGTGCGTTCTCAGCGGTTCTCCATCTTGTTTCCTGTACCCATTTCACTCCTATGCCCTCTACGATCATTCCGCGCATCTCGCCCCCTCCAGATCCATCGTGGATCTAGAGATCTAGGTGCTCCACTCCGCTGCTCGTCGGAGCAACTCTGCCCGACCCATTCCGCGCCATTTTGCCACCGAATAAGGTCGCCAGATCATCCTTGTGCTCGTGCGTATATCCTTTGCAAGTCTGGAGGGCCAAACAACCCTTAAGGGACGCGTTTCGAAGAAAATTGAGGTACCTGGGCTCCCATTGCTTCGCCGACCTTGCTGGAGAGCTCCGAGGAGCCTCATGCTCTTTCGAGTCCTCCAAGCGATACACGGGGTCCCCAGGTAGCTCCTTGGATCATCAGCAGCTCGTGGGAGAAGCGAATGTGCACGTTACATTGAATCCAAGCTCGGGAGGAACAAGGTTCTTCCATGTTCTTCCGAGTACCTTCAGAGCCGTCCGATCTAGGGAGGAGCCCCAGATTTCATCAGAGTCATTGAATCATGCCACAAAGCGGTATGATGCATCAGAGTCTTCCGATCTTCACCGTCAGATCGGCTCGGCCGATCTAATCTGGACCATTGATCCATGAAGCGATATGATGCATTGGATGGGCACCACTTGTATTAGTGAGACGCATTTCACCGTCGATCTGCGAATCGGTACAGGCCATCGGATGCTCGCTACGTGTCAAGTAAATCCTCCAGCATCGTCCGATCCAGCCGTTAAGGGGTAAATTGCACAATAAGCCCCTTTTTTCTATATTTAACAATTAGTTCTTTAAAAAGTTTATGCTGTAAATAATTAGGGTATTTTGCATGTAAGCCCCTGAACTTTTTATATTTATACTTTAGTCCCTGCCAGCGTCACGTGTAGTCCCCACGTGACCTGGAAATTTTGCGTGAACCATGGCACTTTTTGAATATTGTAAAATGATTCTTAAAAATTAAATAAATGTTTTATTACGTCGGGTAAATTGCACATGTGCCCTGAGGTTTATTTTATTTGTAAAAATGCCCCTGTCAGGATATATATTTTTGTATGTTTTATCTAATTATTAAAAATACCTAATGAGCTGCTAAAATACGAAAAAAGGGATAAATGCCTTATTCCTTGAAGATTCATACCCATATTTTTAATTGGCATTTTTGCATTTAATCTATTTATTAAAATTAAAAAGGAGCCTAAATAATCCCTAACTAAATTAAAAATACAATAGAAATATAAAAGTATTTTGAAAAATTCCAAAAAATATATATGATATATTTTGATATTTATCGAGTCTAGAAGATAAAAACCCCTAAAAATAAGAAAAAAATTAAAAAAAAAACAAAAAGCTCCAAAATCCAACAAAAATATAAAAATCCCATAAAAATACAAAAAATATGTTTTCCTATTTTATAATAAATAATAATATTATTATTTATATATTAAAACTAATTTGGATAATTTTGGAACTTAATTATTATTTTTAGAACCCAAATTAATTTTGGGCTATTTATTAACCTCACATTTGGGATATTTTTTATTTTAAAAATACATAAAAAATAGTAAAAATATAAAAACATTAGAAAAATATTTAAAAAACCAAAAACAGTTTATTTTATGAATTTTATCTATATTTAATAATAGTTATAAATATATTTCTATGTATTATGCAAATAAATCCTTATATATGCTACATTGTTTTTATAAAAAAATATAAAAATATAAAAATATAAAAAGAAAATTAAAAATCAGAAAATTAAAAATAGAAAAAATATAATACAAATCCAATAATATATATATATATATATAATCGAAAACCCACAAAAAATTATACAAATCAATGACGCGGTTGTTCATTTATAACTGTAGGCTACATGTTTTGCTCTTTGTGGTTCGACCTCTACATGCTTATATCCTATGTATTATATGGTAGAGAAAATAAATGTTGTTTCCACATGTTTGGGATTTAATTGCTTTATTCAATATTGTGGGTTAATTGCTACATAACCGAGGTTCATCGAGTGGTCAACACATCGACTATTGATCCGCCTTGTGGATTAATACGACCCTTGATATTTTCTCCCGGTTATCAGGGGGTCACATATATAAATCTGTAACTGAAGTCGACACATGTCATGACATTCTGTGCCAGTGTTTGGTGCCTGCTCCTGAACTTTGGAACAATATTTGCAGGGAAATTCATGAGGATAATCGTCCCGTCAATCACTCCAATCACATCCTGAAAATAGGTACCAGTTTCAGCTCTGTGTTACTCAGTTAAAAAGGTTTTATGTAGACATGAGATGTCTATTTTGAAGAATTGCCTTGATGTATCCCAATATTCCCCTCAAAAAATGTTGCAAACGACCCTGGTAGTGCATTCTGGGAAGAGAATGCGTATGTACCCTTCGCTGTGTAGTCTCCTACCATTGCATCCACTAGGTCGTAGTGAATGAAGGACTTCCTTCGATAGGGCTTGAAGGGCTTGTCGATATGAAGGCAATAATACATGATGAAATTATCTAAAATGATCTAGGAATGTATACTGGGGTCTAACGTACTTACATACCCTAAGCCAAGCCTCCTCATTAGGTGTGACTACTATACAGGAAATTGGATCCCACCCCCAACCGCTCTTCGTCACCAGGTATACGAACGTTATGTAGTCCTTCTTTATTGTTTTTCCATCAATTGTTAAGAATCACCTTGTACCATTTTTCCCAATCTGCATGTTGAAATGTGCAATGATGCTATGCTAGGCTAGCGGTGTGAATGAGCCTCCAACCCAGTCCCCTATGTCAAAATGGTGCTTGAATAGTTGAAGAAGACACTCGTCTATCGCGAGTGTCCATTTCACTTACTGGACAGGGGACTCAGCATCCCCAATGTGCACCCCGACGAGCTTACATCTGACGTGGTCATCCTATATGGTTGGGGTTAAACACCGTAGGCACATTCCAATAAAGAGGCAATAACTTACAATCCCAAATGCAGGTTAGGTCAATCAGCCTTCGTGAACCAAAACCCAACTGAGTTGGTTAGGACTCTAAAAATATGGAATCAAATGAGGCGCAAATATTTTTGTCCTCACAGCTATAATAACAACAACAGCTTGAGGAGATACTCCAGCAAATGAGCAATAATACATCTAGTCCATCTCGAGACAAGGGCAATCAAAGGAGCATGAGTTCAGGGCATAATTTGTAAATTGAACCATTCAAATGACCTCTCCAATCATAATTGAAAATAAAAAATGAACAAAAGTTACGACAATCGCAGTGGCATGATCTGTTGGGAGTTGAACATCTCCCATAGAATGAACAACACACAACAATTTAACAATGTATGATCCAACAAACAACGGTGCATCATACACCAGCAACATATGCACAACAATGCATCATATAACAACATCGGATGCATCAAAGCAGATCAACATACTACCATCGATCTATCCATCAAGATTAAGATCCAAGAACAACTAGAAGTCATCATAGAGCAGCAACATCTCGGCTCTCAGCTCATATTTTCAGCCACAAAGGCATAAAATGAATAGCAAACATGCCAAACGAATATGTCTTGAATATCTAACATTAAATTAGGAAATACCATAAAAATTATGTCATAGAGCAGCAACAAAGAAG
Organism: Ottelia alismoides; assembly: GCA_037367405.1. NCBI lineage: Eukaryota > Viridiplantae > Streptophyta > Magnoliopsida > Alismatales > Hydrocharitaceae > Ottelia > Ottelia alismoides. The sequence goes on from JAZKJV010007006.1 coordinate 959,148, forward strand.
CTCTCAGCTCAAGCTCCACCCATTTGGGTATCAAAAGAAGAGAAAACACAACAAAGAGGGTCCATACAAATGCTTCCTTCAAAGGAGGCCTCATACGGTGTTTTCAATGATACAAACATCAAAGCAGCAATGCAGGATTGCATCTCTCATATCAAGCTATGACATCATAGAGCAGCACCCAAGATGGACATCCAAGCCCGACAAAAAATGCATCACAGAGCAACGGAGAGCAGCTCTCAGCTCAAAGAATACCATCATATGCGTTAAAAGAAGGTCAAACACATCAAAGAGGGTCATACAAATCCTCCTGAAGGATATGGTGAGATCCTCAAGCGCATCACGGAAGCGTGAGCGTCGCATCGGATACGACGAAGAACGACTAGTCGTACTAGTTGTTCGGTGCAGCAGAATTTAAAAAATTTTATTCGATGAAACCACATGATCCAAGAACCATTCTCGGATTGTTTCATCTATAACCACAACAAGTACAATGCAGTACCTCTTGAAGCGTGGTTGATCGAGTCTCTAAGAGAAGAGACCTCCTGTCTCAAGTCCGATCGTCGGAGAGATCGCTTGCGAGCGCGGGGATGAACCGCGGTGTCCTCGCAATCCAAGAAGTTGATCCAAGCATGGTTGCTCCTGATCTCGTCGTACAAGATCGAACGTCTCCTTCGTAGGCGAAGCACTCGACGAAGAACCGCAGAGCGTCGAAGCGGTAGCACGAGGGCGCGGGCGACGACGATTCTCTCCACCAGGGTGGACGGCCACCAAGAGGAAGAGGGAGAGAGGGCTGTCGAGTATGAGAGAAAGAGAGAGAGAGAGTTTTGCTACAATAGCATGTGTAAAGAGAGAGCCAAGAATGCCTCTCTATTTATAGGGTTTTGGGATCCATGGATTTCAATCCATGTGTCATATAAAATCAATGGATGAGATTGATTTATGACAATCCAATGGTCAAGATTGTTGTTGGCAAAAGCCAACAACTTGTGATTTAATTATGATTAAATATATTTGATAAATCAAATAAATATAATACCAAATTAAACCACACAAATAGAGAGAGAGAGAAAATAAGGGAGATACACCTTCCTCTTTCGAAGGGGGGGACAGCCACCAATTCCCTCAAGGAATTGGTGCCGCCCCCTCCTTTCCAAAAGGGGAGGGCAATCTCCTTGATTTTCTCTCCATCCAATTTCCAACAACAATTTGTTGGTATTTTAGTTCACCAAAATAATTCTCAATTAATTTTGGGAATATTGCAATCTTGACATTGAATTATTGTGAATCAAATTCACAACCCAAAACAAAATGTAATTTACATTTTCAATTAATTAAACAATGTGTATCCAATACACATTAATAATTAATCTACTAATATAAATTATATTTACCTCTCTCTAATACATTATAAATCACATTTATAATATATTAGGAATAATTGGATATTACTATCCACATTATTCTTATTCATAATAATTAAATCACATTTAATTATATTGGATAATGTCTCATACATCATGATAATTAAATCACATTTAATTATCAACTTCTCTTTGCTTAGATCTCATGGAATTGTTCTTAAACCATTTAAGAACAATGCTATTTCTCCTCAGATACTTGGAGATAAGGACAGGGCGATTGTATTGTTCCATGTATAGTGACTTGGATATTGAGATCACATCTCAAATCCAGATCCCATGGACCTCTCATAGATGCTTGATTAAATCAAGACCGTAAACCTAATCTTCTCATTGCATCTGAATCTCATTCAGATCAATGTCCAGTACATGGACTAAGATTAGGTCACTTCTCTAATGAGAGGAGTCACTAAAATCCAGACCTGTTTCATCACTCCCTCGGAATGGAAGCATCATGGTTATACAATCGTTTATGATCAAATCACCCTTCAGGTATTCCCAATACCTGCACATCCTGCATACTGGAAGACTCATGATCATCATGAAGATAAAGATCACTTTTACACTGTCATCTTCATAGTCTGATCATTAAGTTTCTCAATCTTGGTCCTTGGGATATGGTACAGATCATATGCTTTCACAAAGCATATATCTTACCTTCAAATTCATATCATGCTTCTAAAGCATGATGACCATGCATGGAATTTGGTCAATCCCAATACCTCATGAGTGAGCTCATGTCTCCCGGTTCACAAGTGAACCTGTATGATCCCTTTGAGAGATCATATTACTCATATGCCCTTACATGCACACCAGCTCGCCGGTGTATAGACCTTGATTAGGTCATCAACCTATTGGTCTGCCAAATGTACATGCTCAGACATATAGTAATATATCTGTCTCTGGTCAGAGGATGTTTGCCTGTGATGTGACAGTATTCATCATAGGTCTTTGGTTATCTCGATCTCGTTAAGTCAACTCATTGACTCAACTAATCTGATACCTCCGAATCAATATTCCTATGCAGAGGACCTGCATCAAGAGGTCGATCAGATATCAGTCTAATGAGATGGGATTGCCATCTCCCACTCAGACTGGAGATCACTACTTGTTAATCATTGATGATGCTTGATGAGTCCTCTATCTAACTCCTTAGATATTCATCCAAGCATCAGCCTCTATGATTCAATCATTGAATCAACAGCTGTATGATTATCAAGTTGGCCATGGTACATAACCCTTATTGTACAGAGGGACCTTATAGTGCATTCATTCATTCAATATCAGAAAGGGAGTGAAACAAAACATCAATAACTTTTATTGATAAATCATTTATTACAATAACATTTATTGTATGAATGGTTCGCCTCGGGCTCACATTGCTAACAATCTCCCACTAGCCCTCAGAACCATTCAAGAACAAGCCTTAAACCCATACTCATTACATGCTGGTCAAAAACCTTCTGTGTCAGAGGTTTGGTAAGAGGATCAGCAACGTTGTCGGCGGAGGCCACCTTGGTGATGATGATGTCACCACGCTTTTGAATCTCTCGAATGATGTGGTATTTCCTTTCTACGTGCTTGCTTTTCTGATGCCATCTGGGTTCCTTCGCCTGGGCAATGGCTCCCGTGTTATCACAGAGTAGCGCGATGGGAGTATCAGAGGAAACTACGCCAAGCTCCTGAACGAACTTGCGCAACCACACCGCCTCCTTTGCAGCATTCGATGCGGCAATGTATTCGGCTTCTGTTGTTGAATCTGCTGTAATGTCCTGCTTCTTGCTTCTCCAGCTCACAGCACCACCGTTCAACAGGAACACAAACCCTGATGTCGACTTTCGATCATCAATATCCGATTGGAAGTCAGAATCTGTATATCCCAAGACTTGGAGATCACCATCTCCATAGACCAAGATGTAATCTTGTGTCCGTCTTAGATATTTGAATATGTTCTTTACTGTATTCCAGTGTTGTTCTCCATAGCAGGATTGGTAACGACTTACCACTCCCACTGCATGGCAGATATCTGGCCTAGTACACATCATGGCATACATTAAGCTTCCTACGGCTGATGCATAAGGACATCCAGCCATGGCCTTCTTTTCCTCAACAGTTTGAGGAGCCATTCCTTTAGACAAGTGGATACCATGTCTTAAGGGTAAGAATCCTTTCTTGGAACTATCCATACGGAATCGTTCAAGAATCTTCTTAATGTATCCTTGTTGTGACAATCCCAATATCCTCTTCTCTCGGTTTCTGAACAGCTTCAGACCAAAGATGTAAGAGGCTTCTCCAAGATCTTTCATCTCAAAGGTATGGGACAGCCAAATCTTCACACTGGTCATCATCCCTGTATCATTCCCAATGATAAGGATGTCATCTACATAAAGCACGATGAACACAATGGCGCTCCCACTAAGCTTCTTGTACACACAAGGTTCATCAGGATTCTGCACAAAATCATAACTCTTTATGGTTTCGTCAAATCTGATGTTCCAGCTACGAGAAGCTTGCTTGAGCCCATAGATGGATTTCTTCAGCTTGCATACTTTGCCATCCTCAATTATGAAGCCCTGGGGCTGCTCCATGTAGATATCCTCCTCGAGGTATCCATTGAGGAAAGCCGTCTTGACGTCCATCTGCCAGATGTCGTAGTCAAGATATGCAGCTATAGCTAGCAATGCCCTAATGGATTTAAGCATAGCCACAGGAGAGAACGTCTCATCGTAATCGATGCCTTCTCTCTATGTGTAGCCCTTGGCTACGAGCCGTGCCTTGAAATTCTCTACTTTCCCATCAGGTCCCCTCTTTCTCTTGAAGATCCATTTGCACCCAATGGGTTTCACCCCCTTAGGTGGATCCTCTAGGGTCCATACACCATTCTTATGCATGGAGTCAATTCTGACTTCATTGCTAGCATCCATCTATCCATGTCATGATCCGCGAGTGCTTCATCAAATGAAGTAGGATCATTGTCAGTTTCACTTGACACATGGAATCCATACCTTTCAGGTGGTGCAACCACCCTCGAACTCTTTCGAAGAGGTATAGGTGTTTCATCTTTATTTATCTCTTCAGTTTCTGGTTCAGGAAGCTCAGAGTCCTCAGGGGACTCAACGAGTTCCTCTACTTCACTTTTGTCTTGACCTTTAAGGAAATCATCCTCCAGAAATTTCACATCTCTAGAGACAAAAACCTTTTGGGTCTGAGGGTCATAAAGTTGGTATCCAATACCATCTTTAACATACCCAATGAAGTAGCACTCACGAGAGCGAGATTCTAGCTTACTTGCATCCACATTCTTTGCATGGACCAAGCAACCCCAAACCCTCAAGTGATTAACACTAGGTTTGGTTCCATACCATAGCTCATGAGGAGTCTTAGGTACAGATTTGCTAGGAATCTTATTTAGGATATATATTGCAGTCTCTACTGCATATCCCCAGAAACTAAGTGGTAAATGTGCTTTGCTCATCATTGAACGAACCATATCCATGATGGTTCTGTTGCGTCTTTCAGAAACACCATTAAGTTGGGGAGTTCCAGGAGGAGTGAGATTGGAAATAATTCCATTCTCTTTAAGGTATTCCTTAAATTCATCTGATAGGTACTCGCCACCTCGATCAGATCGAATTCGTTTAATCTTCCTATTGGTTTGGTTCTCAACCAAAAACTTGAACTCTTTGAACTTTTCAAAGGTTTCAGACTTATGACGTAATAGGAAGATAAACCCGTATCGCGAATGGTCATCAATAAATGTCAAATAATATCGATATCCATTTCGAGTCGCGGTACTGAAGGGACTGCATACATCAGTATGTATTAGGTCAATAATACCTTCACATCTTGTAACCTTGTTAAGGAAAGGCATCCTAGTCATTTTACCTCGAATACAATGTTCACAGGAAGGTAAATGTTGAACCTGTAGAAAATCCAAAGGTCCATCCTTTATCAATCTATTGATCCTATCAACAGATAAATGACCAAGCCTTTGATGCCAAATCATGTTTGAATGATTTATATTACTCCTGGATCTTTTAGGGTTTTTATTAGTGGTTGTAACATTCATGGCATGCTCATTAATGCACAATTCATAGAGTCCTCCAGAAGTCAAAATACCCTCTGCAATATATTTATCATAATGATTTATGACTAATTTATTACAAAATAGGAATGAATATCCACTTCTAACTAGCTTAGATACAGATATCAAATTCCTTCTGACTTCAGGTACATAAAGACACTCTTTAAGTACTAGGACTCTTCCACTAGATAATGATAGTCGGCAGGTCCCGACGGCGACTGCTACAACACTTGCATCAGATCCCATCTGGATGACTATCTCCCCTTCTTCAAGCTGTCTAGTTTCCTGAAACAAATGCAACAAATTGCATACATGAACAGAAGCACCAGAATCAACTACCCAACTTCCTTCTCGTCCAACGAGAAAGCTGGTTTCAATGATAAAAGTAGATTTCATACCTGCTGGGGCTTTACCTTTGTCAATCGACTTCAGGTAATCCGGGCAATTACGCCTCCAGTGCCCCGGCTTCTTGCAGTGGTGACAGACGTCGGTTTTCTTCGACGCCATTAAAGTGGATGCATTGGAAGACGAGGCAACACTTTGTCCCTTCTTCTTTCTCTTCTGGGCCGGGCCCTTCCGAGAACCTTGCTTCCGACCGCGCTTCCCTTTGACCTGTGCAACCATTGCAGTGCCAGAGGGACCATCTTTCTTCATTACATCTTCTACAGACTTTAATGCAGCAAGAAGTCCAGCATTTGTCAGTTCCAGCTTATTCATGTGGAATGACACCACAAAGTTATTGAAAGATTTGGGCAATGACAGCAGAATGAAATCGGATTGCATGTCTGCATCCATCGTCGCCCCCAGAGTCTCAAGCTCCGACAAGTACCCAAATATTTTGAGTACATGTTCACGGACCGAAGTCCCTTCTTGCATCTTGCAGTGAACCAGTTCTTTCATAACATTGTACCGCTGGGTGCGGTTAATATCACCAAACATATCTTTTAGATTCTGCATGATATCCTGTCAAGTACTCATCTACACATGTTGCTTCTGAAGAACATTGGAGAGAGAACCCAAGATGTAGCATCTAGCCAAGACATGATCTTCATCATACTTGTCATTGTATGCTTTGTCTTCCTTAGATTTAGGGTTTTCAAGTTTATTTTCAGAGAGCACATAGCTGATGCGCTCTGCCGAAAGCACAAGCTCCAAATTACGGATCCAATCCAAGTAATTCCGTCCGGTCAATTGGTTGACCTCTAGAAGCCTGCTCAGTGGGTTCATGGACTTCATTTTCTGAAATTGAGAATGCACTATGTTAGAACATATAATCATATATTCAATTTAATTTTATTTGATTAAGGCATTTTAAATCAAATTAGTCTCGCTATGTCAACTATGAAAGTTTATTCCCTTATTCACTTTCAAAGTAGGAGATATTCTTACCAATATATCTCAAGCAAGAACTGGGATCTCCTCTTTATCATTGTCATATCCCAATAATATGAGAACCTATGACTCCGATAAAGAGAAGCGGGAACACATTCCGCCTTGCAAGTCCAACTTGCATTTCCCAATTCGGTCTTTAATACCCGACCCACCACCCTTAAGGTGATGTTGACTCGTCATTAATTGAACCAACCGTCAACAGGAATACAACTCGCTATGCGCAATCCAATATCGCCCCAATAATATGAGGACCCGATATTTGGGTCACTACGCATACGTCCTTACTCTTTCGAGAAGCGACGAGCCCGATCCAAACGGATCATATGTGAGAGTTGTCACTTCGGACAGGCGTCTCCCACATATTATATTTGGCGACGAAACCCTTCGCCTTGACGGGAGACCATGGATGTCACTTATGTGATCCTCCATCTCTTATTCAAATTTTAATTAATTACTATGAATCACATTCATATAATTAATTCTTCCAAGGGAATAATTAACTCTAATCATATTAGAGTATTTTCAATTGGATATAATTAACTTAATCATATTAAATTAATTATCAATCCAAGTATGCTTGAATATACATATAGTATTATTCCAAAGTACGTATTAATTCGTATTTTAATAATTAGAAAAATACATCATAATCCCTCGGACATTATCCCGACCCTACCCGCTGTCATGGCCAGTACCGACGGGAGTGGGGCGGACCACATACGTTGCAACCCGCTGACCCAGCGATCCCCGACTAGACACCATATCCGCCTCGGGAAATGATAATGCCAAATTGATTATTTTGTACTTGAGATGATCATCGGTTCTTCAACCGAAATTATACCATATAGTAATCAAAACAATTTTGATTTTAAGGAAATTTGCTAGGCAAATTCCCAAGTCCTATTCAAGCAAGAAGTTTGATGATTGTAATTCTAATTATGGTTTAGATCAAATCTAATCAACTAATTGGTTGGGGCCATGTAAATTAGGCAAATAATCATGTTTCAATATTTCACAAATATTTTTCAAGATTATTTCACGAAATTAACAATTAATTTCACTAATTGACAATCACTTGGTTCTAGATTAGGAAAGCAATTTCAGCAGTGACCCCTACTTACTAAAATTAGCATATCTCAATCATATTAAATCCAAATTAAGCAAAGTCAATTTCTAAAGTTTGCTAATTTGATTTAGGACAGAACCTAAGTGATGTTTCACGCATTTCGAGGCAAGTCTAAATAGTAATTAACATTTTAATCACGTTCAGATTCACAGTTCCCGCAACAGTGCATACATGTTCATTAAAACGACCATATCTCGAGCATACGAAATCCGATTTACGCAAACTCAGATCCTATGGTTTTCTTATTTAACGGGGAACATAATCCAAGTATAAAATTCGTGTTTAAATAATTTAAACAGTGCCGAATTTATTTATCAAACAGATCTGCGAAATCAAATGCGATGAAAACTTTTGCGACCTAAACGAACCCAAGTCGTCCTCGGTTAGCGAATCACTATTCGAAACCGTCAACCTGAAGCTCTGATACCACTTGAAGGATATGGAGAGATCCTCAAGCGCATCACGGAAGCGTGAGCGTCGCATCGGATACGACGAAGAACGACTAGTCGTACTAGTTGTTCGGTGCAGCGGAATTTAAAAAATTTTATTCGATGAAACCACATGATCCAAGAACCATTCTCGGATCGTTTCATCTATAACCACAACAAGTATAATGCAATACCTCTTGAAGCGTGGTTGATCGAGTCTCTAAGAGAAGAGACCTCCTGTCTCAAGTCCGATCGTCGGAGAGATCGCTTGCGAGCGCGGGGATGAACCGCGGTGTCCTCGCAATCCAAGAAGTTGATCCAAGCACGGTTGCTCCTGATCTCGTCGCACGAGATCGAACGTCTCCTTCGTAGGCGAAGCACTCGAAGTAGACGAAGAACCTCAGAGCGTCGAAGCGGTAGCACGAGGGCGCGGGCGACGACGATTCTCTCCACCAGGGTGGACGGCCACCAAGAGGAAGAGGGAGAGAGGGCTGTCGAGTATGAGAGAAAGAGAGAGAGAGTTTTGCTACAATAGCATGTGTAAAGAGAGAGCCAAGAATGCCTCTCTATTTATAGGGTTTTGGGATCCATGGATCTCAATCCATGTGTCATATAAAATCAATGGATGAGATTGATTTATGACAATCCAATGGTCAAGATTGTTGTTGGCAAAAGCCAACAACTTGTGCTTTAATTATGATTAAATATATTTGATAAATCAAATAAATATAATACCAAATTAAACCACACAAATAGAGAGAGAGAAAATAAGGGAGATACACCTTCCTCTTTCGAAGGGGGGGACGACCACCAATTCCCTCAAGGAATTGGTGCCGCCCCCTCCTTTCCAAAAGGGGAGGACAATCTCCTTGATTTTCTCTCCATCCAATTTCCAACAACAATTTGTTGGTATTTTAATTCACCAAAATAATTCTCAATTAATTTTGGGAATATTGCAATCTTGACATTGAATTATTGTGAATCAAATTCACAACTCAAAACAAAATGTAATTTACATTTTCAATTAATTAAACAATGTGTATCCAATACACATTAATAATTAATCTACTAATATAAATTATATTTACCTCTCTCTAATACATTATAAATCACATTTATAATATATTAGGAATAATTGGATATTACTATCCACATTATTCTTATCCATAATAATTAAATCACATTTAATTATATTGGATAATGTCTCATACATCATGATAATTAAATCACATTTAATTATCAACTTCTCTTTGCTTAGATCTCATGGAATTGTTCTTAAACCATTTAAGAACAATGCTATTTCTCCTCAGATACTTGGAGATAAGGACAGGGCGATTGTATTGTTCCACGTATAGTGACTTGGATATTGAGATCACATCTCAAATCCAGATCCCATGGACCTCTCATAGATGCTTGATTAAATCAAGACCGTAAACCTAATCTTCTCATTGCATCTGAATCTCATTCAGATCAATGTCCAGTACATGGACTAAGATTAGGTCACTTCTCTAATGAGAGGAGTCACTAAAATCCAGACCTGTTTCATCACTCCCTCGGAATGGAAGCGTCATGGTTATACAACCGTTTATGATCAAATCACCCTTCAGGTATTCCCAATACCTGCACATCCTGCATACTGGAAGACTCATGATCATCATGAAGATAAAGATCACTTTTACACTGTCATCTTCATAGTCTCATCATTAAGTTTCTCAATCTTGATCCTTGGGATATGGTACAGATCATATGCTTTCACAAAGCATATATCTTACCTTCAAATTCATATCATGCTTCTAAAGCATGATGACCATGCATGGAATTTGGTCAATCCCAATACCTCATGAGTGAGCTCATGTCTCCCGGTTCACAAGTGAACCTGTATGATCCCTTTGAGAGATCATATTACTCATATGCCCTTACATGCACACCAGCTCGCCGGTGTATAGACCTTGATTAGGTCATTAACCTATTGGTCTGCCAAATGTACATGCTCAGACATATAGTAATATATCTGTCTCTGGTCAGAGGATGTTTGCCTGTGATGTGACAGTATTCATCATAGGTCTTTGGTTATCTCGATCTCGTTAAGTCAACTCATTGACTCAACTAATCTGATACCTCCGAATCAATATTCCTATGCAGAGGACCTGCATCAAGAGGTCGATCAGATATCAGTCTAATGAGATGGGATTGCCATCTCCCACTCAGACTGGAGATCACTACTTGTTAATCATTGATGATGCTTGATGAGTCCTCTATCTAACTCCTTAGATATTCATCCAAGCATCAGCCTCTATGATTCAATCATTGAATCAACAGCTGTATGATTATCAAGTTGGCCATGGTACATAACCCTTATTGTACAGAGGGACCTTATAGTGCATTCATTCATTCAATATCAGAAAGGGAGTGAAACAAAACATCAATAACTTTTATTGATAAATCATTTATTATAATAACATTTATTGTAGGAATGGTTCGCCTCGGGCTCACATTGCTAACACCTCCTTCAATGGAGACCTCATGGGATATTTTCAATGATATACACATCCAAGCAGTAATGCATGATTGCATCTCTCAAATCAAGCTCAAAAATCATAAAATAATACCCGAGATGGACATTCAAGCCCAACAAAAATGAATCACAGAGCACCAGTAAAGCTTCTCCCAGCTCAAAAAAGAACATCATCAGCATCAAAAGAAGGCCAAACACAACAACGAGGGTCATACAAATCCTCCCTTCGAGGGAGACCTCATGGGGTATTTTCAATGGTATACACATCAAAGCAGCAATGTAGCATTGCATCTCTCAGATCAAGCTATGACATCATAGAGAAGCACTCAAGATGGACATCCAAGCCCAAGAAAAATTGCATCACATAGTATCAAAGAGCGGCTCTCAACTCAAAGAGCAACATCATCAACATCAAAAGAAGGTCAAACACAACAAAGAGAGTCATACAAATCCTCCCTTTCATGGATACCTCATAGGATGTTTTCAGTTATACATCAAAGCAGCAAGGCATGATTGCATCTCTCAAATCAAGCTCAAACATCATAGAGCAGCACCCAAGATGGTCATCCAAGACCAACAAAAATGGAATACATAGCAATAGTAAAGCTGCTATCAGCTCAACAAAGAACATCATCAGCATCAAAAGAAGGTCAACCACAATAGAGAGGGTCCATACAGATCCTCCCTTTAGAGAAACCCCATAGGGTATTTTCAATGCTACAAACAATAAAGCAACAAATGCATGATTGCATCTCTCAGATCAAGCTATGATATCATAGAGCACCACCCAAGATGGACATCCAAGGCCAACTAAAAAATGCATCACAGGGCAACAGAGAGCAGCTCTCATGTCAAAGAACGCATCCAACAAACACCAATAAGGCACCGTCGAGGCGCAACATAGCTGATCTCAGCTCAAGGTGCACCTAATGAGGAATCAAATGAACACCCAAATAATCTAGTTAGCATCTGCCAGCAAATGCCAATCTCAGACGAAATCAATAGTGAACCATCAACCAAGCAACCAAGATGTACATCGAACACCAATAGCAATGCATCACAGAGCAGCAGCAAAGCATCTCTCAGCTCGACCTCCACCCAATAGAGCATCATATGAAGAGTGAAACACATCAAGAAGGGTTCATACAAATACACCCATCAAGGGAGAAATCATGATTAGATGAAAGAAACATCATAACAGGGTTGCAACCCAAATAAAAAAGGGATATATGATCACCAACACTCCAAACAAGACATGACAATAACGACAGCATGAGCTTAGAGTAAAATAGAAACCAAGTTCATCACCATTATGAACATACAAGAAGAGCAACAAGGCATCATACACATACACACAATTGAATTTTAGAACAAAAATGGAGCATGGGTTGAGTGTTTACCTCATAATCCAGCAAAGGGAAGAACAAATGTGCAGGCACAAGTAAAGGACAAATTGCACACCAATGTCCCACGATGAGCGGATGGAGGTCAATCTCTATTCCAATTTATATGTGTTATTGGAAAGCCTAGACTCCATGGAGGATGACATGGTCGAGAAGACAGATCAAGTGGAGGAAACCTTGCTTTTATGGATTAGGGTCAAAAGAAACTCCTACACGGTCAATCGATCCCATTGATGCCACAGTAAAAGCAGCTTACCTCTTCACCATTCAAGGGTGAATCATACATGGTGTAGAACGACGACAAAGAAGGCCAAGCAACAGAGGAGTAGGGTGGGCCCTAACGGAGGCGCGGTGCAAGCAGTGAAGGAGGATGATAGATCACACTGGAGGGAGGAGGCCGTTGTGCACGACTGGGAATAAGGGAGGGCGAGAATAGAGTGTAGGGAACAGAGCACATGGAATTACTGTACGAAGATAGGAAGGAGAGAGAACGAGAATAGGACCCTTATTCCCGGTCCTATTCTCAAACCGAGCCTTAGAAAGATAGAGCATATCTCCGGACCTCTTTTCCCTCGTATTTTTTTTGAATAGTAGGAAATTTCCAACACTAAAAATTAAGTACATAAAGTTACTTTATATTAAAATCAAAGTAATCAACATTAATAATTTTTTTAAAAAAATCATTTCAAAACTAACTCAAAATTTTTTTACTTTTACATAAAATAATTGTAAGACGTTGGTCTTAATTGGATTTTTGGACAGAATAATATTTGCAAATAAAATATGTACGGTGGGAAATTTACTAAGAAATTTAAAAAAATAAGGGGAGACAGAACGGAGGATCTGGTCTTAAAGAGATCCTCACCGTTGCTTCTAGATCAAATGCTAAATGTATTATAAGATTCAACGGAATCAAGCGACCCCCAATTGAGGTGATTCTCTACCGTACAAAGTGCAGGAACCGCTGACGGGGAGCCGTTCGATCGCACGCATGGGGAGGCCAATCACAACTGTGCCCCGTATGTGCAGGTCGATCGTGATCGAGCGGCTCCGGGCTGTTACAGCACCTTGCTGAGATCCAACGAGGAAAATTCGCTGGAACGGGGATAAGGAGATGAATCGCTTTCAGTCAACAGTCCACCACATATACTGATATAAATTCAACTGCACCCTTTTACACATTCACACACACACACTCTTCCCCCATCTCAGGATGGCCACAGCCATCTTCCTCCTCCTCCTCCCCTTCCTCCTCTCCACCGCCGCCTCCGCATCGCCCGAACAAGAGAAGCTCACCCTCCTCCAACTCAAGTCCCACTGGAACAGTCCCACCTCCCTCTCCTCCTGGTCCAATTCCTCCTCTTCCTCCCATTGCTCCTGGTTCGGCATCTCCTGCACCGCCGGCGCCGTCACCAACATCACCCTCATCGATCAAGGCATCGACGGCGATGTCCCCGCCTTTGTCTGCGATCTCGTCAACCTCACTGTCCTCAATCTCTTCAACAACTCCATTCGCAACCCCCTCCCTACCTCCCTCTCCTCTTGCACCAACCTCCTCCGCCTCAATCTCGGCCAGAATTACGTCAACGGCACACTCCCCTCCAACCTTACCACCATGCTCCCGAAAACTTTAGTCTACCTCAACCTCGGAGGCAACGAGATCACAGGGGATATCCCGAAAGCCATCGGAGAATTCACTGCGCTCCAGTCGCTCTACCTCGACAACAACTACTTCACTAGCTTCCCTTTGGAGATCTCTAAGCTGACCAATCTAGAGGTCCTCACCCTCGCCAAGAACCCCTTTATGCCGGCGCGGCTACCACTGGAATACGGCGTGCTCACGAAGCTCAATTACCTGTGGATCTCAGAAGCAAACCTCATCGGCGAGATACCCGACTGGGTTGGCAGCTTGCTGCAGCTCGAGCACCTCGATCTTGCAATGAATAACTTCACCGGAGCAATTCCGCCTTCCATTTGGGGGTTGAAGAACCTCAAATACATATACTTGTACAGAAACAAGTTGAATGGGGGGATTCCATCCAAGATCGGAGCTTTGGGATTGCAGGAGATTGATGTCTCCATGAACTCTTTGAATGGGAGCATCCCTCAAGATTTCTCTAAACTTGAGAGCCTGAGGATTCTCTTCATGTACTACAATTCCCTCTCCGGTGAGATCCCCGCTGGCATCAGCCGCATCACGTCGCTCTCTGACATCCGTCTCTTCAGCAACCAGCTCTCGGGCACACTACCGCCGGACCTTGGCAAGTACTCACAGCTATATAACTTCGAAATCACCTATAACAACATCACCGGGGACCTGCCGGAGACACTCTGTGCAAAAGGCCAACTGCAGTTTATCGCCGTATACTCCAATCGGCTCACCGGGAATGTACCGGAGTCGTTGGGGAACTGCTCAACGTTGAGGGCCATCAAAATCCAGCAAAACCAACTATCTGGCGAATTACCGGCGAAGATCTGGTCGCTGCCGAACCTCAAGACGCTCATGATCAGCGACAATGATCTCTCTGGTGAGCTACCCGATAAGCTTCCGATAAGTCTTACGAGATTGGAGATGTACAATAACAGATTCGCCGGGAGGATCCCGACGTCTGCTGGGCAGCTGAACGTCCTCTACGCGAGTAACAACGCATTCTCTGGGGAGCTGCCGAGTGATTTCTCAGGAATCGCCAATCTCCAGCAGATTATGCTGGACGGCAACATGATTTCCGGCGACATCCCCCCATCAATCGGTGAACTGAAGCACTTGGCGATGCTCAATCTCAGCCGGAACCAGCTCACGGGAGCGATACCGGCCACTATCGGGAGCTTGTTGGGGCTCAACTATCTCGATCTATCGAGCAACCATCTCTCCGGCGAGATACCGGAGAGCTTCAACAATCTTAAGCTCAACGCCCTCAACCTCTCCTCCAACAGCCTCACGGGCCAGATCCCGTCTTCGCTGCGCATCACGGTCTATGATCGGAGCTTCCTCTCCAATCCGGGGCTCTGTTCCGGCAGCAACACCCCTCTCTTCAACCTCCCAAATTGCAGCATAAGATCAAAGAGTTCCCGCGAATTGCCGAAGTGGCTCTATGTATTGATTGTGGTCCTCGGCACGGTGACCGTGCTGGCAGTGACCCTGTTCGCTTTCTTCGCATTGCGGGACTTCCGTCGGAGGAGGCAGCTGTGGGACCGCAACAAGTCCAAGATCACCTCCTTCCAGTACCTGGACTTCACGGAGCCGAGAATTGTCCGGCAGCTCATCCCCGAGAACCTCGTCGGCAGCGGCGGTGCAGGGGAGGTCTACCGCGCATCCCTGGGGAACCGTGAGGGGGATGTAGTAGCCGTGAAGAAGATATGGAACAACAAGAAGGTCCATTCGCGCCTCCAGAAGGAATTCCAAGCAGAGGTTGAGATATTGGGATCTATAAGGCACGTGAACATTGTAAAGTTGTTGTGTTGTATTTCAAGCCACGATGCGAAGATGCTCGTGTACGAGTACATGGAGAACGGGAGCTTGTTCGACTGGCTACACACGACCAAAATGGGCGAGAGAGGTGGGCTAGATTGGCCGACGAGGCTGGAGATCGCGCTCGGGGCTGCCAAGGGGCTCTGCTACATGCACCACAACTGCGATCCGCCTGTGGTTCATTGGGACGTGAAGTCGAGCAACATACTTCTCGATGCCGAGCTCCGGCCAAAGATAGCGGATTTCGGGCTGGCTCGGATTCTGTCCAAAGGGATCGGGGAGTCCAACAGCTTCTCCACTGTGGCCGGCTCATTTGGCTACTTGGCACCAGGTTAGACTTTGATTGGTGCTTTCAATTTGCCTAACAAATCTGATCAACTTAAATACCGCAAGATTAGGATTATATAAAATCAGCAATCTTTTATATCCATAAGTTAACTAGTGATTAATCGTTTGATCAATTCTATTGCAGAATGCGCGTATTCGAGCAAGGTGAACGAGAAGGTAGACGTCTATGGCTTCGGGGTGGTGCTGCTGGAGCTAACCACAGGGAAGCGAGCGCACGAAGGCGGTGGAGACCGGAGCCTCGCCGAGTGGGCATGGATGCATTTCCAAAAGGGAGGATCGGTGATGGATGCCATAGACGAGAAGATCAAGAATCCGTTTTGGATGGACGAGATCACGGCCGTCGTGAAATTGGCGCTCGCTTGCGCAGGGACGCTGCCGTCCACCCGGCCGGCGATGAAGGACGTGGTCAATTTCCTGCTCCGGTGCGCTAGCTTGCACAGCCCCAAGGAGAAGGATGGCGAGGAGAGCGAGCGCGGCCCGTTGCTGCACAAGGCAGGGGCCCGGAGCCACAGAGGAAGAGAGATCACAGGGGAGGAGAAAGAAGATAGGCTAGGCTTCATAAGTTGTAGTGTATAGTGTACGTCTTATTATACGCGTATTTTCTTCTTTGGAGTATAGGGCATACGAGTGGGGCAGCTCGTATCAGTTGCAGGTAGACCGTCGCCACGTGGACGCAGATGACAGAAACCATGGCTGTATATAAGAGTAGCGGATGGTTTGATCCTTCCATGTACCTTAATATATCGTATGTATGATGAGGAGATATGGAGTTTCTATGCTTTCTCAATTCATGTTTTGGAAGGTACACGTGTAAATCATTGATAACATGAACATCTTGTAGAGAACAAAATGAATTGATATATTGTAGCTTTGATAAAGTAATGATTCAATCTTGCAGAAACCAAGAGAATTTATTATCTATAATAGATGTGCTAACTAAATTGAATCATTCGAATTTGATTAGGACGTATTCGATAACAATTCAAAAAAATCGATTCAAAACAAAATGAGCTTAATTTGAATTTAACTTTGGATTTGACTCCCAAAAGAATGGAGTCTGAATTAACCTTAAATCGTTTG
Source organism: Ottelia alismoides (assembly GCA_037367405.1). NCBI lineage: Eukaryota > Viridiplantae > Streptophyta > Magnoliopsida > Alismatales > Hydrocharitaceae > Ottelia > Ottelia alismoides. The sequence continues at coordinate 976,411 of JAZKJV010007006.1, forward strand.
ATAATAATTTGAATCGATATTTATATACATACATATGTAAGTATGTATCCATATATTTATATTCATATGTTTGTATATGTGTATGTCTATACACACACACATGGAAGGATGAAAACGGTCAGATATCGATAGGAATATAAGTGTTATCATATCTTCATACTTTTTAAAATCTAGATACGAATACGATTACAAATATCACACTAATATGTAAAATATAAAATCATATCCTCAAAATACGAATACTAATGCAAATCGGATATTGATAATTCAGATACGAATATTTGAGAAACGAATACGAATTAATATAAAGATACTATACATGTCCAAATTTACTTAAAAGCTATAAGCATTTAAGGTTCATAATAATTTCCAATGTACAAAAAGTATATTAAATATTTTAATAATGAATATGTGCTCAAAAATAACTAAATGAAAAAAAGAAAGCACAAAGATATAACTAAATAATAAAAGAAAACATACTAAACTTACTTCTTTGTGTACCATCTAAGTATTGATATGATCCCGAATTTGAACATTTATTTGTATTTATATCCATATTCATATCCTTCAAAAAATAAATATTTGTATTCGTGTCCTCAAAATTTAAACATTCATGTTCACAATCATATTTGTCAAAATTGAGGATATTATGTTCGTCTTCGATGAATGTTTAACATTTGCATTTGTATACACATTCATATTTTCCAGATACAAGAAAATGACGTCCATATTCTCTATTTGATGAATGCGGATACGAACAAATATGAATATATTTGTATCCACTTCAACCCTAGACATATGCATATAGTGCATACATATTTACATACCCACATGTAGCAACCCCATCCTAGGTCGATAAGGATTTCTTCTGATTATTTCAGTGCAAGGAATGATAGCATAATTACATAAAGGGTTGACATGAATTAATTTCAATTCATTTGTAAGTAAATAAATGTAAAAAAATAATATATGAATATGTACCAGCAAATATTATGACATTAACTCACATTTAAAGATTTAGCATTTGGGTTACATCACTAAGCACAACATGTCAAACTATAATAATAGAAATAAGTAATTTCTCATTTCTATTTAGAAATACGAGAGGAAAAAAATACCATCGTAATCCTATCGCAACAATCATCTAAAGGTATATTCAAAGCAACTTATGACAATGGTTTAGTGGTTACTTTTAAGCTTATGATTATTTTTCGGCTCCATTAGTATGATTTATCATATCTATACTTTGTGGACATGATTTCTTTACCCCAAGATACACTGCGTGACTTGACAATGCATGACATATATATGCAATATTAGACCCCCGTAGTGAGACCTAAACTCTTTTCTTTCTCCCTTATAATAAACTAAAGTGGTTTCTCTAAAATACATCATTAGTCTGAGATATGGATCCTTTGATCATCGTTTATGCATAACATTTAAGTTCCCATTTTTACTTTTTATTTTAGCCTAGTGATAATAGTTTGGGTATGAGTAATTAGTATAAGTGTGATAAACAATCTTATTGTGCTATTCAGAAATTTTGAGGTATTGAGAGGATCACAAAACACTCTAAACCATAAATAATTCAATATTATGTATGTATATTCATATATAATCATATTGGTTAAAGACTAAATATTGAATATCAAAAAATAATAGAAAATATTAGTCATAAAATCTAGCAAGAAAGATCAAATATTTAAGAGTATTATTCCAATTTCTCACTCCACATTTATCTCCATCTTCCTACATTCTTTACCATGTCTTTTCCGTTCTTTTTCATTATCTACCAAAGATCCAACAAACATAAGGGTGGATTGTGGTCCTCTTTCTCCTATCACATGAAAATGATAGTTTTGCTACTTCGAGTTCCTCCTTAACATGTGTTGTAGTTTAAGGTTTATCCATTTATCTCTCATCTACCTTTTTGTTGTTTTAATATTCCTTAGGTGACAATCCATGATAATTATTATCATTGTCAAGATGACATTTATCATCACATGAGCAATCTACAAACTCTCCTCACATAATGTAAATTGTTCCTATGTACATCAAAAATTTCATGTGTCATTTTCATGGCTTTAGTTTTTCGATATTGGAAATTCTCATAATGAATGAAGAAGTTTTATCTTGTAAAGTTATTTTTTGTTATTCCCATTAGTCAAATAATAATACTAATCTGTATTGATTTTCTATATGACCTTGATCTTGACTTGCTTTAACATGCAATAATAATCATAACGTATTCAGCTTTTTCATCAGTGATATTCTATCTCTTTGATAGAATTTTATAATTATAATATATTTATATATTTCTTCATTATAGAAAAAGAGTATATTTAGATTGTAAAATATGTACAATAATTGTTAATGTATTTTTATCCACTTCATATTATCAATTTGATATTTTCCTTAAGTAAACTGTATTCAAAATTAGAAATAATGAAATCTTTAAATTATAATATTTTTCAGATAATATTATTTATATAAAATTTAAAATATCAACTGATAGTTCAATATCCAAATAAAATAAATTAAATTTGAATATTAAAACTCAAAATGAATCGAATCTGGATTTAAATTAGCAAATTCATTTAAAATTCGATTCGATATCGAATTCAAAACTTTATAATGAATTGAATTTGAATGCCAATGGATTCAACGGTATTAGATTCGATTAGCACACTTATCTACGAAGACGGATACCGATATTATCGGTATGAAAACTGTGTAACCCGCTCCACCAAAATTGGATATGATTATAAACCATATATGAATCAAATACGTATGATAGCAGAAAAATATATGTAAAAACATATATATGTGTGCATTAAATGGCTTACACTTGATATAAATACACTAAACATATTTATTTAATAATATTATTATTAAATATGGTAAAAATTTATAAAATTATGTTAAATATAATTAAAAATAAATATACATAATATTTATATATGGAAAGGAAGATGCGGATACAAATATTTGTGGATATCAAAGTAATATCAATATATACATTATTTTTAAAATTTATACATATACGGATGCCAAAATCTATAGTCTATATGAAATCTATACAGTGTAACATATCTATATATATCTAAAATGTAAAAAAAACTCCTAGGAATGATTCAAATCACATATTGTCATGATGTCGTCATTTAAATTTTAACTCAATTCAAAATTTCTATCTCATCCATCAAGCCTGTTAAAATTTAATGGTCTCAAAATTACTGGAACATTTGCTATCACTTAATTATTGCATATATTCCTGCATCTAGAAGAACTAATATAGACTTCATGAAAATGAGAGAATATAATAATAAAACAATGACTTATGAACCAGAAAGTGGACGGGGAAAAGGACCCCTGTGGGCTCAATTAATGGGTGGATAGTGACAAAGATAGAAGGCCGCCCAAAGAGGAACGCTGACTGCACAAAATTTCCACCAAGGGAAGACAAGTTTGTCTCCTCCACAGTAATCTTAAGATAAAATACATAAACACGTCAGCACCATTAGCATTAGCCTCATCATGCGGTGAACGGCTCTAAAGTCCGCATAAGTTGCCTGTAAAGCACGCCAATATATAATAAAAGGTTACTGGTTTATGCTTGGGACTCTTTACGCTTTTTATTCTTCTTCTAGATTATGTGATCACACGTGTGCTTATGCTTGTTTGCAATGTCACTTTTAGGGGAGCAGTCGGCCTTAACTCGGGCTGTACTCGATAATCTTAACGAGTCATAAATTCAACTCAAGCTCGGACACGATAAGTTTTCGAGTTGAGCTCACGAGCTCTTGACGAGCTGAGCTCGAGCTGATCTCCTCGAACCCGAGCACAATAGGCACCCTTAGTCACTTGTGCTCCTACTTTATTGTGCCATTAACAACTATGCCTATTGGGTTAGTTATCATCGATTCCCCATCCAAACTGACGTTAACTTCATGGAACAAATGTAATTGTAATGAGAAGAGAGAAGCACAAGTGATGTTGCAAAAAATGTGGAGGTGTACTCGTAATTGTAAATTCTCATAAGGGCGCATTTGTAAAAAAAATCCAAAACAAAATGTAATTGCCAATTTTGTGGCCCCAATCCCCTGCCTCGACCCCTCCTCGTCTCACCCAACCCTCAACCCTTGCACCCTCCTCTCCTTACCCTACTCCCAATCCTTACTCCAGCCCCCTCCTCTCAATCTGCCCTTACCACTCCAACTTCTTGTCCATCTTCAAGCTTCTCTCACTTTTATTCCCTTGTATACACGTTCATGAGCTTGGAGTAGAGGGGCATGCTTGGTATGGAGGAAACAAATAGCATTGAGGAAATATATGTACTGCAAGCTTGGGGGGTGGGTGCATTGTGAGTGGGATGAAGAAGGAGAAGGAGAAGAAGATGATCATTATAAAAGGGTACAATTGCAATAAGATTTTTCACTTGTACCCCTTCAAGGGGCATAACTGTTAATGGCCCAAGAGGTTGTGTTACATGTGAGATTACAAATAGGTAGCGATACAATTATAATTACAGAATCTTAGAAGAGCACAAGTGTAAAAGGTCATATTCCTTAACCACCCATTGGTGTGTGTAAAGAATGATTTAGTTTCTCATAGACGGTAAAACTATACAAGGACACGTGTTAACAGTGCTAGAAAGTAGGCTTACTGCGGACGCTGCAAAAAATACAAGGGCATAACTATAAGTACATAATCTCAAAGGGGTACAAATATATATATTTTGTCCTTCCTATATTTTATTTTAGTTTTACAATCTCTTTCTGTTTCGAGAAATAAAATATGTTGATAATTTGTTGAGTTTGAACTCGAGGAGTTTAGTGTCAACTTTCGAAAGGCTAATTAGCTCACTATCACATTTTGTAAGGATTTTGACACATACGCTATATATAGCATCTCAAGCGTAAGATCAAATCATTGTCAAATAGTATCAACCTTGATAATTTATTGATTTTTTAGCAATTATATTTTACTCTTATAAAAGCAAAAATCTTTAGCTCTTATAAGTTACTCTCACATTTTGTGAATTTATCATGTAGGATGACGTTTTAGACATTGCAACGACCCTTTTGAATTTGCAATGTACTCATTGCCATAGGAGTCCCATTAATGTTGATGATTGCATGCTCTTTGATTTTTTACTTCTAATTCTTTGTATGAATGATTCTATCTTTCAGATAGCCCTTTATAATACTTGTGTTAAGAGAGTGTTTTTATAGATAGAAAGTTCCACATTCTTTCCTATTAATATTTTGCAATCCTTAAGGGTAGTTTTGTCTTTTACTTATTTTGAGACACCACCTCCCATAAATTAACCTTAGCATATTCCTCTATAAGAAGAGTAAGGATACCATTTATAAACATGCAATATATTATCTCTTTCTCTATTTTTCAATACATGGTATCGGAGACATCATTAAACCTTGAGGGCTACATAGTGTCCATTCTCCTTTTCCCTCTTCTCTTGTTGTCTGTCATTGCTTCCAGTCCACACTATCTAGTTGTTCTCTCCACGTTGTCGCCAGCTCTCTCCAATGGTGCTGCTCCACAGCAAGCAGTTCTCCTCTGCTGACAACATTCCACTACCCCAAGTGCCCTTGGCATCATGATGTTGCCTCTTCCATCTATCATGACTCTCTAGCAAAGGTCACCTCTTTTTTATGTTGTTGGTGTTGATCCTCCTAGTAGATTCGATCAATCAACTTGTAGCAGATCGATTGATGGTATTAATCAAGCGTAAAAGTTCCCAAGTTTTCTTCTGCGAGATTTCTCTTTCTCAGTTCATTTTTTCTATCTCTGCAATGGAGGATCATAAAGGGGATATCATTTTATCTTTCATATTCACAAAGTTAATGTATCATGTGCTGGTTTTTTTGGACATTGACTTATGGGTGCAGATGGATCGGATTGTATGGTCTGGATCATTGTAGATAATAAACTCAAACAATCACAACGTCACATAGCACTTTTAATCAGAAGATAAGCAATCAATCACAGATGTACATTAATCTAACGTGAAAACCTCTTAGGTAAAAACGACTACTAGAGTCTCCTGACTCGAAATTTCAACTTGTGACGTCCGGCCCCTCCGGCTATCGAAACCGACGGGACGAGGGTGTCAGATCTACAATTAAAATAAGCCCATGATCTATGATACTCAGCAAACTATCTTATGCACATTAGGTCAACATTTGAAATATATATAACAATAGGAGAATGATATAGAATGGAAAGTAAAATGCAGCATCCATTCTCATTGATAATAATCGTCAAGGCCATGTCCACACAAAATTAGATATAACATATAATTATAAATTTGCAGAAGAAATTCTCCAAAAATCTCATTACATTGTCTCTCAAATAGAATATGAAATAATGCAGGAATAAATAAAATAATCTAAGTAGGATGCACGCTGTCTGGTGCAAGTACAATGTAGGAAGTCTGATCTCCTCAAAAGGCCGCTATTGTTGCGGTTGCTGCTCAAGTACACTTGTTGGGTTCACACGAGGGTAACGTTATGAGCAATTGTCCAGTAACGAGACAAACACTGTAATAACTAATGTAGAAGTATAAGGCATGTGAACTTGATTCTATCTAGTGACTTTTGCATATAAAATAGGAAATTCTAACTTACAATGGGTTACATGGTCGCAAATTTTGTTTACTAATATAATCATTATTTGAGGACTAACACGGTGGTCTTGATATTTCTTTTCTACCTGTTAATTAGAATTCATGATGGCATACAATTACATATTGGATTTAAGCAAACATATAAATTTCGTTGGGGCGTTCCCTACTTGCGACGCGTTGCATCGCCCGAATGCAATGAAAATTGACAATGGTCGCTACATCGCAGCCTGAATATAGTTCAAAATTTGCAAGGGTTCTCGCATGAGGAACGCATGCGGGTAATAAGCTAGTTCCGCTGCATTACCGCTCGGATGCAGTCCAAAATTTGCAAGGGTTCTCGCATAATGGATGCATGCGAGTAAAGAAGTTAGCCCAAAAGAGATTGCAACGAAAGTTGCAGATTGGTAGTTGGAACATTGGCACTTTGACTGGAAAATCGATGGAGATAGTGGATACGATGGAAAGAAGGAAGATTCATATACTCTGTCTTCAAGAGACTAAATAGGTTGGAGAGAAAGCAAGGGAGATCGAGAAGATAGTATTTAAACTTTAATATTCAGGTAAAGATAAGGGTAAAAACAGTGTTGGAGTAGTTGTTCATAATGATTTGAAGGATTGTGTGGTTGAGGTGCAAAGATTCAGGGATCAGATTATTTTGCTAAAATTGGTGCTTGAAGAAGATATTCTGAATATAATCTCAGTTTACGCACCAAAAATTGGCTTAGATGAAAGGACTAAACAAGCTTTTTGGGAGGATCTAGATAAGATTTTACAAAGAATCCCACAAAGAGAAATGATTTGCATAGGTGGAGATCTTAATGGACATGTGGGAAAAGAAGCTTCAGGGTATGCTAGTGTTCATGGAGGACATGGTTTTGGGGATAGAAATGAAGAGGGAAAAGTCATCCTGGATTTTGTAACTGCATATGATCTTTACATAGAAAACACTCTCTTCAAGAAGAGGGAGGAGCATTTAATTACTTAAAAGAGTGGGCCAAAGAGAACACAGATAGGTTACTTTGCGTTGAGGACAAGAGATTGGTTGTGTTGTAAAGAATGCAAAGTAATCCCAGGAGAGAGGTTGACAACCCAACATCGCTTGTTAGTCTTGGATGTATAAATAAAAGGGTTGGTAAAGAAAAGGAGGGTTCCTAAGATCACTATAACTAGATGGTGGTATCTTCCACTGAAGCAATCGATCTTTAGGGAGAAGGTTTTCGAAGATTTATCTTGGGATTGTAGTGGAAGTGCAAACGAGATGTGTGAGGCAGTAGCATCTTGTATCCGAAAGATAGCCAATGAGATACTAGGCGAGTCAAAGGGAGGAGCCCCAGGTCAAAAGGAGGCTTGGTGGTGGAGTGAAGGGGTGCAAGAGAAGCTAAAAATTAAAAGAGCATGCTTTAAAGCTATGTCTAAGGATAGACCAGAGGAAACTGTCACAAACTACAAAATAGCAAAGAAGGCTGTAAGCGAAGTTAAGTCGAAAGCTTATGAAATTTTGTATAAAAATCTCGACTCTAAGGAGGACCAGAAGGATATATTCAGGTTGACCAAAGCAAGAGAAAGAAAGACCAAAGACCTTTCTCAAGTGAGATGCAGTAAGGACGAGGAAGGTCACGTACTTGTTACTTAGAAGGATATAGAGACTAGATGGGAGCAGTACTTTCATAATCTTTTTATTGGGGAAGGAAATAGAGAGATCACTTTGGGAGATCTAACTAGTAGTGAAAGTTAATTGAATCATGCAAGCTATAGACGAATACAAAGAAAGGAAGTAGAGAAGGCTTTTAAGGTTATGAGACATGGGAAAGGTGTAGGACCGGATGGCATCCCTGTAGAAGTATGGAAAGTTTTAGGTGAGCGCGGTTTAACTTGGCTTAGGAATCTATTTAATGTTATTTGGCGAAGCAAGAAAATGCTTGAAGATTGGAGGAGGAGTATCGTGGTGCCTCTTTATAAGAATAAAGGAGACATTCAAAATTGTTCAAATTATAGAGGTATCAAGCTGATGAGTCACATTATGAAAATTTGGGAATGTGTGATCGAGAGAAGGTTGAGGCAAGTTTCCAACATCAAAGAAAGTCAATTCGGATTCATGCCAGGTCGTTCAACTATTGAAGCCATCCATTTGCTGAGGAGAACAATGGAGATTTATAGAGTTAAAAGAAAGAACCTCCATATGATCTTTATTGATTTGGAGAAGGCTTATGATTCTGTCCCATGAGAGATATTGTGGAGAGTTTTGGAGAAGAGACAAGTGCATGTCCTATACATTAACCTCATAAAGGACATGTATGATAAGACTTTATCTTGTGCAAGGACCCCGTCTGGGAAGACTGGCTATTTTCACATCAACATTGGTTTACATCAAGATTCAGCTTTGAGTCCATTTCTTTTTACTTTGATTATGGACGAGTTGACAAGTCACATTCAGGATGAGTTACCTTGGTGTATGTTATTTGCTGATGATATTGTATTGATTGTTGAGACTAGAGATGGAGTAAATGAGAAGCTTGAGGTCTGGAGAAATGAGTTGGAGAGTAAAAGATTTCGTATAAGTAAGCCTAAGACAGAATATATGGAGTGCACCTTTGATGGAAGCAATGGTGAAGGAATTGAGGTGAAGATTGGTGATGATAACATTCGGAAGAGAGATTCTTCTAGATATCTGGGATCTATTTTACAACATGATGGAGAAATTGATGGAGATGTTACTAATAGAATAAATACAGGTTGGCTAAAGTGGAGAGGAGCCTCTGTAATTCTCTGCGATAAGAAAATTCCTTTAAAAATTAAAAGAAAGTTTTACAAAGCAGTCATGAGACCTGCTATGCTCTATGGATCTGAATGTTGGCATGTGAAACATAGACATGTGTAGAGAATGGTTGTAGCAAAAATGAAAATGCTAAGGTGGATGTGTGGACATATACGTAAAGATCAGATTCAGAATGATGCAATCAGAAAGAAAATTGGTGTTGCTCCGATCGAGGATAAGTGCGAGAAAACCGCTTAAGATGGTTTGGTCATTTGTAAATAAGATCAACTGGCGCACCAGTTAAGAGATGCGAGTGTTGGGATGTTGAGCCAGCTAAGAGAGGGCGGGGATGGCCCAAGAAGTGTTGGAAAGAGACCATACGAAGGGATCTTTGTTTTGTGGATATAAGCCCGGGATTGACCCAAGATAGATCTGAATGGAGGCGAAGAATCCATGTAGCCGACCCTACTTAATTGTGGGAAAGGGCTTTGTTGTTATTATTGTTGTTGTGATCATGACACATTTCTGGCATTAATATAGCACACGCAAGTACTCGACTCGTAGGCCTCTGTTATCGGGAACTTCTTTGTCATCTTGAGTAAACCCTCAAGAACCTTTGTTCAACTAGAACATGAAAATGATCAAAAACTTCATTTCTCCAACTTCAAACCACATCCCGGAATACATCTCACAATACTAATGCTCGAAGTAAAGTTTGACGCAGCCACATAAAATTTTAATTCGAGTCTTAATATCGTGTATAAATGTGAAATCAAGAACGCCAATTGCGCCACATCTTAACTCCGTCGAGCAACTCCGGATGTAACCGATCTACTAGGTGCAACGCGTCACCCAACTCGTTTATTGGGGTCGTGACCTTCATGGCATCTACCCGGTGCCCAAGGTTGCATGTCCAATCCCTTGAGTCACCTAACTCCATTTACCCGATCAACATGAACAAATCGAAGCTATCAACTTGTTTCAAATTATTAATTTCTTTACCTAACAATTATTGTATGAAATATAACTTAACCCTACTCAAAATAATATCCTTACTAAAATTATCTGAGTCATTTTTTTACAATAGTAACTATGAAAAGGTTTTCCAGATCGTAACCCATATATATCACATATACATGCACAGAAATTAACTCTTTCTCGAAAATAATGAAAATACAAAGGAAAGTGTTAAAATCTTGCTTTCGTGGATCATTGCTATATGATTTGGGTGAACCATCAAGGGTTTTAGCTAAAGAGTGTAAACCATATTTCATGCATCCTCATGGAAATCAGAAATGGACTCACCAGACGAGTATGCAAGTAGTTGATCTAAAACACTTACTGTTATAATACTAATGACACGAAATTCCAATCTATTCTCCATGTTCGTGAGTTTCTATCTATCACATAACACTATAACCGAGTACATTAATGTGCAAAAAGGAATATTGATATAAATACATTTACATGCAATATATATTGACATTGAGCATAGATTAATATTATAGACCTTTAATGTTGCTCCATCAATGATTATGTCGGAAAACAAAATTTATCACGACATTAATATTCAAAGACAAAACACCCCAACATCTTATCCACGTTTTGTATTCTGATTTGATTTCAGGTGAAAGATGTCAAATATATATATTAGTCTCAAAATATAAAATAGATCAATTGAGCTCCATGCGTTTAGAATTCTCTTAGATTCGTTGCATGCCATTTATTCCATTAATGATGTCAACTTATTAAAGATGCTTTAATCGTGTAACGTCAATTCTTTATTTTTTATACAATCTGATCTCATGTGTAACTATGATGGTCTGACTTTCTATTGTGAACCTCTTTATACCAAAAGTTATTCATCTAATTTAGAATATTGGCGATACTATAATTACAATAGAGTCCAACGCAATCATTTCAAGGTCATGTTTTATAGATTCTATGATCTATGATGCACATAAATGATAAAGAAAACAACAGTATCTTAAAATAAGTTATGTATGATATGAGATAACTGCTAATGCAAATCATATTCTGAGAGAACTTAAGGCTCTAATGATGTTGAAAAACTTAGGACAGATAATCGTGTGAACACCAATAGAAAGGGGGGGAGGGGAACTTTGTTACGAAAATCTTATTTTGTTCATCTATGTATCAAGGCACAAAAAAATTGGAATAATATTATCGATGAAAACTAGTTCATGAAACGTGGCACCCACATGCTACCAGAAACACATAAGGCTCTAGAGGTGTTCAAGTATATAGGGACACAAGTACATGGAAACCAGCAAGAATGGGGTATTTATCGTTACCTCCGAGGATGTTCCCTCGAGATCTCCTCTCGCACGGAAAAATATTCCTGTCACTTGATCACATCACGAATACGTACACTATGGTGATCTCGAGTTTCCCTACGCGATGGCGGTTACGGATTTTCGATCGGAGCATCTTCTCCACCGTCGGCGGCAGCCCTCCGACGACAAATCCGACCACGGTGGAGATGCTTCAATGAGGAAAAAGGATGGTAGCCTACCACCTCCTATTTATAGGAGGAGAGGTGAATTTGGATCCTAATTTCGGATCTGGTTCGGATCCATATATGGATCTTGATCATCCAACTTTAAACATCAATATCTTGAGCTAGGAATGTCGGAATTGGATGTTCTTGCTCGTTGGAAAGATCTCAACGAGATCTACAAAATGGCATAATTATTTCAATTTTTTGGATGTCTAAAATACTCCAGATTTTAGGGGAAAATATGGGGTTTTACACAACCTGACCCACACGGGTCTTCCACTAACCTAAGTTGTTTACACAGTAATTTGACTGTGTTACAACCTGAGTTGATTACATGGTCAAGTAGATCGTATATGCATTAAACAATCCTTATAACCCTAATATCAAAGAAAATATGCAATAAAGATCATGAGGCAAAAAGTAAAAATGATCTTATAAAGCGAGGAGTGTGCTCGTAAGAATTGATCACAAAATACCAGAATTGTAGACATGAAGAATGGAGCAGAAAATAGCTTTTCGGTCTTTCTCCTCATAATACAAAGTGAAAAGCAGATAGAAGAGAACTTGTTGCTCTTGTTGTGTGTTGTAGAAAGAGGTATGGGGTCCTATTTATGTATAAATTCTCAATAGTCGTTTGACTATGAGAAGTAGTTATTGTAAACAAACCAGGAATGAAATTGCTTTCAAGAATCTTTCTAAAATGAAATATGATCGATAAGGATACTAAGATGATCGATCATAATCAAATGATCGATCAAATGTATTGAGGTGATCGATCAATGATCAAAATTGATCGATCATGATATAGTCGGTAGAGTTCAAAAATTGATCAATCATAAAAAGACAGTAATCGATCAGAGGTGATTGATCATTTGAGAATGGTTAATAGATCAGCCTGACTCATTCACCTGAAAGTCAAAGTCAAAGGGTTGAAATGCAAGATGCATAATACTTGAGGTCTTTTACATTCTAATATAATTACAATATGAAGGACTCAATAAAAGAAAAACTTCATCTTTTTCTTGAGCTTGAGATCCTTCCTTGAGCTCAAGATGAAGTTCCTTAGCTTTGAACTCCTTTTAACTTCTTATCTTCTTCTTAACTTGAGCTTGAGTTCCTTAACTTGAGCTTGTTCATGGTCCAGTAGCTTTCCTACACTTGACCTAGCTACAAGCTTTACATACAAATTTTGTTATCAACAAAATATGCATGCTCATGCAGTAATAATCTCCGCATTCATGCATGAACTAACAATATCCCTTTTTGATGATGGTAAAATATTTTGAAGTGTTTGCAAAAATGTGTGTGTGAGAGAGATCAAACAATTTGTATAAACAATCTTTTCTCCCCCTTGTTGACATAATCAAAAAGACGTAAACTGATACAAAAAGTTAAGTTAATAAAAATTGTTGTTTAAAGAGATAATATTTCCCCACCGTTTAAAAACAATCTTTTTGATATGAGCACCCACTTAATTTTTGCTTAAAATCTCCCACTTAAATGTAAACGTCGAGAACTCATCGTCAATGCATGATACGCATGATCAACTTAACAAAACATGTAAGAAGTCACCTAAGGCTCTTGGTGGTGGAATCCTCCAATCTTAGTAGATTCTCCATGGAAGTGGCATCCATCTATAGTTCAATGTTGCTTGGCCTTAGCAAGCTCTACCTATAATGTTGAAGTAGCCTCCTCCATCTCCTTTTCCGTTGGCCTTCGGTGCCTGAAAATTTTTTATTTGGTATATTTTTCCAAGTCCTTCAAGGTTAGATTACATTATTTTCTTATTTTTTCAAACACATCTTCTTTTGAAAAGAATTATATCTAGAGGCATGATTTTCTATCTTATTTTCCTTTTTAATTAGCAAGCACAAAAGTAATTTTTCTCTTAAGCTTAGCGATTCCTTTTTTGCAAGTAATTTTACTTTTAAAACTATTCAAATCCTTTTTAAGTAGCTCATTTTCTTTCTTTAAAAAGATATTCTGAGGTATTATAAAGCTCAGTGTAAGAAATTTTACTTATCTTATTATCGGAATCTGAATCGGATGAGTTGGATACACTTAGTCCAACGAATCCCAAACATACAGTTTCATGTTCTTTTTCACGACCATTCGAATCATCCCAAGATGCTTGTAGTGCTTTCTCTTGGATTTCTTCTCAGACTTCTTTTCAAGTCTGAAGTTTTTCTGCAGTTGTGGGAAATCTTTCTTTAAGTGCCCCACCTTATCGCATTCAAAGCATTTGATTTCTCTTTCACCTTTCCTCTGCTCTGGAGCAATGTCTTGAATTGTTAGTCATTAATGTGATATCCTCATCTCTACCATATTCCTCGATTGATTCCTTATTGGCTGCAAGAGCTAGGTTCTTCTTTGGCTTTTCTTCTCCTTTCTTCCAATACTCTTCATAGGTAAGAAGGTTACCTATGACATTCTCCAATGAGGTTACGCTAAAATTTTTGAATTCTTCGATTGTAGTGACCTTGTGTCCCTATCATCTGATAGAGAGATGATAATATTACTAGGAAGTTCTCCAGATAGATAGGTTCTTACAAGATTCCTAAGGTCATTCTTATTTATGCATCTTGAATGTTTCCATACTCAAGTGTACGTACTAAATTGATATTCCTTCACCTTAGTTGTGCGTTCACGAGTTGTCTCCAGTTACTTCCACATCCCATAGGTTGTCTTCAAGCGAGAGACTCAATCAAACTCAACTTCAGATAGAGAACAATATGTATCTATTGCCTTAGAATTGAGGGTCATCTAAGCAAGATATCTTTTCTTTTTCTCTTTGAAGAACTTGAATTCCTTCCTTGCCATATTCCAGATAGCAACGTCAGATGATGGAAGGAAGATCGTCGTCTTTCTCTTCCAACTATAATAGTTTTCCATGTTGAAGAGGGTTGGATGACCTACAGAGCTTCCATCCAATCGTGATCCTGAATGCTAACAATGTGTGTATCAGAGGTTGATTTCCTTTACACAAATGAGGCTTTCATACCAAACGTAGGTTTTTTTGTACATCATCCGATGGGTGTGGGTGGACCAGACTGTAAGACATGCATCGTCGCAGATAATAAACTCAAACAACCACAACATCACATAGCACTTTTGATTACGGGATAATTAATCAATCACAAATGCACATTAATTCAACGTGACCTCATGGATAAAAACCACTATTAAATTCCCCCAACTCGGGATTTCAATCTAACCCACACATGTCTTTCACTAACCTGAGTTGCTTATGCGATCAACCCAACCATGTTATAATGTAAGTTGATTACACAGTCAACTCATATACAGATTAAACAATCCTAATAACCTCAATATCAATATAAAATAAAATAAATATTATGAGGCAAAAACTAAAATGCTCTTATAGAGTGAGAAGCATGTTCGTAAGAATTGATCACAAGACACCAAAGTTATATGCATGAAGAACAAAGCAGAAAATGACTTTTCGATCTTTGTCTCAAATATAGAGTGGAAAATAAAGAGAAGACAACTTGTTTCTCTTGTTGTATAATGTAGAATGAGGTATGGGGTCTTAATTATAGATCTAGAGTCCCTATAGCCGTTGGTTTTGAAAAGTAATCATTGTAAACAAATCAGGAATGAAATCACCTTCAATGGTCTTCCTAAATTGAAATATGATCGATTAGAATCAAATGATCGATTATGTGATTGAGGTGATTGATCAGAAGCAAATGTTGATGGATCACTGATCAAAATTGATTAATCATAATATAACCATTAGAATTCATTGATTGATCACAAAAAAAGAGTAATCGATCAGAGGTGATCGATCTGGTAAAAATGTTAGATTAATAAGCTTGACTTTTGACTTGAAAGTTAAAGTCACAGTCAAAGGGCCGAAATGCTAGAACGTGGTCTTTTAATAAGACAATTACAATATGCATGACTCAATAAAATAAAAGACTTGGTCTTTTTTCTTATGCTTAATATCCTTTCTTGAGCATGAGCTGAAGTTCCTTAGCTTAGAACTCCTTTTTAGCTTCTTATGTTCTTCTTCACTTACGCTTATGCTCCTTAGTTTGAGCTTGTTCTTGGTCCAATAGCTTTCCTACTCTTGACCTAGATACAAGCTTTACATACAGTTTTATTGTCATCAAAATATATATGCTCATGAACTGGCCATCTCCCCCAACCATGCATTAGTTAACATAATGTTATCAAAATGGACAGAACCAATTATGATCTGTTAGTCATGTAGGTCATGAAGATTATTGAAAGCATTAACAAATAACATGCTCTTACATCTAGATCGGTAGTAAAAATTGAAGCAAACATGCCATCGAAGCAAGATAACACATGTACAAAGGTATGGTTGATAAGATCTCTCACATTGGAAATTATCAATAATCTAAAGCAGACTATTTCTAAGGCTATGTGAGATATCTTGACCATTACATGTTCTCAAGACAAGAATAAGAGCGAGATTCTACAACACCACTTTTACAAAACATGATGGTCGTCTACTCCATGCATATTATGCCACTCTGATAGGCATGTTTGCAAAACCCCATAGCTGTCTTCCACCATGCAACTACGAATAGAGGAATCTACTCATGGTATGGATATTCTTAGCTCAATTTTATCTCAACTATGATTCAACCCATTGTCAACTCTTGATGAATACCAACATACCTCCACCTCCTACTACTACTACCACTACCACCTCGCGTACACCTTTAGTTATGGTTGCATATTGCAGCATAGGAGGATTCACAACAAGTAGATTTCACGTATATACAACAGGTAGAGGCAGAAGTGGATCTACTACTAGCAAGGTTGAACAGGGTAGATGTCACAGGGGTAAATCTCAACTTTGATTTTTGAGGCTGACCTGTGCGGCATTAGCTTCTCGCAAGCTAACCAGCCTTCCCCTTTGTGTGTAGATGTACACCAGCACACCGAGTAACCACACCGCTAGAATACTCGAATACAAGCACTCAAGCACAAGGACACAAGAGCAATGCCACTAAACCCTCTTTGTATTAGCAAGAGACTCACTCTGAGTGTGTTGTTTACAAATGAGTCCTACCCCTCCTTATATACACAAGCTGGAGGTATATGAAGAGACACCATTATTACATGTACAATGAATGCAAGGACTCTTCGTATTCTGCGGAGACCATTCATCTACTGAGATGACTCTTCACACGCCTTGGCTCTTCACCTTCCATGCAATCCCTTCGTCTTATGCAACTGATGCTACGTCGCCCGCTCTATCATCATGCCATGTCATCTGCCTCATCAACACGTCATTTCGTCATGCCACAACATCAGTGGGCCCCACGCTCCTACATAGGATGTTGCAGCTCAAGCTCTATCAAGCGCCGTTGAACACTTGTGTTGTGCCAAGGGGAACTCGCAGTCTTCAACCTTCTTACGGTAAACCACATCCTTAAATGCCCGTGAGTTAACGTGAAGTCCTATAGAACTTTATAATGTGGTCACTGAACCACACGGGCGAGAAATACCAATATTGCATGTTATTCCCGTACCTCGAGAGTTGGGGATGTTACATGCCTCCCCCACCTAATCCATCAGGTGTCCACGATTGATCATGCATCTTCAAGAAATCCTTAATGAGGTCTCAAACTGCCACAGGGTTGTATCACGTTCCTAGCTTGCCTCTTCCTTTGGGAGTCCCTTCCATTTGACAAGGAAGAAGATCCTTTGGTTCTTCTTTCTTTGTCCCTCTACGCGCATGCCAAGAATCTTCTCAGCTACCTTTATATGCTGAACCCGGACGTTAAGAGTGGCACGTTTCGATGCCCTCTTGGCGTTATCTTTGTTGTCCTCATGGTACTCCTTTAGGAAGCTGACATGGAACACGAGATGCAGTTTCAACCTCTCTGGAAGACGTAATTGATAGGCGAGCGGTTCCACACACTGAACTATCTCAAAGGGTCCATAGTAACGAGGAATGAGTCCTTTGTGCATTGTCTTCTTCAGGATTTTCTTCCAAATCTAGGGCGTAAGCTTCAGTAGCACCTTCTTCTCAACTTGAAACTCGATTGGCCTACGACTCTTATCAGTCGCCTTCTTCATTCTGCGTTGAGCATGAACCAACGCATCCTTCGCTTCCTCCCACCGATCCTGCCTCTTCATTGCAAAACGATGTGCGGTGGGGCACCGTCCTTGGTTGTTCTTCTTAGCCACTTCGTGCGGTGTCCCTGGTTGTCTACCCATCACAATCTTGAATGGACTCTTGCATGTGGTGGAGGTCTGCTGCAAGTTGTAGCAAAATTGGGAAGTATCCACTAAGATCACCCAATTTTCCTGATTGGTCATCACATAATGCCTGATGTACTCTTCCAACAAGGCATTGATCCGCTCCATCTGTCCATTCGTCTGCGGATGATTGCTAGTAGAGAATTTTTGATTGAATCCTAGCATCTCAAATAAGGTCATTAAGAATCGACCTGTGAACCATGTATCGTGATTACTCACGATGTTGCCAGTGCTTCACCAAGTTCTGCAAGAACAGCTTCACTGTGGTCTTTGTCGTACACTCCTGGAGTGCTCGTATGAAGATCGCATATTTGGAGAAGCGATCAACTACAACCATCACTGCATTATTCCCCTCCATCTTTGGGAACCTATTGATGAAGTCCATGCAAACGCTCTCTTATAGACGTGAAGGAATGGGCGGGGCTCCAGTAGTCCTGTCGTCTTCTTCCTCTATGTCTTGTCTTGTTTCCATACAAGACAAGCACACACGTCGACTTCAATGTCTTCCTCCATCTTCGACCAGAAGTAGCTTGAGGAGAGGAGTGCTAGAGTGTGCTTCACCCCTGCATGACTGATAAAGCCAAAATCTAACGGTCGTGTATTCCTCCACACAAGGCGGGAACACAAAAATCGCTACAGCGACCGCTAAGAAATCTGTATTTAATCAATAATGAACCCACAAGATATGAATCAAGCAATGAAAAATAAATGTGGATTCAAATTTATTATTAACTCTACAATAAAGTGTATAGTGCAAGTATGTGTAGTGTGTCGAACTCAGGGAGCACACAGGATAGATCAAGCAAGTGCAAAAATGTGACTGTGATTAAGAGTCTACAAAATTCAAATGTTTTTGTGGGTTTTTAATTTTTGATTTTGTTATTTTATTTAATTTTAAATTTTGTATATTGATTTTTAATTTTCTGATTTTTTATTTTCTTTTTATATTATATTTTTTTGTGTTTTTATAAATATTAGAATATATATACTAAATAAGAAAAGAGGGGAAAATGTTTATAAAAATAAAAAAATGCTCAGAAATTAGGAAATAAAATGTTTTTGGTCATTTTATAATTTTATAATGTTTTTGTGATTTTTGGGGATTTTTCTGAATGTTTTTGGTATTTTTAAAAGCCAAAATACAAGAAAACAGTGAATTAACTACTGGCTGAAATTAAAATAGGAATGAAAAATAGTAAACAGTGACAAAATTTTCCCATATTAATTTTAAAATAAAGACAATAAAATAGGGAACCTACATGACCTGAGTTTATATTTTTTGATTTTTCTAGAATTTTTTATATTTTTAGGAAGTTTTTAGGGGTTTTCTAATTTTTAAGGTTTTTGTTTTGAAATTTTTAATGATTTTTGGATAGTAATTAAAAGACACTAAAATAGATCAAATATAATTTTTTTGTAATTTTTCAAAAAGTTTTAATATTTTTTTGGTAGTTTCTAATGCAAACAGTAGCTAAAATGCAAGTTTTTGATTTTTAATAAATATTAAAATGCAATAAAAATGCAATGCAAAAATATGGCGGGAATAACAAAGCACACAGGAGCCTATGTTATTTTTTTGTAATTTTTGAAGTTAAAATGATGCACTAAATAAATAGGACAAGTACACAAAAATACAAAGCCTAACAGGGGTATAAGTGCAAATAGACAAACATACAGGGGCCAAGTTGCAATTTTCATGCAAAATATATAACTGAATATAAAATTTAATGGAGCAAATACAAATGCCAAAACCTGCAGGGGTGCTTTTGCAAAATACCCAACCAAGCGCGTGACTCGCACGTGCTTGGGAAGGACCTATATGTAATTTCCAAAAATCCGGGGGCCTTGATGCAAAAGTTCCAAAAGTATAACTGCAAGTGAAAGTTCTGGTAGTATAACTAAATACACAAAATCCCCTAGGTCTTCCTGCAAAATGCCCAGATGCACGTGACTAGCACGTGCGCCAGGCGGGGTCCAAAATGGAATATTACAAAATAGGGGGGTCTATATGCAAATTACCCAAAGTTATAATACGGCAGATGAAAGTTTTAGTATTTAAGATAAAATACAAAAATACCTGGGATTAAAAATGCAAAATACCCAAGCTGGGATGCATCCAATGGTGTGGTGTGCGCCACTTATCCACATGTCGTCTTCAGGGTGCACGATGTCGCTTCGCCACAGTCGGTCAGGATTAGATCGCCAGAGGGCGATCAACGGCTGGAATCACTCAAAATCCGACGGTGGCTACTTGGATGGACGAACTGCGGGTTATCGGACAGCTCGAAGAAGCGTTGGAAGAACAGCTGAAGAATACGTGCCCAGCGAGTTTGGATCGCTGCGCACGGCTTCCTCAGTCGCCTTCCTTTGCTGCGAGGAAGCCTAGGAGCTTGCCGATGATCGCCTCTACCGGCTGGAGGTCATCGAATGGCCACAAGACGTCCGGCGAGCACCCGCTAGATCAGAGGAGCTGCTGGCCTCCAGGTCTCTCCGGCGAACACCAAGAAGGACTCCAGGCACGCTTGAACGTAACAAGACTTGCACCAAAAAGTTAGACCTTCGAGGGCAAAGTGCCTCGAAGGTTGGGGGAGCAACTAGGCGCGAGGATAACGAAGGTGGCGGTCGGCCGGAGGAGCGCTTCGGCGAGAGGCTCGATTGTGTGAATCAACGGTGAAACGTGAAATTGACGAATGCAAACGAATCCTAGGGATATGGCGAGATGGATGCGAGGAAAATAAAGGGAAATAAATACCTTGAAGGCGTGGACCTGAGGTTGAAAGTACCTCGATGGCAGAGCTCGCCGGAGGTGACTGGAACTCTGCCAAATCCGCGACGATCCTCCACTTGGCAGGGGGGGCTCTGAAGCTGTCACCTCCAGGTCTCCAACTCGAGCCAAAGGGGGAAAATTCGGGGAGAAATGGGGTTCGAAATTCAAAAGGAAGACTGGGGGTTGGTTTTGAGGTGTTGACGACTGGGCGTGAAGATTGAGGCGTAGCGGTCAAATCGTTGATCCATGGCCCGAGGATATACATGGGCGTGATCATGGGTATACGAGCAACAAAAGTCAAGAAGACTCCTTCGCAAGATGGTGTAAGTGGCGTCCTCGAAAAATCGTTGAATTTGGTCAAAAACACAGATCTGACAAGGTCCAGACCTCGGTCAGAGAGTTGACCGAGGTCAACCAACGACGCTCTCTGGTTGGTCCACGTGGACCAACCGGAAAATTCCGTGGCAAAAATCCTTATAAAATCGATAAAAAAATAGAAAACGAATTATTTAATTTTTGGTTATTAAATAAAAAATGTTTATTATTTTATAAGGTATTTTATTATGATTTTTAATTATTTTTATGAAGTGTAATTTTATAAGTTACCTTTTATAGCTTTTATAGGTATATTCTCTATATATTTTATTATTTTATTTTTATTTTGTGTATTTTACTTGTTTATTTTTATTTATTATTTTATAAATTTATAAAGTATTTTTATTCACTTAATTATATTTTTATTTTATTTTTCTGAGGTGTTTTATATATTTAATAAAATAGAAGTATGTATTATATAGGTATGTACATAGGTCTTATTCCTATGTATTATAAATATACAAGGATTTTATTTTGCATTTCTTTTGTATTTTTATTCTGATTTTAATATATAAATATATTATAAGTAATATTTACATAATTATAAAAATATAAAAATACAAAAATACTGAATAAATAATAAATTGAATATTTTAGTCTGTACAAGTATACAATGAGGGTCCAAAACTCAACTTTCAAATCGTAGCTCCGCCAAATGCGAAACCACCACCATTAAATAGCTTATTTTTAATTATATACAATTAAAGGTGAGTTTGATGCATTTGGAGTTTTCATTTGTGAGATACGGGTCTGGGGATTCTGGAATTGTATTCAGATCATAACTTTTTATCTGTACATTATTTTTGAATAAAATCAATTTTGTATTTTTCTTTACTTCATTATCTACAACTTTCATGTACAAAGTTTCTATATTTGAGGTATAAAAAATGGAACAAAAAATAGGTCCCAAAATTAATAAAGAATGAATAGAATCTTCATTGTATTCTGGCCCTTATCTCCCCCTACTTTATTCCTTGTCGACCTATTCATCAAGATGCCTAGGTCTCGGGGTTTCCGGTCATAAAATATTTACAATATTTTACTCTTTTTCTTTTCTTTTATTTATTCTATAATTTTGGCTTTAATTACAGTATTTTATACACTATTTACATGCACATGCATGAATGCTAAGATGATGGATTTAATGTTATTTACATGCATTTACTAGGGTTTTTGAGGCCAAAATGATAGAATAAAGATGATGAAATGTGGATTCATCATCCCCCTATACTTTACCTTTGCTAGTCCCTAACAACACTTATGCAATAAGTGCAGAAGAGAAAAATAAAGAAAAGAAAAAGAAGAAGGTGGATTAATTTTGATTATCAAGCTTGTCTTCACAAAACCAAAGTTTGGAGCTTAAGTCAGACCTTTGGAGTTTTAGTGCGGGCGGAATCTTATTGAGATCCGGATTTGAAATCCAACAGTCCCTAAGAATCCCGAAACTCTACCCAAGCCTCCTCAATAGCCATGTCAGAAATATTTCAATTCACACGCAAACTCTTACGACTATGAATCTAACTCGTACAGTGTAAGTGATGGTAGCTCTCCCCAACTAGAATGACAAAGAGTCTGACTTCTCCAGTACGACAACTCAATGATTCCCTAATCCAATAACTCCATCCTCGAGGAGCGGGGTATTCCCTTCTAAGTTTAAGTGGCTACCAGCTCAAGAGGAGGGGGTGAAGAGAAGAATGCATGGTAGCCAGTGTAGCTACCTATCCTAGGATGCAAGACCAGTATAGTCAAGTCATCTAGCTGTAGGCTCACATGATATGACTTTGGAACTCAAGCTTGCTTATTGACTTTACAACATTTGTACATACTTTGCAGGCATTTATTTTTGTACAGACCTAACCTTTTTTTTGAAATACTATTCACAGCAGCATTTACATAAGGAGTTCTTCCTCTTGAGCCAGTAGACTATCCCTCTTTTGAAGCTTTATCGCAACCCACACTCTCATGTCTTTAGACTTCCTCATCACTGGACGGGTTGGGGTGCACTTCCCTCCCTAGAGGAGGACAAGTATTTCCACTTGTGTGCGTCTCATACTGGCAAATCCAATCCCCTCACCACTCCAACTGAGTTGAGCCATGTGAAAGGTGCAGGTGTCCAAGTTAGGTCATTATCAACAAGAGTCGTGCGTATGCTCCAAAATACTCTACTTAGGCAGTGAAGAATCCATTGAACCAAGTCTCGTAATCCTCAAAGAATTAAGTCAACTAGACCTGAAGTACCTCAAACTCAGTTCCTATAAGGTTCCTGTTATTAGGTAGATTTTAAGGTCCAATCAAGCTCAAATATCCGAATTTTATTTAGACTCGTTCAACTATCAAACTCAATCCAAAAAATGCTAATGATATGTAAATGATATGCAGAAAATATTTTTGTGATGCAATTTTCAAGGATTTTTGATCTTTTTATGGATTTTTGAAAAGATGGTGATGATGCATATGCATTTTTTTGTCTTTTTCAGAAGTTTTTTCAAATGTTTTTGGATTTTTAATTTTGCAAATGTTTTTGGGATTTTTGAAAATAAAAAGATTTTTGGCTGAAAATTAGGTGAAAAATATGTACACGGGAGTGCTTCTTATATTTACAAGAAGTGGATTTTAAGAATTTACAGGGTAAGTGGTCAATTTTATACATATATATAGTGGATTTTGGTGTGATGTATATATTCCTCAAATTTATTTGACACAGGTTTTTCGAAACAATTTTTGAAAACTATAGTCCAAAATAATTTTTACAAAAAAATTTTACAAACCTTTACATACATTTGAAAATCATTTTGCAAAGGTTTTCAAACAGTATAGATAGATTTTTCAAAATATTTTTGCAACCATTTTTCAAACCATTTACAAATCATTTTTCAAACATTTTATTTCACACAAAGAAAATAAAATTTTGCAAACCACACATTTTTACATAGGTTGAAAATATGTAACAAAACGCTTTGAAAATAGTCTTCAAAAGATTTTCACAAAGATTTTCAAACTATTTGTCAAACATTTTGCAAAAAAACATTTTCACCTGATTTATAATCAGTACATACAAAAAGAATTTGAGGAATAAAACATCTTTTTATTTAGGATTTTTAATGAATTTTAAAGAATTATTAGCCATATTATTAGGAAAATACGAAGGTACGAGTTATGGCTAAAGTATATACACAGTATATACGACCCCCCTATACTTAGCTTGAGCTATATCCTCATAGATCGGAGAGAAAAGAGAAGACATAACTCGTACTAAGTTTAGGCAAGCCTAAAGAATAAAGGAATGAATGGACGAATGAGAAGTTGACCGTCCCCCTATACGTAGGATCAAATAATCCTAAGTATAGCAGACTATACACAACGCAGGGAGGGTCGAGGGTGGGAATGAACAGATCGTACTCAGATTGTCTCCCTCTATACTTAGGGTAAGATATCCCTAAGTATAGACAAGAAGAGGAGACAATAGAGAGGATCGAACTGAATGGAGAAACTCGGGGTGCACACCCCCCTATACTTAGGACAAAGTACATCCTAAGTGTAGAAACTGACAACAAGGGGCGGCACCTTTTTGACAGATAAAGAAAATAGAAAGGGAAAAGAAGAAAAGAAGAAAAGATATTAACAGATGAAAGAGTGATATGGATAGATGGATCTATACAGCGGAAGATGGAATTGATCACCATGTATGAGATGCAGATGATGTGAGTCAAAGAACACATCTCATACCAGAAGAATGGGGGCAACGTCAACGGTCGGCGGATCATGATCCAGATATAGATTCAGGCGCTGACCGTTAACACGGAAGGTAGAGGAAGATGACGGTTCGGATATATCAATACTGCCATTGTCATGTACCTTCCTGACCACATACGAACCTTTCCACTTGCTCTGTAACTTCCCTGGAAATAATTTCAGCCTGGAATCAAACAACTATACGCGTTGATCGGGCTCAAACTGTTTATGTCTGATATGAGAATCGTGACATGTCTTCACTTTCTCCTTGTACTGTAGGCTGCTAGAAAAGACTGTATCTCTCAGTTCCTCCAGGGCTGCCAACTCTACTCTCCTCTGTTCTCATATACTCTCGGGATCCAATAATAACTCAGTGACTGCCCAAAGTGACTTGTGCTTTATTTCCACTGGCAGATGACACGGCTTGCCATAGACGAGACGAAAGGGAGATGTCCCTAATGGATTCTTAAAAGAAGTCCGATAAGATCACAAGACTGAGTCCAAAAGCTGTGACCAATCCTTTCGGTCTGGGCAGACAACCTTCTGTAGGATAGTATTGATCTCCCTATTTGATACTTCGAGAAGACCATTAGTCTGAGGGTGATATGGCGTGGCAACACGATGGTCAATGCCGAACTCGTCTGCAAGGGCCCTAACCTTGTCATTGATGAAGTGAGACCCCCCGTCTGAAATCAAGACTCTAGGTACCCCGAACCGTGAAATGATATTTTTCCTCAAAAATCGACAAACGATTTTAGCATCTGCGGCTCGAGCGGGGATGGCCTCAACCCATCGGCTGACATAATATACAACGAGCAAAATGTGTTCAAATCCCTGACTCTTAGGAAATGGGCCCATGAAATCAATCCCCCATGCATCAAAAACCTCAAAAAAGTGAATGGGTTGCATGGGCATCATGTCTCTCTGTCCGCAAGTACCAATCTTCTGACAGTCACTACATCTCTTCACGAACTAATCTGAATCCTTGAAGAGAGTATGCCACCAAAGGCTGGATTGAAGCACCTTTTGTGTTGTCCGTCTCCCAGAATGATGTCCTCCTGCCTCAAGCTTGTGGCAGTATGTGAGGACGCTATGCTGCTCTTCTTGAGGAATGCACCTCCTCCAGATGCGGTCCCCTCCTTCATGATAAAGGACGGGATCCTCTCAATGGTAAAACATGGCCTTCGCTAGGAAGGTCTCGAGTTTCTGCATGGACCAACCTTGTAGGACCGTCTTGGCAACAAGATAGTTCACAATGTCGGCATACCACGGGAGCGAGGCGATAGCCAAGATCGCCTCATCTGAAAACGTTTCAGTAATAGGTGCACTGGGCTCAGATTCTCAAGGTTCTCTAAGCGGGAGAGATGATCCGCCACCACATTCTTAACTCCAGGCTTATCCTTAATCTCAATATCAAATTCCTAGAGCAGAAGGATCCATCCGGTAAGGCGCGCTTTGGCATCCTTCTTGGCCATTAAGTACCGGATGACGGTGTGATCTGTAAAAATTGTCACTCTAGATCTGAGAATATATGATCTGTACTTATCCAAAGCAAAGACTACAGCCAGCATCTCTTTCTCTGTAACAGTATAATTCCGCTGAGCGGCATCCAAAGTCCGGCTGGCGTAGTGAATGGCAAACGGCAAACCATCCCTCCTCTGTCCAAGCACAGCCCCTACGGTAAAATCAGACACACCCGTCATGATCTCGAATGGGAGAGACCAATCAGGTGGCTGAAGGATAGGAGCCGAGACAACCATACTCTTGAGAGTCTCAAAAGACGCGAGACACTTATCATCTACAATGAACTCGGTGTCTTTCGTCATCAAATCAGTAAGCGGTCGGGCAATCCGACTGAAGTCCTGAATGAACCGTCGGTAGAAATCGACATGCCCCAGAAAAGACCGCAATTGACGCAGATTGGACGGTGGATTGAGTTTTCTAATGATATCCACCTTGGCCGGATCAACCGCCATGCCCCTGTTGGAGATGATATGACCAAGGACCGTCCCTTGAGTCACCATGAAGTGACTCTTCTCCCAAGACAAGACAAGATTGACCTCAATGCAGTGCTGAAGCACACGGTCTAGGCAGTCAAGACAAGCATCAAACCCATCACCATAGACCGAGAAGTCATCCAGGAAGACCTCTAAACAGTCACCCACCATGTCCGAGAAAATGGACAACATGCACCTTTGGAATGTCGACGGGGCATTAGCATAAGTCCCAAACGGACAGGTGAATGTCGTTTTCTCCTGGTCTTCGGGCGCAATGGCCACTTGATTATATCCGGAGTACCCGTCAAGAAAACAGTAATGACTCTTCCCAGCTAGCCTCTCGATAATCTGATCAATGAATGGCATTGGGAAATGATCCTTCTTGTTGGCCTCATTCAATCGTCTGTAGTCCACACAGACCTTCCAAGAAGTGGGTACTCGGGTAGCGATCTCCTCTCTAGACTCACTCACAACTGTAGTGATACCCGTCTTCTTGGGTACCACATGTAATGGACTAACCCACTTGGAGTCAGAGATGGGGTAGATAAAATCGGCGCTCCACCACTTCGATATTTCCTTCATGACCACATCTCGAAGATTCGGGTTCAGCCGTCGCTGGAACTCACGCGACGGCCTAACGTCTTCCTCAAGATAGATGTGGTGGGAGCACAGAGCCGGACTAATCCCCTGGAGATCAGCTATACTCCATCCTATCGCCTTGCGGTTTCTTTCAAGAACCTCCATCAGATGAGATTCTTGCTCTCCAGTCAAACCTACTGAGATAATGACTGGGCGCATATATGGCTCACCCGCTAGGAATCTATACTTCAGCGACTGCGGCAAGGGTTTTAGTTCTGGACAACTAGGAGGTGGCAGATCTGGCTTCTGATATGTCTGTGTGAAGGTGACCAGGTCTGCATGGGAGAACTCTCATTGCGCATGAATATCTGACGAAGGGAACCCTGCTGAATCATCTATGAACTGTACTGGCTCACACTCCGTCCTAGCTGTCGGCTCAGAAGGAATCAGACACGATAAATATTCATCAAAATCATCCCAATCAATGTCTGAATCCGAGGGATCTGAACTAGAAGAACAAGATTGAAAATCATCCGCACCACTCATCCCAACACTATCAGCCTCAACGATATCCTCGTCCAAGGGTGTGCTCTCCAGGCTCTCAACTGCCATAAGTCGTAAGTATAGTGAATCTGTAGGCAAGGCGAGGGTTTGTGATACGGGATCTGTCCAATTGGATTCATCATCTGTCATCACAAAATCACACTCCTAGTGGATGTCTAGCTCTTCCTCTGTCATCTGCGCGGCTTCGCTGGACTGCTCCGAGCATTCTAATTCTCTCGCTCTGTTTTCCTCGATCGTCTCTATTTGTATGGTTTCGCCCTCTACGCGAAAACATACCTTCCCGCTATCATGATCGATCACCTCCTTGGCTGTGGCCAAGAACGGACGTCCAAGTATGATGGGGACATCGGTTACCGACTCAGGGATCTCCATGTCCAATACAACAAAGTCTACGGGGAATTTCAGGCCCTGAATGGTAACGACCACGTCTCTCAACAACCCCTTCAGCCTCTTAGTCGACCTATCAGTAAACTGAAGGATTGTCCTGCTCCTAAGAAGAGAACCAAACTCGAATCGGTCGAGTAAGGCTGCCGGAAGAAGGTTGATAGAAGAGCCGCTGTCTAACATAGTACGATCGAACTGTTGTTCCTGAATCTCGCATCTGACATAGGGAGCTCCTGCATCTGGTCTCTTGGCTGGCAGTTTGTTCTGAATGGTGCAGCAAGTGGAATGTGTGAGCACATGGATCTGATCTCTGTGGTTCCTCCTCTTCCTGTGGACTGTAGTCTTCTCTTTCAAGTTCTTTTTGAAGAGGGGGATGTGCTCAAGTGCTTCCTGTAGAGCCAACTGAATGTGGAATCTATCGATCATCTGATTGCTGAACTCTACCTGTTGGGTCTTTTTAGGATTTTCTCTTTTATTCTCCTTCGCCCGGTGAAGTGCTTCGGGGAAGGGGATGGAAGGGGCCTCCGCAGATGGAAGACTAGGATGAGGTTCCTGCGCTTGTGAAGGAATAGAGTCCATACCATGATCATCATTCAACACATATGGATCTGAAGTGTAAACGGAAACATTTCCTTTATTTATTTTTTGTTCTTTTCGTTGTTACCACCGTCCATAGATACAAAAGGTGGCAACACTACATGTGGAAGCTCAACAGAAGTGGAAGTGGTGGCCTCAGCACCACCAACGGCACCTGACTTCGCGGCATCAGCACCGTGCTCTGGCTCTGCATCAAAAATGGTGGCATCAGCACCACCGTCAGCATCGGGTGTCACGACGGCCTCAGTACCGTCGTCTTGAACTTCATCATTGGTGGCATCAGCACCACCATCTTCATCATCATCAGCGGCATCAGCACTGCTACTCTACT
Organism: Ottelia alismoides; assembly: GCA_037367405.1. NCBI lineage: Eukaryota > Viridiplantae > Streptophyta > Magnoliopsida > Alismatales > Hydrocharitaceae > Ottelia > Ottelia alismoides. The sequence continues at coordinate 1,005,926 of JAZKJV010007006.1, forward strand.
CATCTGGCGCTCGTGGTTCTGCATGTGGCTGTCGCTCATATGAGGCACCGCCGGCTGGCATCCTACCGCTCCTAGTAGTCACAAAATCAGCATCATACAAAGAAGACGTGTTACTCAAATAATCACTAGGAGAGGTATACTCTGTGAACTGTACCTGCTCAGACTTCCTCTTCAGATTATTCGGATTTGGTTCAATCTGAGCTGGTATGGCGGCTTTGCCCTTGATGATATCCCTCATCTCCTTCCGGATCCCATCCATTTCTTGCTAGAAGGATGCTCGCTGTTCAGAAAGCAAGCGGTCAAGGTCATCTAAAGCTGTGTTCTCAAAGGTGGGAGCCTGAGAACCGGAAGTATTCCCCTGCTGGAAATGAGGCTGTTGCTGCTGCTGGTGAAGATAATGCTGGGAAGGATGGGAGTATGACTGTTGAGGCGACTGACGCTGCCTCCACTGCTGTCCCTGATAGGCGGGACGAGGACCATGCTGGTTCTGCTGGTGGGCATTGATGAATACTCATTCATCACTCTTTATTCTTATATTTTAGCTACAAAAACCTTTGGAAATACATGTAGATAGGTGTAAATATAAATAATTACCAAAAGCATGCATGGTGTAAAAAGTAATAATTAGCATGTTTTTGTGCAAAAATAAAAGAATAAAGAACAAAAAGAAAAAGAGGGAAATATTTAGAATAAATATTGAGCGACCTAATCCCAAGGGAGGGCTCAGCATGGGCCTGACCGCATAAAAGCCAAAGTAGAGGGAGATAGGGGCTCATGTGTGTAAATATATTTGTAAATAAAATAAATATATTTTCCTCTAAAAAATAGAATAAAAGTGGTTTGTATATATTATATATATTTATAAATATAAAATCAAAACAAAAATAGAAAAATCAAAAAGAAAATAAAAATAGAACACTTGTACATAGTCACCATGTACATAGCTCATTTATCTCTATATTTATTTCACCTTATAAATAAATAAAAATAATTTCCATAAAATTTGTAAATACTTTATCTTTTATGTTGTATATAAATAAAATAAAAACAATAAAAACAAAAACAAAATAAAAAGAACAAAATTAAAAACCCAAAAATACATTGTAAATATACCATGTATATATATGTACATATGTATTTATTTACCCCTTGTATATAAATAATAAAAATAAAATAAAAATATCCTTTTATTCCTAATTTTATGATATAAATAAATAAAATAGAAAATGGGGATAAAAATGTTCAAAAATAACAAACTAAAAATCAAAAATAAAAATCCTATATTGTACATATACCTATATATAGCCCTAATATGTAAATACCTTATTTTTATTTTGAAAAATTAATTAAAAATCACTAAAAATAGAAAAAAATAAAATAAACATTTTTTATTTTTTGAGTTTTTAATAATTTGGCCCTCCTCTATTTTTAAATGAATTTCCAATTTTATCTGAGGTGGCCTTCTCCCATTGGTCCATGGGGGATGTTGACCGCCCGGTCAACTCCCCCCTGTGGACCACTTCCCTCGGATCCAGAACAACCGACCCGACTTCTCCATTTTCTACCCACTCGATCCGACAGCCGATTACCTTAACCCTGGGCCCCGATTAATCCTTGATCATCCCAGATCCTCGCACGGGGTGGGTCTTAGGGATCCGAGTCGCATGCAGCTCGCCCGACCCATTCCTTCTCGGACCCCTGATCATATAAAACCTTAACTCCGACGACCTTGTTCTTCATCTTTGGACCTCCCGCTTGACGCCTGTGACCTCCTCCACCTTGCATGAGTGACAGCGGAGCGAGTGGGAGTAGCAGCGAGGCCCGGGAAGCCGGGAGCCACAGATCCGGCAGCTTTCACCGCTTTGCGCCGCCGCGAGCGCGCCCAGCCTCGGGGAGACGACGACCCCTTGCAGGCAATGACCCAGGAGCTCCTCGAGCTCCAGCCCAGTCGATAGCACCCGTCAGGTAGTCTCTTTAGGCCGTAGAGTAGCGTAGATTAGGATTTTTCCGTTTGCAGTAGTGTAGCTCCGCCACCTCCGCCCTTTGTCTCCGGCTACCCATCAGTCCATCCGACACCGCCATCACCTTCACGAGCTTCCTCTCCACCTTCTCCGACCTTCCATCCCCCCTGACTCGCCCCGGAGCAGGGACATCGGTTCTCCCCCTCCGTCGCTCGCCGGAGGACCGCCATATCGCCTCATCTTGCCCTCGACCCCTCTTTCTTCCTGTGCAGGTCTCATCGTCTGAAGAGCCTCAACTGGAGGCCAACAGCTTGGGCGCAGGAGCTTCAGGCCACCGCCGTCGCGGGGCCGTTCGGGTGGTTGTCCGACTCATCGAAGACCGCCATCAGCTGCGGAGCTTCACGACGGACCCTTTCCGCACTTCAGGTGCAACAGGGGAGGTCCACCGTACGTGCATCGGGCCGGCGAAGCTCGCCGGCCGACAGTTCTTCCAGGACCTTCGCTGACCGTCAGATCAGCCTCGACGCTCCAGATTAGATTACGTCCGTCCATTCACGGAGCAGCACTGACCGCCAGATCCTTGAGGTTCGATCGCAACCGTCTGTTCAGCGAGGTTTAGCCACGCCGTGTTGCAGCCGTCAGATCCAGCACGTGGCTTCACCTCCTTCATCCGATCCGAGCCAGGCCTCTTCGCAGACCCACGTTGCACCACAACGGTTCGATCATCCACGTGGGCTCTTCCCAGCCGTCGGATCGTGCCGAGGGTTTCCTTTGTTGCACGCCCTCTTCTCTCCACCGTCCGATCATTGACGTGGCGCACATCTGACCCTCGGATATAATAATGGGGTAAATAGCTCTTAGGCCCCTCTAGCTTTTGTTTTTACTATTTAGTATTGTAAATATGTAGTTTAGTTGTTTTATTTCTGGTTTATTTGCACTGAGGACCCCACTGTTTATTGGAGTTGCATTTATACCCCTGCCAGTTGTGGACACGTGCATCGACACGTGGTATTTGGTGTTTTTGCAATATTTTCCCTGCGTTTTTCCCCTGTTATGCTTTGTATTTTTATTAATAGGAATGACAATTAGGTCCCCCCAGGCCTGAGTCACGTGTATCATGTGTGGCCCGGGGGGTATTTTGCATTCCTTGCCCTACACTTTCCAGGGTTGTTATCCAAGGGGCCCAAGGTTTTATTATAATTGCAGATAGGTCCCTATGCATTGTGGTTTGATTTGTATTTTTAATAAAATAGTAAATTCACTCCTAATTAAATTAAAATTGGACACATGGCTTCTGCCATGTTGTAAAATTTTCTAGAATTTTTGGGGACATTTTTGCTTTTATTTGATATTTTTAAAAAATCAAAAACACCCTTTTTCCTTACTGTTTGATTTAAAAATTCACAAAAAATATTAAAACTCACCTAAAAATTATAAAAAACTTAGCGACTGTTTATTTTACCTTGCTTGATTTTCTGACCAAGTTTGGTCATTTTGCATTATATAAAACTCATAAAAATTGAAAAACGCCTAAAAACTCATAAAAATTTTAATAAATAGTCTAAAAATCCAAAAATAATAATTAAGGTGCCTAAATTTTCCTTGTTTCTTTCTCTTTACAGTGAAATTACCTTCAGACTTATTGGGGACTTTTAGATATTTTATCTAAGTCCTCAAAGCTCGGTGGACAGTACCCTTGTTTTCTTGCATTGTTTTATTTTTAGAAAATTAAATAAAAATCAGAAAAATACCAAAAATACATTAAAAACAGTAAAGATCATAAAAAGTATAAAAACATTTTTATTTGAATTTTTGATTGATTTTTGATGCATTAAATAATTGCTTGACTTTGGTTGTTTCCATTGTTTTCTTATTTTCTTAATTAATTAAAAATCCAAAAAAATTAAAAACAAATTAAAATCCACCAAAAATACCTTTTCTTTGATTTTATTTGATTTTTGACTACTTCGTAGGCCGCGAGGCCATCACGTGCTCCCTGAGTCCGACCCTGGTCGTTATACCAGGTTAAAATAATAGCAAGACCGCTACTTGATTTTGATTGATTTTATTCGCTTTTGGTGGTCTCTTTTTCTTGATCGACCACGCTTGGTGACTTGGGTCGCAATGACCCTTGATACCTTTTACCCGAGTTTCCAGGCGTGCCATCGGAATGGCGCCGTTGCCGGGGAGCACGGCTTAGTAGTTTTTCTTTTTATTTTTATTTTCTTTTCATTTTCTTTTTCGCGGCTTTCCGCGGCTCTTTCTGAGTCCGCAGCTTTTCGCGGATTTTTATTTTTCATTTATTTTTGTTTTATTTTCTTTTTCTTTATTTATTTTCTTTTATTTTTATTTTGCTTTATTTTGCTTGTTTATTTTATTTGTCCTTTTTGCACATATACCCTTGTTTTTATTTCTTGTTCATATTTGATTATTTTATTTGGTCTGACCACTTGTCTTCTTTCTTGCGAGGGCCCGAGGATCAAGGCAGCAGCTTTCGAGAAGCCGGCGCAACCGCGGGACTTGGACGCGGCTCCCTTCTGCACGGAGCCGCAGGAGAGAGCGAGAGAGGAGCTGAGTGAGAGAGAGAGTAGTTAGGTTTCTTTCAGCACTTCATTTGATTATTGTAATAATACAGGGACACTTGCTGGACTTGGACTTCTTTCTCGGGTCTGTTTCGCCGAGCACCGGTGTGCTCGGGGACCCGGTAGCTAGTTTAGATTTTTCGCGGCTTTTTCGTGGCTTTTTGGTTTTTGGCTGCCTTTTACGGTTTTACACGGTTTTCCTCGAGCCCCTAGATTTAGGAATTTTTGCTTGACTATGCTGTAATTAGTAGGATCCCCACACCTAATTATCTGCATGTTCCTATAGTGCGATTAATTGGATCTACTAATAAATCATTAAAAAATAACTAACTCACTCCCTTCGTAGTCTACGTGCCGTAGCCTGCCCTTCCAAGCGCTGCTCCTGAACCCGATGTGTCGGGAGGAGGAGGGGTAGACCGAGACCGGACCCTTTGGCTTGAAGGACCTGTGACCAGTTAGACGGTTCTGTCGAGTAGAAACTGTTGTTTAGGACTCAGTTTTTCCCGCTGCACCATATAGGTAGTTTACTTTTCTGTCTTTACATTATGTGCGGATCATATTGCATGTAGAGTGCTGGAGACAGGTACGCATTTCTGACTTTGCATGCATCATTGATTTATCGCGCATCGGCTTTTTCGTCTTCTCACCCTGTTTTTGACCTAATAATCAGGAGAACCGAAAAATTCGTTAGGCGTTTCTTTTTATTGAAAAATATCTAAAAACAAAAACAATAAAATCGGGACTGCTAATCACACTTGACCTAAAAGACACTTCACTAAAAATCTGTCTTAAGGAGAGTAACCCCCTCCTTGTTTGGTTTGGATAAGTGAGAGAGTGACCTGCACATTAGGATAGAGCCTCCGATTTTTCTTGACTGATTACCGGCTTTCAATACGGGACAGTCGGTTGAGAAATATCTGGATACCTATTTAGCTCACGTAATCACTCTGATAGACTGGATGATCACCTAAAATAAAATCGACCAGATAATTGACCGGTCCCTTCGGTCTTCAGCTTTGTGTGCGTAGGTAAATTGGGGGTTTGCTTGTTCATCTTGTGTGATTTCCAGATCCCTTCTGTCTTTCCCCATCTTCTTCTCTTCTTCTGTTTCCCACCACCCTCCCTTCATTCTCCTTCTTCTCCTTGACCCCGGGATGATGGATCCCCCTCACTTAGAGCCGACTCTTACGGCCTCTTCTCCATCTTCTGACCATCATTCCAGTCCACCTTCTAGGGAGGTCGGATCTCCGACCAACCTCCCGTTCCCTCCCTCCCTTTCATCTCACCACTCTGGGCATGCTGTGCGAGACGTCCGAGGATACCAGATAGAGCAGATGCGAGACTCGGACGATGCTGTTGCTGGGTTGAGAGCACACTCCGTTGGTGATCAGAGAGAGCAGTGGCGATCAGCAGACATATCCTATTCCAGAAGGATGGAGGAGCAGATAGCACATGGAGCTCAGTCAGCTTCTACACTTGGTCCATTCGTCTTGGATTTGGATTACATTCAGCGACTGCCGACATTTTCAGGAGAGGCGCACGAGGAGCCTTATCTTCACCTGTCCACTTTCGAGGAGTTTTGTAGAGCACAGAGATATTCAGACGTCACTGCAGAGGAGCTGATGAGCAGGACCTTCCCCTTCAGGCTTCAGGACAGAGCCATGAGATGGCACCGACAATTGGGGAGGACATTCGATACGTGGGGAGAGCTACGCCGAGCGTTCTTACAGAGATACTTCCCCCCGCTCAGAGCAGAGTTTATGCGGTCTTTGATCATGGATTTTTCAGTTGACCCCCAGGAGCCATTGCACGAGGCATGGCCGAGGTTTCTTGACCTCTTGAGGAGATTTCCAGACCATGGACTTCCACTGACAGATTTGATTGAGATCTCCATCCGGGGGATGACCGCAGAGCAGATAGCACTGGTGATTACCACATGTGGCAGTTCACACCGCAGTTCCGACATTCACTTCCTGGATACCATCTCGAGGCTACGTTCACAGAGTTCTTTTTCACGAGATGCCATAGTCGGGACAACACATGCGGACGATGCAGTACCAGTGCGGTGTATCGCTTTACAGGATGAGATAGTTTCTACACACCAGACCGAGGACTTGGAGCAGACAACACCACTGACAGAGGAGATGACTGCGATAGCAGAGGTTCAGACCCAGAGTCTTCTCGAGTTCCCATTGGTTTTACAGATGGAGTTCGAGGCAGCCCCAGAGTTTCCAGTCGATGAGTCTTGGATATCGGATCTTTTGATACTCCAGGAGCCGGAGGAGCCCTAGCTTTTGCATCCATTGACTCAGCTACTTCAGTTTCAAGTCCCGGAGGAGTCAGTTTCCTTCCTGCAGAGACACTTCTTGGATGCAGACAGCTACCAGGACTCAGCCCAGCAGCCACAGCTCGAGGAGAGACACCACTTTGAGAGTACATACACAGAGAGTCCCGTCTTCGAGCCTTTTGTCCTCCACTTTGTTGATATAGATACACTTCCTGAGGACCAACTGACAGCCAGCATAGCCGCAGAGCAAGGATCAGCGACAGACACTTTGCCAGCTTCCGTGGTGTTGACTAGTACCTTCTCATGCTTCCAGATTGCCGAGATCTACACTTCCGATGATGATGTAGCCTGGTGCACCGAGTGGATACTTGATAGCAGCGCAGATGCCCATCTAGATCCTGATCCTCTTCTTGTAACTTCTGATCCCGCATCTCTCCCCGAGGGGTATCGGCGGGAGGATGCCACACACGATGAGTACTCGGTTTCACCTTCTGAGAGTGTTTCTGATCTGGCGAAACACGGAACTGAGTCTTTAGATCATTCTGATTCTGAGTCTTCTCACCTCGACGACCCTCGGGAGGATGAGCCCATTCTGGAGATATTCAATGATTTGCCTGATCTGATTCTATTTCATGCATCGAATATCAATCTGCTTAGAGAGTCTCCTGATCTTGATTGTCCACACCTGCTTGAGACACTGATTGACGAGGAGGATTCTATTACTGATCCATCCTTCTCCACATTTGATTTTTTCGGCTCCACACTTTCACTCCAGTCTGATCCAGAGCCGATGATTTCTTTTGTGCTACCGGATCCTGATCACTTATTTTCATATCCTTGGCCGGTAGCAGACACCCGCTTGATTGCATACCTGGGTGTCTTACTTTACACTGTTGAGTTCATCGTTGTTCTCATACCGAGACTGCGACGACAGTACGGCATTCGCCTTACCCTGCTTGTTCGTCGCTATTGAGGCATACTTGGGCTGTTGCTGCTACTGTGGCTGCCTGTTCTGGTATCCCTAAGACGGAGGCTGCTGTTGAGATGAGGTGCCACCATTGCCCCAATGGAATCCGAGGTGATTGCGATGAATCTCGGGCTGCGGGTACCGGTCGTACCATATCCCATTGACTTCCATCAATGTCTCTTGCTCGAAGGATGGTGGAGGTAGAACTGCCAGTGGCTGATCCGGCTGATAGATTACCATCTGAGTGTCCTGAGATGGTGGCTGCGATGGGTAGTACTGCAATAGCGGGACCGGCTCTGCTTGAATGTGGTTGACCTGGCGGTACAAGGCAGAGGACTGGGTTGAGCTGCTACTGCTGGCATCAGCCCGTGACTTGGGAGGCTACTGGGAAGACGTCTTTGCCTCCTGGACACAAAGAATATGCGTCTTCAAGTCACTCATGGTCTTGGTAATATGGTCCATCTGGGCTAGTCCTTGCATTTGCTTTTTCTCGAGGATCACGAGATAGTCCAACTTCTTACTAATGATGACCATGTCGGTTGCGGCTGATTCGGCTTGGGCTGCGGCTGCCGACGGAGTGTGAGGACCGGTATCGATGCGGGTGATCCTATGGAATGATCCTGCTCCTTGATGGGGCTTCTGTTGTGTGTAGACTCGGGCTTGGGCCATGACTGTTGAGTTCTCTGCCATGCCTTCATAGATGGCCCAAACATCGTCTTCACCCTTGGAAAAATATGACCCACTACAAAAGGCATTTACAAGCCCATGTAGCTCCGGTGTCAGCCCACAAAAGAAACTCTAAACCAGATTGGGCTTGGATATATCATGGTAGGGACACCGATCGATGAGCTCTCTGAATCGATCTCAAGCTTCATGGAACTGTTCATTAGGGATCATTATGAAATTGCTGATCATAGCTCGTGCTGCGTTCGTCCGGCTAAAAGGATAATACTTATTCAAGTATGCGGTCCGGAGTTCTGCCCAAGTGTTGACGAACCTCCCCAAATGTTTTAGCCAGTACGCAGCTCTATCAACCAAAGAGAAAGGGAAGGCTATCATCTTGATGGTGTCCTCAGTCACCAGCCTGTCATGAATACTACTGCAGATCATTTCGAATTCCTGCAAGTGGAGGTGTGGCTCTTCGGTCGCCAGCCCATGAAATTTGGGAAGCAGCTGAATCGTGTGGGGGCGAAGCTCGAAGTCTCCATGGATGGGAGGGAGTCGGATCCACCGATGAGTGAGGGAGGCCGCTGGATTATGCAATTCTCTCATGATGGTCTGTGGCGGCCGCTCCTGATTCGGTTCTCCTCCCTCCTCTGCAGCCGGTATATCACCTTCACCCCCACCGCCCCCAGGTCTGTTTTCTCGCATCTGCGCGATCTCTCTAATGAGGTCACCCATGAATACTCCCTGGTCCCTAATCTGTCTTTGCATGGTCTTCAGGGATGCTAGAAGTGAATTGTTGATGTCGGCTTGATCAGACAGAAATGGAGGGTGCTCATGCTCATCTGGGTGCTCTCCTCTATCTGCCATCTTTGAATTCTCTGAAAATGCAAAAGAACCCATCTCAAGTGTCGTCAAATGATCTGAGCTCTGTGATGCACTAAATTCTGAAACTCTTGGACTGAAGGAAGGAGAAGGGTGGTCGAGGGGGAACAGGGTGGAAGTGAACTCAGGCTCGGAGAGTGGGTCTGGACTCTCCGAGGTCGTCCTAGATGAATAGGGAGGAGTGCTGGATAGCAGTGCCGACAAAGTCAGCCTAAGAGACCTCCTTCCCATCATCGTGATTATTGAGAAGAACAAGGTTGCAAAATGAAGAAGAGGGGGGGCAAAATTGTGCACAAGTGTGCAGTGTTTTTGATCTTGACCTAAAATCAACTAGCAATCAAACATAAAACAAGGGGATTCACCAACTCAACGCGTGAAGCCATGAAGGTTCAGCTTTTATCTTTGTAATTTTTAGCTTGAATTCAGGAAGTTATCTTTCAACGAGTCCTTAGAGCGCTACGCCTATAAGAGAGAGAGTGCTGCCGGAAAAATATTCATGTACTTGTCCTCCTCCTATGTAACCTGTAGCCTGCACTTTTTAAGGTCCTTGTAACCCTTCCTGGATCCCTACTCAGCCAAAGAAAATAGGGAGGAAGCCGATAGGCGAAACCGATACTTCCGATCTTGCTCGCAACGGAATCACCCGTGAGCGTGCAAGACCCTACTCGGACGCAAGACGATGAGACATACACTCCCATGAAGGCGTGGCCTATGCTCGATACTTCGGACAAGGTCGATGCTCTATACAATAGAGAGTCATCAATGGTGACCAAGCCCTACTCGTCTACGTACGATAGTAGTGCCAATACTTCGGAAATCCAGGCGATACACAAGGCAGCCACAAGCTGGGTTTTGGGCTCTAATCCTTACGAAGCTGCTCTGCTCACTTGGAAGGAGACCTTCCTATGCAACCTGAATACAAATGAGGGTGTTACTCTCCCCAAGCAATGAGTCCAATTACCAATTTTATTTTGGTCAAGTTCTCTTTAGTAGTCTCTTTTTTATTTTTTTGATGTTATCACTTGCTTTGAGTCAATTCAAACAAGCGCCTAACGTTTTTGTTTTTTCTTGATTCCTAGTTGATCCAAACACAGAGGGAGAAAAGAGTCGGAAAAGCCGTGCAAGTCGGCACCAAGAGGAAATCTCACCTTTGTGCCTAAATGATGGATGCTGAGATAGAAAGACTTACAGTGCCTCCAGCTCTCTCCATGCGGGATGCAAAATAAGAATTTTTAAACCTAATCAATGCCGATATGCACACGGAAATCGTCCTAAGCAAGCAATTGCTAACGTGAAGAACCACAAGTCAATCACCACTCCTTAATCCTAGAGTCCGGTCTAGGCTCACCCCTCCTCCTCTCGACAAATCGAGTTCAGGAGAAGCGCTTGGCAGGGTGGGCTCGCGGCGCGGCGTCTCGAAGATGACGATCAACTGTTTAATTAGACTAAGTCTAAATACGCACTATAGGTACATGCATTGGTTATTAGGGTGTTTGGACCTAATCTACTCAATCAAGCAATGCCTAAAATCTAAGGGCTCATTCCACAAAAGAAAGTGAAAATAAATCAAAACCGGAAAATGATAGCAAGAAACACGATAAAAGCTGCGGTGAGCCCCCAGGTGAACAAACACCTGGAAATTAGGCCCGAGTGTCCTGAGTGTCCAAGTCCCTGTATTATTACAGATTATAAAGTCTCTCTCACAAAAATAAAAGACTACTAACTACCACTCTCTCTCACTCCTCCAACTCTCTCCTGTCGGCTTAGGCTAGAAAAGCCGACTCCGCCTCCAAGGTTGCACCGAATCACCTAGGCGATCCTCCTCAATCCGCGGTCCCTCGCAAGAAGACAAGAAAGACAATGGTTAGAAAGCTCACAGATAAATATCAAAAACAAGAGAGATAAATTGAGCAATAATGTAGACAAATAAATGAAAATCACTCAAAAACAAGAACTATACATTTTTGCTCCCCGGCAACGGCGCCATTTGATAAAGTCAAAAATCTAGCAGTCGTGTATTCCACACAAGGCGGGAACACAGAAGTCGCTGCGGTGACCGCTAAGAAATTCGGATTTAATCAACAATGAATCCACAAGATATGAATCAAGCAAAGAAAAAAAATGTGGAGTCAAATTTATTAGTAACTCTACAATAAAGTGTATAGTGCAAGTATGTGTACAGTGTCGAACTTAGGGAGCACACAGGATAGATCAAGCAAGTGCAAAAATGTGACTGTGATTAAGTGTCTACAATATGCAAATGTTTTTGTGGGTTTTTAATTTTTGATTTTTTTTATTTTATTTAATTTTTAATTTTGTATTTTGATTTTTAATTTTCTGATTTTTTATTTTCTTTTTATATTATATATTTTTTGTGTTTTTATAAATATTGGAATATATATACTATATAAGAAAAGAGGGGATAATGTATTTATAAAAATAAAAAAATGCTCAAAAATTAGGAAATAAAATGTTTTTGGTCTTTTTATAATTTTATAATATTTTTGTGATTTTTGGGGATTTTTCTGAATGTTTTTGGTATTTTTAAAAGCCAAAATACAAGAAAACAATGAATTAACTACTGGCCGAAATTAAAATGGGAATGAAAAACAGTAAACAGTGACAAAATTTCCCAAATTAACTTTAAAATAAAGACAATAAAATAGGAAACCTACAGGATCTGAGTTTATATTTTTTTATTTTTCTAGAATTTTTTAGATTTTTAGGAAGTTTTTAGGGGTTTTCTAATTTTTAAGGCTTTTGTTTTGAGATTTTTAATGATTTTTGGGTAGTAGTTAAAAGACACTAAAATAGATCAAATGTAATTTCTTTGGAATTTTTCAAAAAGTTTTAATATTTTTTGGTATTTTCTAATGCATACAGTAGTTAAAATATAAGTTTTTGATTTTTAATAAATATTAAAATGCAATAAAAATGCAATGCAAAAATATGACATGAATAAGCAAGCACACAGGAGCCTATGCTATTTTTTTGGTAATTTTTGAAGTTAAAATGATGCACTAAATAAATAGGACAAGCACACAAAAATATAAAGCCTAGCAGGGGTATAAGTGCAAATGGACAAACATCCAGGGACCAGTTGCAATTTTCACACAAAATATACAACTGAATATAAAATTTAATGGAGCAAATACAAATGCCAAAACCCGCGAGGGTGCTTTTGCAAAATATCCAACCAAGCGTGTGACTCGCACGCGCCTCGGAAGGACCTGTATGTAATTTCCAAAAATCCGGGGACCATGATGCAAAAGTTCCAAAAGTATTATAACTGCAAGTGAAAGTTCTGGTAGTAAAACTAAATACATAAAATCCCCTGGGTCTTCCTGCAAAATGCCCAGATGCACGTGACTAGCACGTGCGCCAGGTGGGGTCCAAAATGGAATATTACAAAATGGGGGGGTCTATATGCAAATTACCCAAAGTTATAATACGGCAGATGAAAGTTTTAGTATTTAAGATAAAATACAAAAACGCATATGATTAAAAATGCAAAATACCCAAGCTGGGGTGCATCCAACGGTGTGGCGTGGGCCACTTATCCACGTGTCGTCTTTAGGGCGCACGATGTCGCTTCGCCACAGTCAGTCAAGATTAGATCGTCAGAGGGCGATCAACGGCTGGAATCACTCAAAATCCGACGGTGGCTGCTTGGCTGGACGAACTGCGGATGATCGGACGACTCGGAGAAGCGTTGGAAGAACAGCTGAAGAACACGCGCCCAGCGAGTTTGGATCGCTGTGCACGGCTTCCTCAGTCGCCTTCCTTTGATGCAAGGAAGCCCAGGATCTTGCTGATGATCGCCTCTACCGGCTGGAGGTCGTCGAATGGCCAGAAGACATCCGGCGAGCGCCCGCTAGATCGGAGGAGCTGCAGGCCTCCAGGTCTCTCTGGCGAACACCAAGAAGGACTCCAGGCATGCTTGAACGTAACAAGACCTGCACCAAAAGGTTAGACCTTCAAGGGCAAAGTGCCTCGAAGGTTGGGAGAGCAACTGGGCGCGAGGATAACGAAGGTGGCGGTCGGCCGGAGGAGCGCTCTGTGAGAGGCTCGATTGTGTGAATCGACGGTGAAACGTGAAATTAACGAATGCAAACGAATCCTAGGGATATGGCGAGATAGATGCGAGGAAAATAAAGGGAAATAAACACCTCGAAGGCGTGGACCTGAGGTTGAAAGTACCTCGACGGTGGAGCTCGCCGGATGTGACTGGAACTCTGCCAAATCCGCAACGATCCTCCACTTGGCAGGGGTGACTCTGAAGCTGTCACCTCCAGGTCTCCAACTCGAGCCAAAGGAGAAAAATTCGGGGCAAAATGGGGTTCGAAATTCAAAAGGTAGACTAGGGGTTGGTTTTGATGTGTTGACGACTGGGCGTGGATATTGAGGCGTAGCGGTCAAATCGTTGATCCATGGCCCGAGGATATACACGGGTGTGTATCATGGGTATACGAGCAACAAAAGTCAAGAAGACTCCTTCGCAAGATCGTGTAAGTGACGTCCTCAAAAAATCGTTGAAGTTGGTCAAAAACACAGATATGACAAGGTCCAGACCTCGGTCAGAGAGTTGACCAAGGTCAACCAACGGCGCTCTCTGATTGGTCCACGTGGACCAACCAGAAAATTTCGTGGCAAAAATCCTTATAAAATCGATAAAAAAATAGAATACGAATTATTTAATCTTTGGTTATTAAATAAAAAATGTTTATTATTTTGTAAGGTATTTTATTATGATTTTTAATTATTTTTATGAAGTGTAATTTTACAAGTTACCTTTTATAGCATTTATAGGTATATTCTCTATATATTTTATTATTTTATTTTTATTTTGTGTATTTTATTTATTTATTTTTATTTATTATTTTATAAGTTTATAAAGTATTTTTATGCACTTAATTATATTTTTATTTTATTTTTCTGAGGTGTTTTATATATTTAATAAAATAGAAGTATGTATTATATAGGCATGTACATAGGTCTTATTCCTATGTATTATAAATATACAAGGATTTTATTTTGCATTTCTTTTGTATTTTTATTCTGATTTTAACATACAAATATATTATAAGTATTATTCACACAATTTATAAAAATATAAAAATACAAAAATACTGAATAAATAATAAATTGAATATTTTAGTCTGTACAAGTATACAATGAGGGTCCAAAACTCAACTTTCAAACCGTAGCTCCGCCAAATGCAAAACCACCGGCATTAAATAGCTTATTTTTAACTATATAAATTAAAGGTGAGTTTGATGCATTTGGAGTTTTCATTTGTGAGATACGGGTATGGGAAGTTGGGATTCTGGAATTTTATTCAGACCATAATTTTTTATCTGTACATTATTTTTGAATGAAATCAATTTTGTATTTTTCTTTACTTCATTATCTACAACTTTCATGTACAAAGTTTCTTTATTTCAGGTATAAAAAATAGAACTAAAAATAGGTCCTAAAATTAATAAAGAATGAATAGAATCTTCATTGTATTCTGGCCCTTATCTCCCTTTACTTTATTCCTTGTCGACCTATTCATCAAGATGCCTAGGTCTCGGGGTTTCGGGTCATAAAATATTTACAATATTTTACTCTTTTTCTTTTCTTTTATTTATTCTATAATTTTGGCTTTAAATACAGTATTTTATACACTACTTACATGCACATGCATGAATGCTAAGATGCTAGATTTAATGCTAGTTACACGCATTTACTAGGGTTTTTGAGGCTAAAATGATAGAATAAAGATGATGAAATGTGGATTCATCAATGACCAGTCCACTATGCATCATGTGCTTCCTTCAGCAGCATTTTACTCAAGTCGCTGCTCGAGGGGACATAGCACCTCCTACCCTTTGCATAGAGGACACCTTCATCTAACCAGAATCTTCAAATTTCTCCATCGTTCACACGTTGCAAAAAGCGTGAAGTGACCAGATTCTCCTATGTATGCTCCCGTATGTGATCCAACACATCTCCAGACACGTGGGTAATCGATGCAATCAGCATGACCTTCGGCTCTTCTGGTTCGCTCTTCCTTGAGAGAGCATCTGCTACCTGATTGGTTCACCCAGCCTGTAGCGAAGCTCAAAGTCAAATTCAGCAAGAAAGTCTTGCCATCGTGCCTGCTTGGGAGTCAGTTTCTTTGTGTGTAGCAAAGCAGCTCGTTGTCATGTTGTACGTCTGCACGACGAACTTTGAACCGAGGATATAGTGGCGCCACATCCTCAAACAGTGGACATGCAGTCATCTCCTTCTCGTGCACAGAGTACCTCCTCTCCACTGGATTCAATTTGTGGCTCCCGTACACCACGTGGTGCTCATCTTGCATCAGTACACTTCCAAGTGCATAATCAAACACGCCAGTGTGGACTTCAAATGGCTTCTTGAAGTCTGGAAGTCGTAGAATTGGCTCTTCCACCACCTCCCTCTTTAGCTTCTGGAATTCCTCCTAGAATTCACGCGTCTGTCTCCAAGGTTGATCCTTTCGAAGCAGGTCCGTCAGAGGCACCACATTCTTGGAGTATCCCTTGATGAAATTCCTGTAGTAGTTCACCAGTCTGAGGAAGGATTGTAGCTATGTCACCTTTGTTGGGATTGCTCACTCTTCGATTGCCTGAGTCTTCCTGGGCTCCATGTGTATCATGCCTCTACCCACGATACGTCCGAGGAAGGAGATGGTCTCCTGACTAATGGTTCACTTCTCTAACTTCAAGTATAGCCGGTTCTGCCTCCACTTTTCAAGAACCATCTCCATATGATTGACATGCTCCTCTAAAGTCCTGTTGTACACTACTATGTCATCCAAGTAACTACAACAAACGAGTCGATATACTCGCGGAAGACATCATTCATCAGATTATAGAAAGTTGCCAGGACATTAGTCAACCCGAACGACATTACAAGGAACTCGAAAGACCCATAGCGTATAACACATGCAATCTTTTGCTCGTCTCCCTCCTTGGTGCGGACCTGATAGTATCCTGACCTGAGATCCATCTTCGAAAATTACTTGGCCTAGCCCAAGCAATCAAACATGTCTTCAACATTAGGGATGGGGTACTTGTTCTTCATCGTCACCTTGCTCAGTGCGCGGTAGTCCACGCACATTCGCAAGCTCCCATCTTTCTTCTTTTGAAACAACACCAGTGCTCCGTAGGGGGCTTTGCTTGGACGCATCAGTCCCCCGTCCACTAGCTCCTTGAGTTATCTCCGCAACTCCTCTAGATGTGCATGGGGCATCTTGTAGGGTGCAACTGCAGGGGGCGCCATATTTGGCAGTAACTCGATGGCGTGATCTACATCTCTCTTCGGTAGAAGCTCCTTGGGAAGCTCCTTTGGCATCACATCCTTGAACTCGCCCAGCATTTTCTTTACTGCCTTGGGGCATGGATGTAGTTCCTCGCCATTTTCTTTGACACATACTGTAGCCAAGTACATCATCTCCCTTTTCCTCAGTCCATTGCAGACTTGCATCGCGGACATGACTCCAACCTGTACTTTCTTCTTGATAGCCCTGATGAAGCATGGGCTAATCAGCAGCCGTGAAAACGACTCCTCCCAGATAAGGCATCACAGACGCCTTTGACTTCTTCAAGAACTCGACTCCCATAATGACTTGGAAGTCATCAAGAGGTACCACGAGGAATCGTATCTTTTGCTGCCATTCGCCCAACTGAACAGGGTACAGTTTGCCATACCTTCGATCTACAACGACTCGGAGTTAGCAAGATTCATGCGGTACTGGCTCTTCTCTAAGGAACTCCCAAGCTCCCGAACTCTTTGCTGGAGAGGAAGTCGTATATCACTCTAGTGTTGATCATGGTGGAAAGAGTCTTCTTGTGTACCACGACATCGAGGTACACCAGCTCTGGATCCTTGCGCTCCACCTCCATTTTCATCTCTTTGCCCGACTTCAGCGGACACAAGCGAACGTTGCGCAGCAACTTGAGGTTCGTCATGCGCGCCTCTTCGTCTGAGTTCTCCTTCATGTTCATGGAGTTTAGCTTCTCTAGTTTCGGCACTCCCACGTACAATGTGGCCCGCCACAGATGAAGCAACCCTTCCCCTTAGGTTGCCCAACCTTATTGGAGGATTTTTCTCCCTCCCTTGAAGTTTCGGACTTGCCGAACTTCTTGAACTTACCATTGCTTTTCTTTTTGGGTTTGCTCTTTGTATTCTCAGTGTCCTTCTCGATGGTGGGTTGGACTTTACAGTCGACCAACGCATCTGCAGCAGCGATGGCCATCTGGAGGTCCTTCATCCCTTGCCTGCTAAGCTCCGCCTGAGCCCAGTTTTGGAGACCCATCATGAAATTAAAGGGTTTGTCTTCTTCGAACATACCTTTGATATCCAGTAGTGGTGAAGAGAACTATTGTAGTACTCCCGTACGATTTGTGTCTGCTTCAGCTTTCGGAGCGCCTCCCTTGCTACCCAAGCAATGTTAGTGGGTAGGAATTGCTCTTTCATCTCCTTCACCAACTCATCCCAAGACGAGATGTCTGGTTGTCCTTCGGATGCATGACTCCTCCATCATAGCTTTGCATGGTCGAACAGGTACATCACCGCCAAGGATACCTTCTCCGCATCAAGAGTCTCGACAGCTTTGAAATATAACTCCATATTCCACAAATAGTTTTCCAAGTCTTTGGCACTCCGCGTACCTGAAAATGACTTGGGCTCTGGAACCTTTGGCCTTCTCGCGTCGTTGGATCCTCCCCCATTCGTGATTGTTTTTTTGACGATGGAGAGTCTTCATGCAGCTCTTACATCAGGGACTCAAGCTCCTCTAGCTTCTCCCCAAGTACCTTCACCACGTTGGCCGAACGTGTACTCCCATCGGTGATGCTTGACGATCCCATGCCTACGTCATCCTTCAGACGAGCCAAGCATGAGCATGAGTACCCAGTTGTGACTGGATCTCCATCACGATTCCCTCCATGGAAGTAATGCGATCTCCGGTGTTGGACGCTATTTTCGTCTCTAATACTAGTTGTCATAGGGGTAAATCTCAACTTTGATTGTTGAGACTAACATGTGTGGCGTTACCTTCTCGCAAGCTAACCATCCTTCCCCTTTGCATGTAGACGTACACTAGCACGTCGAGTAATCACGTCGCTAGAATACTTGAATACAAGCACAAGGACACAAGAGCAATGGCACTGAACCCCCTTTGTATTAGCAAGAGACTCACTCTGAGTGTGTTGTTTAAAAATGAGCTCTACCCCTCCTTGTATATACAAGCCGGAGGTATACGAAGGTACACCATTATTACATGTACAATGAATGCAATGACTCTTCGTCTTCTGCGGAGACACTTCGTCTACGAGATGACTCTTTACACACATTGGCTCTTTATCTTCTGTGCAATCCTTTCATCTTCTGCAACTGATGCCATGTCGCCCCCTCCGTCAGCTTGCCATATTGTATGCCTCATCATCACACCATGTCATCATGCCACATCATCAGTGGGCCACACGCTCCTACGTAGGATGTTGCAGATTAAGATCTATCAAGTACTGCCGAACACTTGTGTTGCGTAAAGAAGAACCCGCGGTCTTCAACCTTCGTGCGGTAAACCCCATCCTTAGTTGTCTGTAAGTTAAGGTGAAGTCCTCCATAACTTCATACTGTGGTTGCTGAACCACAAAGGCATGCAATACCGATATTGCATGCTATTCCCATACCTCGGGAATTGGGGGTGTTACAGTAGGGCATCTCTCCCTACTAGCACATATTTTTAGAGGCTAGGCCACACCAAAGATTCATGGTGGTAGAAGAATGGAAAACCTGCTTATGCCCATTGTACAATAAAGCCAACTTAAATGTTTATGACACAAGATCAAAAGTATGAGAATCTCCTTCCCTACATCAAATTGATGGTGTTAGCTCCATCAACCGTATCTCATGCCACATCTTTTAACATCATTGCCATGGCTGGTACATCTGATAGTAGTGTCGCCTTTAGTTGTTAAAAAATTGATGCAAATAGACAGGAGATTCCAGAGCCTCCAGACATTGTGGAAACCGACAGTAATTCCCGTGGATACCAACTGTACTCCAGTACAAACAGTTATGTTGACCAGTGGGCAACATTCCCATGTATCAAGATAGGTGCAGTTACTGCAAGTTCTTTATGATCCAAATTTTCCTTTGAACGTACTTTCAATTACTCATATTACAAAATATTTGACGCGTGGTGCCATCTTTGACTAGATTTTTCTTGTTATTTAGGACATACTTACTAGCAAGGAGGTCGGATGGGATCATGAGAAAGGCAGTCTTTATAGGCTGGAATATCCCCCTTTTGTAGAAACCTCTCATAACTAGTGATCTCAGTTATGTCTATATCTGACACTTATGGTGCATTTATTACACGGGTTAGGGTGGGTTAAATCAGTTGGGGGTAATCTGTTTTTGTGTTTTGATGTTTGGATAGATGGTTAACTAGGGGAGGTTTTGTTCTGATATGATTGTATTTAAGTTTGGAAAAGTGTATAGTTATTGTGATGTGATTATATTGAAGTTTGGAAAAGTGAGTAGAAGTTGAGTAGTTTATATTTTTTATATGATATTATGGTATAATATATTATTTTTTGATGAAATAGATGAAAGAAAAGTAATTTATTAATATTTAAATAAAGAATAGATAGTGGGTCTCACAAGAAAGAGAAAATAAGGGTTTTTGAGGGTAAACCTACCCCAAGGGGGTAAATCCCAAACCGAACATGCTCTTACGGTGTGAAAATCTTCATTAGAAGACTTGTTGTATTCTCTGTCCTATGTTTCCCCTCGGTATGAGTTTCAACATCGAGACATGTCTATTAGGGCAGAATCATCTTTCTAGCGTACCAAGTCATTTTATTTGCACTAGTAGTTCATATTATGAATTAATTTACTTTGATGTTTGGAATTATAGACATGTATTGGGGACATCGTTTTTATTTTGTAACGATTGGTTATTATTATCATATTCAATGTATCTTTTTGTTAAAGAATAAAAATGAAGTTTGGAATGTGATGAAAAGTTTACGTTAAAGATAAAAAATATGTTCTTTTTTCACATTAGATATATCTGCGCTAATAAAGTGCTTGAGTTTGCACTTTATCCCTCGCTAAGTTTTTCAAGTTGTCCTGCAAGAAAATATCGTCGTATTTTAGCAATCACTCGCACTCTTCTAATTTGTAGTAATGTGGGGCCACTACACTTATAGGGAGATGTTCCTACCTCTTTCTTCTTAATTAATTTTATATCTTCATTGATGATTAATGATTAAGTGTCCTTCTCGGCTTTATTTCTGATAATGATTTATTTAATGTTCCTGTAACACCCCAACCCCAAACATAGTACCACATGGAAAACTCACAAAGTGTGGGTGTGGTTTATAAGTGGTGGGGATTACTACTTGACAACTTGGGCTTAAGCATTAGCCAAATTCTCTCTGATAGTGGAAAGGGCTACCCGAGAGGTGGAGCCGCCCCTACAAGAGGTTGGAGGAAATGGCTACCCGGAGCGTGCAACCGTCACTATCACTGGGAATAAGTGATGGGCCATGTCGCAACGAGGACGTTGCGAATATAAGTGGGGGAGGTTGTAACACCCCAACCCCAAACATAGTACCACATGGAAAACTCACAAAGTGTGGGTGTGGTTTATAAGTGGTGGGGATTACTACTTGACAACTTGGGCTTAAGCATTTTGGATGGTTGTCAACGGATCCATTTGGGCCCGTACCCAACAAGTTGTCAGGGCCAGTTTTCCTCGATAACGGACCGGGGACCTAAGCCCGGGACGTTACAGTTCCTCTATGCGTTTCCTTTGTGTTTCCTTTATACAATATGTTTCCATGGGATAGATCAAATTCTTTGGGTTCCATGTTCCTTCATGGACAAACTCTCACCAAGATTACTTAGATGTAAATTTTTGGATATTCTCAAACTTAAAAGGGATATAGATCATATCCACAAAATATATCATATGAGTATTAGTGTCACCTTCTTTGTGTCTATGGCTACTTCATACCAAGATGATCCAAGATAATGAGATAGGACTCGTCTGAGAAAGAGGTATTCTTACCTCCTCCCTTATGTTTTGAAACTTGTGCCTTCGAAGCCTACAAATCCGTCCTCAATGATCGATAATGTCTACACTAGGATAAGTATGGCAATAGAGATCAACTCCCCTACCTCATCACTCATTCAATCTGTCGCAGTCGAACCAGTGGTAAGTACAAAAAAACTTGATTATTGTTGATGGCATTGGTAGTGACTTCTTTTTTACGACCGTGCCACTAAACAGAAGAAAGACACAATAAAGTCCAAACTACCAATAGTCATGAGAAAAGGTAAACCCAAATGCCCATTTATCTACAAAAACAACTACTATTTCACTCTTGATCATCTATCTCAAGAGTACAGACTATTTATTGTAGTTATTCTGAAGTCACAATAGGAGGTGATAATAAATGAAAGATGGAAAGCAACCATGACTAGAAAACCCGTTATTTTACAGTTTACGGATACATCTCATAGAATCTCATAATAATGTAGTGGGTGTATGATACAAGTATATCTTCGTAGGAAACCACAAAGCAAATGGTAACACCGAGCACTACAAATCTCTACCAGTAGTAAAGGGGTTTACTCATGGCATTGAATACAAGAAAACAACAACCAGCAAGGACTGACATATACATACATACATATAGAGGTTTGAGAGTTTGCACCATGGTGCATGTAACTTTACATGCACCGGTGCCATAAACGTCCAACTTTTGATATTTTTTTGAAATGAAATCATGTGGGATTTAGATCACTATATATCACGATGACGTCATTTAAAAATCAACTTATTTCAAGACTTCTAACCCATCCATCAAGACTGCGACATTTTAACGTTCTCAGAATTGCTGAAAGTTTGCCCTTCCAGATCGACAAGTTAGGAATGTCTGTTTTATACGAAATTTGAAACACATATTCCATTAATAGGTCTAAGTAAATCCCCTAAGGTTTCATTTTAAAAAAATGGACGTTCGTGGCACCGGTGCATGTAAAGTTACATGCACCATGGTGCAAGCTCCCCAACCTCATATATATATATATATATATATATAGAGAGAGAGAGAGAGAGAAGGGAAGCTGTTTTGAGTAACATCCAAGATGGCTGTTACACAAGGCAGTTTCCAAAATATTTTTTTATTTTTTTCAAAAATTCCACCATGTCATATTCATCTACATATCCCTCCTACATGTCATTCAAATTTTGTGAGAAACAAAGACTCCTAAGCCCTCCATCTAGAACAAGTAATTTTTAATGGTCTAAAATTTGCTGTAATCTACCTGTCCTAGATGGAGGGCATAAGAGTCTTCATTTATCACGAAATTGGAATGACATGTAGGAGGGATATGTAGATGAATATACATGGTGGAATTTTTGAAAAAAATAAAAAATATTGGGGAAACTGCCTTGTGTAACAACCATCTTGGCTATTACTCAAACAGCTTCCCCGGCTTCATATATATATATATATATATATATATATATATATATATATATATATATATATATATAGGAAAAGGGAGTATGCTCCTTGGGTGTAGCTAACTTATATGCTCCCACCCAATTTTCACTAATTTTTTTTATTTTTTGAAATGAAACCTATATGAATTTAGATTAAAATATGTCATCAAGGTGCAATTAAAAATTCGACTTGATTCGAGACTTCTATCCCCTCCATCCAGACTATCAAATTTTAACGGTCTTAGAATTGCTGAAATTGACCCCCTTCAGATGGAGGGCATAGGACTCTCTGTTTCTGACGAAATTGGAATGACATGTTCAGGGGATATAGTTATGAATTTACATATTTTTATTTTCTAAAAAAATAAAAAAATAAGGAAAAATAGAGGTGGGAGTAGCCAATTGGCTACACCCACGGAGTAGCCTCCTTTAACCCATATATATATGATTTAATGGGGTTGCCTCGTCCCTTTATTTTGGTATTTTTTTTTATTTTTTTTGAAAAATATTGCCATGTATATTCATCCATATATCCCTCCTATAAGTCATTCGAATTTTGTCAGAAACAGAGACTCCTACGACCTCCATCGAGATGGTGTCGATTTAAAAAATCCTGTTACCGTTAAAAAATGACTGTCTGGATGGAGACCGTAGGAGTCTCTGTTTCTGACGAAATTCGAATGGCATATAGGAAGGATATAGGGATGAATATAAATGGTGATATTTTTTGAAAAAAAATAAAAAAAAAGTCGAAAATGACGCGGGGTAGCCATGTTGGTTGCCCCTAAGGGGCAGCCCCATTAACCTCATATATATATATATATATATATATGGGATAAATGGGGCTGCCCCATAGGGGGAGCTAACTTAGCTCCCCCCGCCCCATTTTCCCTAATTTTTTTATTCTTTTTGAAAAAATTCTTTCGTGAATATTCATCACTATATCCCTATATTATGCTATTAAAATTTCATGCGAAACAGAGACTTCTACGTCCTCCATCCAGACAGTCATTTTTTAACGGTCACATGATTTTTTAAATTGACCCCGTCTGGATGGAGGTCGTAGGAGTCTCTGTTTCGTATGAAATTTTAATAGCGTAATATAGGGATTTAATAATGAATTTACACGGTTTTAGATTTCAAAAAAATAATAAAACATGTGAAAAATGGGACGGGAGGAGCTAAGTTAGCTCCCCTTAGGGGGCATACACATTTTCCCCTATATATACATATAGGATTTCTTTCAAATAGGACGCAGTCCTTCCATAGTTAAGGAATGCCAGCCCCTTTTTTGTATAAAACAGGATGACTTTGGTTGAATACATATACAGTTTTGTATTATAATGTGCAGTTTTAATGTTTGTATTATAATACGTAGTTTTGTATTATAATGTGCAGTTTTATGTGAAGAACATCTTCTTGTACATGGATCTCAATGAGGAGGCCTACATGCAGTAGCCACTGAAATAGGTTGTTGAGGGGGAGTCACATAAGGTATGTCAACTCTCACTCGTCATTCAGTATCAAGGTTTCTCTTATTCAAAATAAATATATTCTCTCTTCTTATCATATATATCATCAGGGAGGTCTATGGCAATGACATCATCATGCAAGGTATCAAAAGGACCAAGCTCAAAAGTTTGTAATAAAGAATCTATGACATTTGCTATACTTCCTCAACTTAGAGTTTCCCGAAGTGAGAGGGAACTTGTAATGTATCAAAAGAAGTTTGATGGGCCTCTTTGAAGAGATTTAGATGAGTAACAATATGCCCAAGGTTGTTCGATCTATGGATCCTCATCTTAAGCTGTATGAAAAGAATACAAAAGAATTAGATGCTATAAGATACATAGAACCTGCATGATAACTTATGTATGTTGTATTTAGGCATCTCATTTCTTGTAAGTCGTGTTAACCGAATAATGGATCAACCTATATAAGCACATATGGATGACAGTGTCACGGTTATTCTTATATACTCGAAGTTCTCTTCAAGGGGCCTTCTTTTAAAAAGAGGAGCCCCTACCACTCTATTATGATATGTTGATGTAAACTACGTAGATTGTGTTGTTAACAGGATCAGTACCACGTCATATACATAATAATATTTGGCAAGATTAATATGAATAAATGCATTACAGATTAATAAAATTATGGGATTTTATCACTTGTGCCCCTCCGAGATATCGCAATATCAGTTATACCCCTATCTTTTTTGTAATATCAGTTGTGCCCCTCACTTCTTGTTATTTTTTCACTTGTGCCCCTCGGGTTAGTTACCGTCCATCCACAGTGCAAACGGACGTTAACTGTGAGGACATAGACAGAATTAAATTTAAAAAAAAGTTATGAGGTCATTTTACACCCTCCTCATCTTCTTCTTCTTCCTCATCATCCCCATCCTCTTCTTCCTCCTCCTCCTCCGCCTCCTCCTCCCTCTCTGTCGCCGCCCCCGCCCCTGCCCCACGCCGCCCAGCTCCGCCTCGAGCTCTCCACCTCCATCTCCAGGCGCGACCTCGCACCGCCATCTCTCAGCAACCCCGCGCGATCGGGCGCAGCCCCGACCTCCCTCCGCTGACCTCCCGCGGCGCACCAACTCCGTGCGGCGCGTCTCTCCCCGCGCGCGAGCCTCCCGCCGGCCCTGCAGCCCTCCCTCCGCTACTGTCCACGCCAGGCGCCGCCGCGCCTCCTGCACTCCACAGCGCCGTCCTTCTCGCCTTGCGCGGCCCCACGCGTTGCGATCTCGTGGCCGATCTCTGCGCCCAGCGGCCTCCCCTCAGCCGCTGCTAACCTGCGCGGAAGCCCTTCAGCCGCCCCGCGCTCCATCTCGTCCCGACCGTCCTCCGCCGCATCGCCCCCACCCCTGTCGCCCCTCCGCACGACCTCCCGCACCCCCTCCCAGCCCGACCTCCCCCACCCCTGCCGCCCCTACGCCCCGACCTCCCCCCGTCCCCTGCCCTCGCCTCTCCCTCCCCCTGAACGCGCCGCCTCCTCGCCTATCCCTCCTCCGGCCCCCGCGCCTCCTCCGGCCCCTTCCGCCCTCCTCCTCCGTCTGTGGTGGCTGAAACTAGAGTTGAGTTTTTTTTGTTAAATTTTGATAAATTTTAGACTAATTGATTCATAAAAAGTCATCCAAAAATTCAATAAAATTCATCGTTTGATCCGTAACGAGTGATATGTCCGTGGAAATATAAAAATTTTAGAGATTCGATGGATGCATGAAGGTTTTAGTAAGAGAGAGAAATTATGAATAGAAGGAAGAAGAGCAAATGGAGGAGGAAGAAGATGAAGAAGGGTATGGACCATAATACCCTTCTTAACCACACCATGGTTTGAATGAACCATGGTTATTTTAATTTTTTTACGGTCAATCTAACGGAAGGGCACAACTGGTGACGGAGCAAGAAGTCAGGGGCACAACTGATATTACCAAAAAGATAGGGGTATAACTGATATTGCGATATCTCGGAGGGGCACAAGTGATAAAATCCCTAAAATTATTATCAAGCATTTCTGATTCATATAACAATTACGATATGCACGCAGGAACCAATAAAATTATATATTAACTATTTTTGTATTTCAGAATAAATGAATAGGGCGAGATCTGGGAAAAGTAAAGTAATAAATGTAATGCAGCAAACCGAATGATAGAGAAATTATATCAGAAATCACCGAAGCGTCCATGTAATGGACTGTCCTTAGAGAGGATATCGTTCCCACAATACCGGTGCATATGGTACTACCGATCCACTCCCATGATAGGACGGTACACGTTCTTCGTCACGCACACTAACGAGACTGCCCTCGAAAGTACCCCCGAGAACTTGCAGACGAGAAGAACAGGTCGTAGATGCAGTGGGAACAAAGAGCAAAGGCAACGTGAGAGTTTTTCTTGCGAGTTAAGTAAAACAGCATCGGGGAATGCATATAAAAAGGTGTTGCATGTCCTAGCGTGCGGTACTTTCTTTTTTCTGAAAATGCCCCTCAATGGGCGTGACTTTTCGAATTCCCAACTGTAGCTACAACGAGTCTTTTGGGTCGAGTTGAATTCCCATCTCAGTTGAATCCAAATTAATCCGTATGATTAATTTAATCGATCTGCCAAATAAAATCCACATCCAAGATCCGAATTGACTCTCCCGAGCCCGAGCCAGAGCCGGAGAGAGAGAGAGAGCGGGGCATGTATGCGTGCGTGTGTGGTCCTCCATTCCTCCTCTCTATTATTGCTACAAGAGCTTGGGGTGTGAAATCATATATAAGCTTATCAAAAGTTTAGAAATACTAGGTATGTTACTAAACTTCCACACAAGCTATTCCATGTTTCAAATTTGAGAATTCCTAACTTTCCGTCCAAGTCATTTGGTTTCCCAATTGAAACCAAATTGACTCTTTTAGTAATTGCATAGGTTTTCCAATTAAAACCTAAATTACTTACTTTAAATATAACAATCCTTCACGAATTCACCAATTTGAAAAAGAGATTCAAAGAGAGTTAAAAACAACTTTCGACTTTCACACTTTACTTTCAATAAAGGTACCTTCTGGTTTGAACCTCTACATGAGTTTACTACTTTCACTTTAACAGGAACAAAGTGAACTACGTCTTGAACTTTAGATCTTGGTGTTAAAGTATACGGTAGAAACAACAAAGTGTTGTTCTTGGAACAATATTCAGGGTTGGTGCTCTTAAAGGCCATGCACCCTTATCCTGTTTCATGAGTGTGTTCAGGAAAGACCCTCTTCCTTTAACTGCACCCCACAGTAACACTCACATAGGTAGCATTCTCCAAGGATGCAATTAACATCCTACTGATGAACACTCATTCATCACTCTTTATTCTTATATTTTAGCTACAAAAACCTTTGCAAAAACATGTAGATATGTGTAAATACAAATAATTACCAAAAGCATGCATTGTGTAAAAACCTATAATTAGCATGTTTTGTGCAAAAATAAAAGAATAAAGATTAAAAAGAAAACGAGGGAAATATTTAGAATAAATATTGAGCAACCTAACCCAAGGGAGGGCTCAGCATGGGCCTAACCGCATAAAAGCCAAAGTAGAGGGAGATAGGGGCTCATGTGTGTACATATTTATGTAAATAAAATAAGAATATTTTCCTCACAAAAATAGGCTTGTAAATATTTGTAAATAGCTCTAAATATAAAATCAAAATAAAAATATAAAAATTAAAAAAAGAGAAAACAAAAACACCACTTGTGTATAGTCACCTTGTATATAGATCATCCCCATATTTATTTAGCTTTATAAATAAATAAAATTAATTTCCAAAATTCTTGTAAATATCTTATATTATATAGTGTAAATAAATAAAATAAAAACAATTAAAGCAAAAACAAAATAAAAATAACAAAATTAAAAACACAAAAATATATTGTGAATATACCATGTATATAAATGTATATATGTATTTATTTCACCTATGTATATAAATAGTTAAAATAAAATAAAAATATCTTTTTATTCCTTATCTTATAATGAAAATAAATAAAATATAAAATAGGAATAAAATTGCACAAAAATAAGAAATTAAAAATCAAAAATCAAAATCCTACATATTGTAAATATACCTATATATAACATATTATGTATATACCTTATTTTTATTTTGAAAAATTAATTAAAAATCACAAAAAATAGAAAAAAATAAAATAAAAATATTTCATGTTTTAAGTTTTTATTAATTCAGCCATTTTCTATGTTTAATTTTAATTTCAAAATCCAGCCACGTGGCCGCTCACCATTGGCTCTGGGGGATGTTGACCGCCCGGTCAACTCCCCCCCCCAGGACCACCTCTCGTGGGTCTGCAGCGCCCGACTCCCCTTCTCGTATTTTTCCCAGGCAGACCCGACTCCCTCTCGCCTAAACCCCGGGTCCGACTCCTTCACGACACACCCGAGACCCTCGCCGGAGCTACCGCATCGAGATCCGCGCTCTTGATTTCCCTACCCGCGCGCCTCTTTCCGGATCATTCCCACGTATAAAGCCCAGCTCCGCTTCCTCATTTCTCATCTTTGGGTATTCGATTCCACCCCCTGTGAGCTCTGGTGTGTGCGTGAGAGTGACAGCTCACTGCTCGTGTTGTTGAAGCGAGGAGAGGGACCGGATTCCATCGATCCGGCGAGCTTCGCCGTCGTTGCTCCTCCACCAGTTGGAGCCCGAGCCTCGGAGGGAGACGCTCCTCGAGGCGAAGACCCAGAGCTTCCTTAGCTCTTCCCCAGTCTCCTCGTCCACCCAGGTAGTCCCTTAGACCCTTCTTTTCCTTTGATTTTCATTTACGCCCAAATCGTCGCTCCGCCGTGTTACTCCGATTCCGACCATTCCATAGCTAGATTCGATCATCGGAATCCACAGAGATCTGCGCCTTCCTCCGACGCGCCTTCTCCATCCCTCCATCCAACCCATCTTGCACAGGAGCTGGGATTCGAGCTCCACCGTCCCCCCTTCGCCGGAGCTCGTCCATATCGCCCCATCGTCCACCGTCACCCCGCCTAACCGGGTCGAGGCAGTTTGCCCTCGACCTGCGAGTCTTCTGGACTGTTTTGCAGGTTTAAAGAAGGACGTCTGAGGTCCTTCGACATCAAACCAGGAGGCGCAGCTCCGCCGACCTCGCCGGAGCTCCTCGGAGCTCGCCGGGTCATCGGAGACCCCCATCCGACGCGGAGGCCCACGCCAGACCTTTCCCGATCACCAGCGCCCCGCGAGGAGATCAGGAGCGCACGCACTGGGCCGGCGAAGTTTGCTGGCCACCTGTTCTTCCTCGACCTTCAGACGCCGTCCGATCATCCCTCTCGCTCCAGGTTCATCTGGGTCGTCCGTTCAGGAGCAGCAGTCATCGTTCGATCTGAGGTGGATAGATCTGGACCGCCCGATGCTCGAGGGTTAGCCGCAAAGAGCCACGCCCGTCCGATGCACCACGTGGCTTGACCCTCACCGTCGGATTCGCCAGAGGAGCCTAGCTGTGGAGCGCCTGTGATTCCCAACCGTCAGATGATCCACGTGCCCTCCATCCAGCCGCTCCATTAATAAAGGGTAAACTACCCTTAGGCCCTGATGAATACTCATTCATCACTCTTTATTCTTATATTTTAGCTACAAAAGCCTTTGCAAATGCATGTAGATATGTGTAAATAGAAATAATTACCAAAAGCATGCATTGTGTAAAAACCTATAATTAGCATGTTTTTGTGCAAAAATAAAAGAATAAAGATTAAAAAGAAAAAGAGGGAAATATTTAGAATAAATATTGAGCAACCTAACCCAAGGGAGGGCTCAGCATGGGCCTGACCGCATAAAAGCCAAAGTAGAGGGAGATAGGGGCTCATGTGTGTAAATATTTATGTAAATAAAATAAAAGTATTTTCCTCACAAAAAGAGGCTTGTAAATATTTATATATATTTATAAATATAAAATCAAAAAAATTTAAAAATTTAAAAAGAAAACAAAAACACCTCTTGTATAGTCATCATGTACATAGAACCACCTTTATATTTATTTAGCCTTATAAAAAAATAAAATTAATTTCTAAAATTTTTGTAAATATTCTATATTATATAATGTAAATAAATAAAATAAAAACAAATAAAACAAAAAACAAAATAAAAATAACAAAATTAAAAACACAAAAATATCTTGTAAATATACCATGTATATATATGTATATATTTCTTTATTTCACCTATGCATATAAATAATTAAAAAAAATAAAAATGTCTTTTTATTCCTCATTTTATAATAAAAATAAATAAAATATAAAATGAGAATAAAATTGTATAAAAATAACAATTAAAAATCAAAAATTAAAATCCTTTATAGTGTACATATACCTATATATAACATATTATGTATATACCTTATTTTTATTTCGAAAAAATTATTAAAAATCACTAGAAAATAGAAAAAAATAAAATAAAAATATTTCATGTTTTAACTTTTCCCTAATTCGTCCATTTGGTACCTTGAATTTCACTTCCAAAATCCAGCCACGTGGCCGCTACCCATTGGCCCTGGGGACTGTTGACCGCCCGGTCAACTGCCCCCCCCCCAGGACCACTTCCCATGGGTTAAGGCACCCGACCCGATTTCTCCCTAATTCCGCGCCTAAACCCGACTCCCTATCACCTAAATCCCGGGTCCGAATCCTTCCTACCACATCCGGGACCCTCGCCGGAGTATCCGCATCGGGGTCCGCGCTCCACACTGCCCTACCCGACCACTTCTAGCCGGACCTGCACCCATATAAATCTCGAGCTCCGCCACCTCATTTCTCTATCTTTGGATCATTTGCTTTCCATCCAGTGACCTCCACCGTCTTGACGAGAGTGACAGCTTGCCCCTGAGGGTGTTGCAGCGAGGAGAGAGCAAGGAGCCATCGATCCGGCGAGCTTCCGTCGCCGCGCGCCGCCTGGAGGTAGCGCCAGAGCCTCGGGCCACGACGACCCGTGAGGCAAGGACCTAGAGCACCAGCTGCTCATCCCCAGTCGACCCATCTCAGGTAGCTTAGATTCTTTCCCTTGTTCTTTAATTTCTAGTTTGCCCCAAATCGACCCTTCGCCGTTCTGCGCCGATTCCGACCACCGCACCCATCGCCTCGATCATCGGAATCCCCCATCATGTTCACCCTTCTCCTGCGCACCTTCTCCGCCCCTCCGTTCAACCCAGCTCGCACAGGAGCTGGGGTTCGAACCCCTTCGCCGTCGCATCGTCGGGGTTCGCCCGCACCACCGCGCCGTCCATCTTCACCACCGCTGACAGGGTCGAGGCATTTTGCCCTCGACCCAGGAGCTCTTTGGTTACATTTTGCAGGTTCCAGGAGGCTATCTGAGGTCTTCCCACTCGAGCACCGGAGCTCCACCTCTGCTGGAGTCGACAGAGCTCTCCGGAGCTCTGTTGATTCATCGGAGACATCCCACAGACGCGGGAGGCTAAGGCGAAGCTTCCTCGGTCATCAGAAGCCCCCGCGGAGGCTCGGAGCGCGCGTACTGGGCCGGCGGAGTTCGCCGGCCACTTGATCTTCGAGAACCTCCAGCAGCCGTTGGATCACCCTCCAGCTCCAGAATCCATCCCAACCATCCATCTGAGGAGCGTCGCCACCGTTAGATCCAGAGGAGGACTGATCCGGACCGCACGATCGGAGGAAGGGGCACCCGCGATTAAGAGCCGTCTGATCTCCACGTGTCTCCTTCTCCGTCGTCGATCACCTGAGGGTTTAGCCACAGCATGCGAGGACGTTCGATCAGCCACGTGGCACCCATCCGACGGCCTCATTAATAAAAGGGTAATTTATCCCTTAGGCCCTTCTGTTTATTTTATTTCGCATTTAGTCCTGTAAATACCTTAGTCAGTTATTTTTATTTGGTGTATTTGCACTCTGGACCCTGTCTTATTTGCTATTTGCATTTATACCCCCGTCTATAGTGTGTCACGTGCTTCGACACGTGTTTTTCTGGGATATTTGCATTGATGCCCTTGTAGTTCCTGGATGTTATGAAATGAATGAAACTTTTTAGTTATTTGCATTGATACCCCTGTGCGTGGTTTATTTGCGCATGTGCGTGTTTTAGTGGGTAAATTACATTAAGTTCCCTGGGCTTTTAATACTTGTTATTATTTAGCTGAGGAACTTAATTTCTTTGCATTTAGGTCCCTGAGTGCCCCAGACACGCGCGACGCGCGTGATTTTGTGGGATTTTTGCACAGACCCCCCAGAACTTTGGGTATTTGCACTTTGGTCCCTGTGCACTATGCCCCTCTTTATTTTTGAATAAAATAGCAAATCACCTCTAAATTTAATGAAAATTGGACACATGGTTCTGCCATGATGTAAAATTTTCTTTAAATTTTGGAGACATTTTCGTCACTGTTTGATATTTTTAGAAAATCAAAAACATCTATTTTTGCTACTGTCTAACTTTAAAAACCCTAGAAAAATATTAAATATCATTTAAAAAATTCCAAAAAAATATTCTACTATCTATTTTTATGTGTTTGATTTTCTAGCCAATTTTGGCTATTTTTCATTACTGAAAACCACTAAAAATCGGAAAACACTAAAACTCTTATAAAAATTCTAGTAAATCAATCAAAAATCTAAAAACAATAAAATAGGTGCCTAAATTTTCCTTATTTTCTTCTCTTCACAGTAAAATTACCTCCCAACTATTTTGGGGCCTTTAGATATTTTATCTAGGCCCTTTTAGCTCGGCTGGACAGTACCTTTCATTTTAGATACTTTTTGATTTTTAGAAAATTAAATAAACATCAAAAAATTCTAAAAAATTCACCAAAAACACTAAAAATTATAAAACACATAAAAATATTTTTTTGAATTTTTGATTGATTTTTAGTGTATTTAATAAATTGTTGAAGTGTGTGTTTATTTGTTTTTCTTATTTTCTTAATAAACTAAAAAATCCAAAAAGATATAAAATAATTAAAAACCACCAAAAATAGTTGCTTCTTTTATTCTATTTCCCTTTTTGGACTACTTCGTAGGCAGAGGCCAACCCGTGCTCCTTGTGTCCAACCGAGAATTTACCTCTCGTGGTGGTTTATTTTTCTTGATTGACTTAGCCGAGTGATTGAGGTCGCGACGACCGATTGATACCTTTACCCTTGATCATTTGGACGGTCATCAGGCCCTTCTGTTTATTGCATTTCGTAGTTAGTCCTGTAATTAGTTAATCCAGTTGTTTAGTTTTTGGGATATTTGCATAGAGACCCTGGTGCTTGCATTTATTTATTGTTATGCCCCTGTGCGTTGTATGATACGTGCTTCGACACGTGATTTTTCTAGTTTATTTACAATATAGGCCCTCTGGTTCTGGTTGTTCTTGAATGAATGGAAGTTTTAGTTTATTTGCATTTATACCCTGTGCGTATTTCATTTGAACATGTGCGAATATTTTTGGGTTATTTGCAGATAAGCCCCTAGGCTTTTGGTACCTGTTACCAAAAGGCCCTCGGAACTTATTTTCTTCACATTTAGGTCCCTGAGTGCCTCAGGCACGTGCGACGCGCGTGACTTCCTGGGTTAATTGCACCACACCCCCAGACTTTCGGGTATTTGCACTTTGGTCCCTGTGCACAGTGCCCCTTCTTTATTTTTGGATAAAATAGCAAAATACCTCCAAATCCAACGAAAATTGGATACATGGCTCCTGCCATAGTGTAAAATTTTCGAGGATTTTTTAGGACATTTTTGTTTTCATTTGATATTTTAAAAATTCAAAAACATCTATTTTCTTCACTGTCTAACTTTAAAAATCACAAAAAAATATTAAGTAGTGTCTAAAAATTACAAAAAAATTGTTTACTGTCTTATTTTATTGTGTTTGATTTTCTAGCCAATTTTGGCTATTTTCATTACTGAAAACCACTAAAAATTGAAAAACATTCAAAATCTTATAAAAATTCTAGTAAATCAATTAAAAATCCAAAAATATAAACTAGGTGCCTAAATTTTCCTTGTTTTATTCTCTTTACAGGAAAATTACCTCCCAGCTAAATTGGGGCCTTTAGATATTTTATCTAGGTCCTTTTAGCTTGGCTGGACAGTACCTACTGCTTTAGTCACTTTTTGATTTTTAGAAAATTCAATAAATCTCAGAAAATTCTCAAAAATTCACCAAAAACACTGAAAATTGTAAACACATAAAAATAGTTTTGTTTGAATTTTTGGTTGATTTTTAGTTTATTTAATAAATTGTTGAAGTGAGTAGTTTATTAGCTTTTATTATTTTCTTACACATTAAAAATCCAATAAAATTATAAAACAATTAAAAACCACCAAAAATATTTTCTTCTTTTTTTAGTTCTCTTTTTGACTACTTCGTAGGCCGAGAGGCCAACCCGTGCTCCTTATGTTCGACCCTGGTCGCTATACCAGGTTAATATAATAGTAAGACCGCTATCGTATTTTTGATTGATTTTATCTTTATGGTGGTCTAATCTTCTTGATTGAGCCCATCTGAGTGATTGAGGTCGCAACGACTGATTAGCTCCTTTACCTTAGCCGCTCAGGATCGCTCATCAGAATGGCGCCGTTGTCGGGGAGCACGGCTTAGTAGTTTTTATTTTTTATTTTTCGTTTTTGTTTTCGCGGCTTTTCGCGGCTCTTTCAGAGCTCGCGGCTTTCTCGCGGCTTTTATCTATATTTTATTTTAGTTTTATTTTGTTTTAGTTTCTTTCTTTTGTTTTTTATTCTTGTTTTATTTTGAGTGTTTTATTTTATTTTGCATTTTTGCATATATACCTCATTTTATTTCCATTTATTTCTCTTATCATTATTTGATTATTTTGGTCTGACCACTTGTCTCTGTTTCTTGCGAGGGCACGAGGACCGCGGAGGCGACTTTCGAGGAGCCGACGTAACCGTAGGACTTGGAGGCGGCTCCTTCTTTACGGAGCCGCAGGAGAGAGCGAGAGAGAGAGTTGAGTGGGAGAGGTTTAGTTAGATTTTTTTATTTTTATTCTGATTATTATTGTAATAATACAGGGACTCAGAGACTGGACCTTTGGACTGTGGTTGAACTAGCGGGTCTGTTTCGCCGAGCACCGGTGTGCTCGGGGACCCTTAGGAGTTTTTCGCGGCTTCTTCGCGGTTTTGTTTTCTTTCCTTTTTACTGCCTTTTCCGTGTTTACGCGGTTTTTGATCGAGCCCCTAGACTTAGGATTTTCTGCTTGCTTGTGCCGTAATTAGTAGGGTCCCCACACTTAATTATCTGCCTGTTCCTATAGTTCGCTTAATTGGACCTACTAATAATCAATTAATAAAAATAACTGACTCATTTTCCTTCGTGGCTTACGTGCCGTAGTCTACCCCACAAAGCGCTTTCTCCTACCCCCGATTTGTCGGGCAGAGGAGGGATAGACTAAGACCGGACCTTTGGCCTGTAGGACGGTGACCAGTTAGACGGTTCTGCGAGTAGAATTGCTGATCTAGGACTCGGTTTTTTATTGCTGCATCATTTAGGTAGTTTAATTCTGTCTTTACATTTATGCGCGGATCATATTGCATGTAGAGTGCTGGAGACAGGTACGCCTTTCTGACTTTGCATGCATCATTGATTTATCGTGCATCGACTTCTTCGTCTTCTCCCCTGTTTTTGACTTAATAATCAGGAGAACCGAAAAATTCGTTAGGCGTTTGTTTTTATTTGAAAAATATTAAAAAGAAAAACCATAAAATTGGGATTGGCTAAAACTATTGACCCTAAAAGACGCTCACCTTAAAAATTTGTCTTGGGGAGAGCAACCCCCTCATTGTTTGGTTTGCTTGCACGAGAGAGTGACCCGCACCCTAGGTAGAGCCCTCTGGTGCTATTTCCAGCTGACTACCGACTCTTCCGTGCGGGCCAGTCGGTTGGAGTAGCAACGGGTATCCCAACAGGTCACGTAAGCGCTCTGATAGACTGATTGTTCACCTAATAAAAATTGACAAGATAATTTGACCGCGCTTTTACGGCCTTCAGCTCGCGTTGCGTTGGTGAACCGGGGGTTTGCATTCTGATCATATCATAGTTTCTCCAGATCCCATCCGCACTACTCGACCAGATCACGATGATGGGTAGACGCTCTCTTTAGGCAGCCTCTGGCTGCACCGCTCTCGGGCACGTCTACCCAATTATCTAGGTTGGCCCGCGAGAGCCGAGACCAGTTCTCCAAGCCCGTGTACGATTCCACCCTGTTCCCCCTCGACCCCCTTTCTTTCGGTTCTGAGTGATATGAGCCAGAGGAGAGAATAGCAGATTTGACAGCACCTGAGTATGGCTCATTTGATTTTGCAGACATCATGGCCGGTAGTTCAGAGGACCGCTCCAGGACAGAGCACATCGTGATGGACCAGGGAGCGATCAACTCCACCTTGATCGCCTCGTTAGAGACAGTGCAGCAGCAACTGAGGGATCAGGGAGCTTTCATGATTGAGATGAGGAGAGAGTTGGAGCGACTCAGAGCAGAGAGAGGTCAGAGCGAGCCTGAGGACGGACCAGATGCAGAGGCACGAGCTGCAGCAGCAGCAGCAGTCGCCTCCACAGCGGCAGCCGCCGTGGAAGGAGGACCACCGAGACCGATGCGGGGAGTTGCACAATCCCAGATCTACACTGATGCATCATTGGGTGGTGGTACCTGCTATCGTGGGGGACTTCAAGTTCCCCCCGAACACCCTGCAGATGCTTCCCCGTTTTCACGGACTTGCCACCGAGGAGCCCCATCTCCACCTCCAGGAGCTCTTGATGATCTGCAGTACTGTCCACGACCGCCATGTGGATCAGGATACGATCCGGATGATCGCCTTCCCCTTTTCCCTAGCAGACAGAGCAGCCACCTGGCTGAAGCATTTGGGGAAGTTTGTTTACACCTGGGAGCAGCTCCGCACCGAGTACTTGAACAAGTACTATCCACTCGGGCGGACCAATGCAGCGAGGGCCCTGATCAGCAACTTCTCCATGCTCCCCAACGAGCAATTCCATGAGGCATGGGAGAGGTTCCGTGAGCTCACAGACCGATGCCCGCACCATGATATCTCGAAGCCGAACCTTGTGCAGAGCTTCTTCAGTGGGCTGACACCAGAGCTTCAGGGCCTGGTGAATGCTTCTTGTGGCGGGTCCTATTTCGCCAAGGGATCACGACCAGGTCTGGGCCATCTTCGAGGAGATGGCCGAAAACTATATGGTGATGTCCCAGACCCGGTTGTACACTCAGGGGAGACCACTGCAGTAGCCAGACCAGTGCAGTACCAGAGGATAGCACGGGTCGATGCCGATCCATCCAGTTCATCCGCAGTTGTAGCAGCACAGGCAGAGTCATCCGCTGCGGATATGGGTATCATCAGCGAGAAGTTGGACCGGATGGAGCTGATCGAGAAGAAGCAGTACCAGGGCATCACTCAGATGGAGCAGATGGCACAGACTCTGAGCGACATGAAGACCCAGCTCATGTGTCTCCAGGAGGCACAGACGGCTTCCCAGCCCCGTCTTCTGTCGCGAGGCGATACCGGCGGCAGCAGCAGCAGCTCGTCCCAGCGCTCCAGCTCCTTTCAGCAGCCTAGACAGGTTCATCTTGTACAGGCGGAGCCGTACCAGCCGCAGCATCCCTCTTACCAGTCACCACCATCTCCAGACCTGCAGATGGTGGTATACCAGCCGGATCCGCCTCTGGCAGTACTCCCGCCAGCCCAGTACGACGCAAAGCCGTTGATGGATGTCAACGGATTTGGTATGACCGTCCCCAGCCTGGGATCTGACGAGACCATCCCGGATTCAGGTGGGGGAGTGGAGGTACACAGCCCCAGCAGCAGTCATCCGGTCAGGGAGGGCAGTATAGCCAACAGAGAGATCACCAGCAGCAGCAGCCCCCAGCCTACCAGCCACACCAGCAGTCGTCCTTCGTTCCTCGTCCCTATCAGCAGCAGGGACAGTCTTGGAGACGTGAGCAGCAGGCTCACCAGCCACAGCAGCAGCAGCATCCTTCCTCCTACCCCTCTCAGCACCAGCAGCACCAGTTCCAGCAGCCTCAGCACCAGAGAGGCTACCCGTCGGGCTCCCATGAGAGCCCCGCCTTGGATGACATAGCCCGCATCCTCACGGATCAGCAGGCTACTTTTCGACGGGAGATGGACGAGTTCCGCCAGGAGATGCGGGACCTGATGAGAGGGAAGGCCGCCATCCCTGCACAGATAGAG
This sequence comes from Ottelia alismoides, assembly GCA_037367405.1. Classification (NCBI taxonomy): domain Eukaryota; kingdom Viridiplantae; phylum Streptophyta; class Magnoliopsida; order Alismatales; family Hydrocharitaceae; genus Ottelia; species Ottelia alismoides. The sequence goes on from JAZKJV010007006.1 coordinate 1,044,518, forward strand.
CCGAATCCGAATAGCCTGAAGAGGAAATCTGAGCAGGTAGTTTCCACTGAGCATGCCACTCCTAGTGATCCATTTGATGATATGTCTTCGGATCTATTTGATGTTGATTTTGTTACACTTAGGAGCGGTAGAGCACCAGCAGGCGGCGCCTCATCTGAGCGACGACTCGAGGATCCACCTAGGGCGCCAGATGAGGAAGAGGAGAGCGGTACCTTAGGCCGCACACGATGATGATGGTGGTACTGATGCCACCAAGGATGCTGATTCCACCGGCGGTACTGAGGCTGCCGCTTCACCAGTTCGAGGACGTGGTACTGATGCCACCAGAGTAGCCGAGCCAACCCACGGTACTGAGGCCGCGAGACGTCCAGCAGCAAAGCCAACCCGTGGTGGTACTGAGACCACCGATGTTTTTGTAGAGAGAGATGTTGTCTTTCCTCATGCTGATGTATCTCAGAACACTATTTTGAATAAAGGAAAAGGTTTAGTCTCTTCAGGTCCCACTGTGGTGATTGATGTATGTGCGGATCCAACCGTCGAGCCGTCTAGACCTTTTCCTAGTCCTTCATCTGCGAAGGACCCTATGATCCCCTTCCCTAGAGCCCTTCAGATGGGGAAGGGGAAGAAAAAAGAAAAAGACCCAAAAAAGAGAGAGCAGGAGGAGTTCAGCCAGAGCATGATCGACAGATTTCACATACAGCTGACCCTTCAGGAGGCTTTGCAGCACATCCCCCTTCTTCAGCGATCTTTGAGAGGTAGGACCACAGTCAGGAGGAGGAGGAGGAACCACCATTCTGAGATACATGTGCTGACGAAAGCCACGTGCTTCGCGATCCAGAACCGTCTGCCGGCCAAGAGGCCAGATTCAGGAGCCTCGTATGTCAGATGCCAGATTAGTGAGCAGAGGTTCGACCGCACTCTATTGGATAGCGGATCGTCTATCAACCTCCTTCCGGCAGCCCTTCTCGACCGCTTCGAGTTGGGAACTCTTCGACAGAGTAGGACAGTCCTTCAGTTTGCTGATCGATCTGTCAAGAGGCCGAAGGGGTTGTTGCGAGACATTATCGTCATTATTCAGGGTCTGCAATTCCCCGTGGACTTCGTAGTGTTGGACATGGAGATCCCTGATTCAGTGGCCGATACCCCCATCATCCTCGGTCGTCCGTTCTTGGCCACAGCCAAGGCGGTGACTGATCATGATAGCGGGAAGGTATACTTTTGCGTCGAGGGCGAAAGTGTACAAATAGAGACGGTCGAGGACCACAGAGCCAGAGAGAGCATGCTCAGAGACCAGCACAGACACAGAGCAGCTGACAGATGCCGGGTTAGACATCCACCAGGACTGTGATTTTGTGATCACAGATGATGAGGCAGCATGGGCAGACCCTTCCGCACAGGCCATCCTCTCATTTCCAGACACCACTGATGCAGAGATGACAACAGAGAGAGCTTGGAGAGCACAGCCCTGGTCCACGATACTACAGAGGCAGCAGAGCCGGTTCTTGACCGCGACACGGCTTTTAGTGATGGTGGTGCTGAGGCCACCTTGTGTGATGGTGGTACTGATGCCACCTTATTTGATGCAGATCCCTCGGATTCAGAGTCTGATTGGGCAGATTGTGATGACCAGATGCCAGACCTGAGTCCAGCTGAGCCTACAGATGAAGAGGAGGTAGATGCATAGCAGATCAGAGACAACACAGTTGAGTAGCCTCCTCCAGATGCAGTTTGCGAGAGCTCGCATTCTTTCTCCCAGGCAGATTTGGCAGATTTAGCAGCATTCACGCACCTTCTTCCGAGGCCAGATTTGCCAGCACCCAGCTGTCTAGAGTTGAAGCCGCTCCCTACTTCGCTGAAGTATCGGTTCCTTGCGGGCGAACCTGAGATGTACCCAGTCATCATCTCCGCCGATCTGACTGGAGAGCAAGAATCCCGTTTGATGGGGGTTCTTGAAAAGAACCGCAAGGCAATCGGATGGAGCGTAGCAGATCTACATGGGATTAGTCCATCAGTGTGCTCCCACCATATTTATCTCGAGGAGGGGGCGAAGCCGTCGCATGAGTTCCAGCGGCGACTGAACCCCAACCTGAGAGAGGTCGTGATGAAGGAAATATCAAAATGGTGGAGTGCAGATTTTATTTATCCCATTTCCGACTCCAAGTGGGGTCAGCCCCTTGCATGTGGTGCCCAAGAAGACGGGTATCACGACTGTGATCAGTGAGTCGGGAGAGGAGATTGCTACACGAGTACCCACCTCTTGGAGGGTCTGTGTTGACTACAGGAAACTCAACCAGGCCACCAAGAAGGACCATTTCCCCCTGCCTTTTATTGACCAGATCATTGAGAGACTGGCATGGAAGAGCCACTATTGCTTCCTTGATGGGTACTCGGGCTACAACCAGGTGGCCATCGCTCCTGAGGATCAGGAGAAGACCACCTTTACATGTCCCTTTGGTACATATGCCTTTCGACGCATGCCATTTGGGCTATGCAATGCCCCTGCGACTTTTCAGAGGTGCATGTTGTCGATCTTTTCGGACATGGTAGGGGAGTGTTTGGAGGTCTTCATGGAGATTTCTCGGTTTACGACGACGGATTCAACTCCTGTCTTGACTGCCTAGACTGAGTACTCCAGCGATGTATTGAGTACCATTTGGTTCTATCTTGGGAGAAGAGTCACTTCATGGTGACTCAAGGGATGGTGCTTGGCCACATCATCTCCAACAGGGGCATGGAGGTTGATCCGGCCAAGGTTGATGTCATTAGAAAACTCGCACCGCCGTCCAATTTGAGGCAGTTGCGGTCATTCCTGGGGCACGTTGGATTTTATAGGAGATTTGTTCAGGATTTCAGCAGGATTGCCCGGCCGTTGATTGACCTCTTGACGAAAGACACCGAGTTCCTTGTCGATGACAAGTGTCTTTCATCTTTTGCGACTCTCCAGCAGTGTGTGATTGAGGCTCCTGTCCTCTAGCCGCCTGATTGGTCTCTCCCATTCGAGATCATGACGGATGCCTCCAATTTTGCCGTAGGGGCATTGCTGGGACAGAGGAGGGATGGAGTTCCATTTTCTATTCACTACGCTAGCCGCACATTGGATTCCGCCCAGCGGAATTACACGGTCACAGAGAAGGAGATGCTAGCCGTAGTGTTTGCCCTAGATAAGTTTCGATCTTATATCATTAGATCTAGAGTGACTTTGTACACAGATCACATCGCCATCAGGTACCTCATGGCAAAGAAGGATGCCAAGGCCAGACTCAGTAGATGGATCCTTCTACTCCAGGAATTCGACATTGAGATCAAGGACAAGCCTGGAGTCAAGAATGTGGTGGCGGATCATCTCTCACGTTTAGAGCAGCCTGAGGAGTCTGAGCAGATTGATCCAATTCGAGATACCTTCCCAGATGAGGCGATCCTTGCTGTCGCCTCACTCCCGTGGTATGCCGATATTGTGAACTTTCTCGTTGTTGGGAAAGTCCCACAAGATTGGCCCAGGCAGAGGCTTGAGACCTTCCTTGCGAAGGCCAAGTCCTACCACTGGGAGGATCCCATTCTTTACCACGAAGGAGGGGATAGCGTCTGGCGTCGGTGTATTCCTCAGGAGGAACACTATAGCGTCCTCACTTACTGCCACAAGCTTGAGGTAGGAGGACATCATTCTGGGAGGAGAACGGCACAGAAAGTGCTCCAATCCGGCTTGTGGTGGCCTACCCTCTTCAAGGACTCTGAATGAGTTCGTGAAGAGGTGTACTGATTGTCAGAGGATGGGCACTTGTGGACAGCGTGATATGATGCCAATGCAGCCCATTCACTTCTGTGAGGTTTTTGACGCATGGGGCATCGATTTCATGGGTCCATTCCCTAAGAGTCAGGGATTTGAGTACATTCTGTTGGCCGTGGATTATGTTAGTCGTTGGGTTGAGTCTATCCCCGCCCGAGCCGCTTATGCGAGGACAGTTTACAGATTTTTGAGGAAGCACATCATCATGCGGTTCGGGGTTCCACGAGTTCTGATTTCTGATGGGGGTCTCATTTCATCAACGACCAGGTGAAGGCCCTTGCTAGCGAGTTCGGTATAGACCATCGTGTTGCTACACCTTACCATACACAGACGAATGGTCTAGCCGAGGTGTCGAATAGGGAGATCAAGACTATATTGCAGAAAGTCGTCCGCCCTGACCGAAAGGATTGGTCACAGCTTTTGGACTCGGTCTTATGGGCATATAGGACGTCTTTCAAGACTCCATTGGGCACATCTCCCCTTTCGCCTCGTATATGGCAAGTCGTGCCATTTACCTGTTGAGTTGAGGCACAAGTCACTTTGGGCAGTTACTGATATACTCATGGATCCAGATGGTGTAGGAGATCAGAGGAGGGCAGAGTTAGCAGCCCTGGAGGAGTTGAGAGATACAGCTTTCTCAAACAGCCTACAGTATAAGGAGAGAGTGAAGGAGTGGCATGATTCTCATATCAGCCACAAGCATTTTGAGATTGGACAGAGAGTATGGCTGTTTGATGCGAGGCTTCGTTTGTTTCCAGGGAAGCTACAGAGCAAGTGGAAGGGACCCTACTTGGTCAGAAAGGTACACGACAACGGTAGCATTGATATATCTGAGTTGTCTTCTGAGAGTACCTTTCGAGTGAACGGCCAGCGGCTCAAGCCATTTCTAGATCATGAGCCGCGGGTCGCTGATCTTGCCCCTATTCATTTTGCGTGAGATGTGGTCTTTGACTCACATATAATGCATCTCACGCCTGAATTTCACTAATCCTCCACCTTGTATAGATCCAGATGTCTATATCACTACATTCTTTAGTCCCACATCCCTTTCTTCATCTATTGATTATGCTATACTTAGGGTGCACTTTACCCTAAGTATAGGGGGGATGTAGGACCTTTGGGTATTTCTTTTGTTTCTGTCTACCCCTGTTTTTACTGCCTATACTTAGGGATATTTCACCCTAAGTATAGGGGGGGTAGACCCTGTACATTCTCCACTCGGTTTTTCCCGTAGTATACAGCCTGCTATACTTAGGATTACTTGATCCTAAGTATAGGGGGAAGACCCGAGACTCTCTTGACTTTTCTATTTCATTCATTCTTCTTTATATATAGCCTTCCTTTTCACTTCCCTATACCTAGCACGAGTTATGTCTTCTTCATCGCTCTTGACTCTGAGGACATCGTTCGAGCTAAGTATAGGGGGTGTGTATAGATTTCATATATACTTTAGCCATAACTCGTACTTTGTGTGAGTGTGTTAATAAATAAATGGCTAAAAATCACAAAAATTAAAATTTTTTCATGTTCATAAACTTCTTTTATTTGCACATAAATAGCTAGTGTACAAATTATTTTTGTAAAAAGGATTTCAAAAATCTGTTGTGTAAAGTTTGTGTAAATATTTTCTTATCAAAATTATGTATATAGTACAAATTTTTCCAAAATGTTTTGAAAATCAAAAGTTTGCAAAAATCTTGTGTAAATTTGTGTAAATATCTTTTTGCAAAACTTGCACTTCATGCATCATCTATACATGATTTCAAAAACATTTTTCAAAAATTTTGCATGTTTGTAAAAATTTGTGTAAATAGCATCTTTTTGTATATATGTATATAGTTTTTCCGGATGATAGTTGACATTTAAACTAGCCTGGAATCAAATTGAGAAATGGAGCTTGATTAAGATCTTAATCCACCTAATTTCTAAGAGGAACCTTATAGGGCTTAGGTGTAAGGCTTTTCAGGTCCATGGTGACTTAATTCTTTGAGTCCACTAGGCTATGATCACATGTCATCCCAATGAGCCTAAGTAGAGCACTTAACAACAACACATGACTCATATAGATTATGGCTTTACTTGGACACCAGCACTATGCACAGAGCTCTCTACGGATGAGGTGGTGAGGAGGCAGTCTTCCTTGACTTGGGGTAGCATATGAGGGTAGTACTTCTAGGCGGAACCTCTCTTCTTCTTTTAGTGAAGGAAGTGCATCTCAACTTGGTCTGGTTGCCATGAGGTCTAACGACGGGAGTTGTGGGTTGCAATAAAGCTTCAAAAGAGGGATAGTCTACTGGCTCAAGAGGAAAAACTCCTTGTATATATGTTGCACATGTATATGTTGTATAGATGCACTTGAAAAAAAATGTGCAAAAAGAAAATAACTCCAAAAAAGTGGTGGGTCTGAGAGAAAATGATAATCCCACCAGAGTATGTATATAGAGTGCAATAAGCAAAGCTTGAGTTCATGATCCACCTGATGTAGCTTGCAGCAGGGAGACTTGGCTACACTGGTCAAGCTCCCAAGGGTACTTGGCTACACTGGCCTTGACCCGTTCTCTTCTTCCTCCTCTTCTTGAGCCGGTTGAACTTGAACTTAGAAGGGAATACCCCGCTCCTCGAGGAAAGAGTGGCCAGGTTGAGGTCATAGAGTTACCTTGTTGGGGAGGGATGTCAAGTTGCCATTTCTGAGGTGAAGAGCTTAGACCTCACTTTCACAGGAGAAGAAAAGATTCATGGTCTTCAGGGTTTGTGATTGATGACTTGTTCTGATCTGGAGCATTGAGGAGTCTTGGTTATAGATTAGTGGAACTTAGAGGCTGTTGAGTTTTAGACTTAAATCAAAATAAGGTTCCGACAAATTAATAATCCAAAGATCTGATCGAGCTCCATACCTTAATTTAATGAAGGCAAGTTTAATAATCAGCCTTGATCCATGTACATTCTCTTTTTCTTTTTCTTTATTTCTTTTTCACTTCTTTTTCAAATAAGTGTTTGCTAAGGGACTAGAAAAGTTAAGTATAGGGGGGTGATGAACACTCATTCATCACTCTTTATTCTTATATTTTAGCTACAAAAACCTTTGCAAAAACATGTAGATATGTGTAAATACAAATAATTACCAAAAGCATGCATTGTGTAAAAACCTATAATTAGCATGTTTTTGTGCAAAAATAAAAGAATAAAGATTAAAAAAAGAGGGAAATATTTAGAATAAATATTGAGCAACCTAACCCAAGGGAGGGATCAGCATGGGCCTGACCGCATAAAAGCCAAAGTAGAGGGAGATAGGGGCTCATGTGTGTACATATTTATGTAAATAAAATAAGAATATTTTCCTCACAAAAATAGGCTTGTAAATATTTGTATGTGTATAGTCACCTTGTATATAGATCATCCCCATATTTATTTAGCTTTATAAATAAATAAAATTAATTTCCAAAATTCTTGTAAATATCCTATATTATATAGTGTAAATAAATAAAATAAAAACAATTAAAACAAAAACAAAATAAAAATAACAAAATTAAAAACACAAAATATATTGTAAATATACCATGTATATAAATGTATATATGTATTTATTTCACCTATGTATATAAATAGTTAAAACAAAATAAAAATATCTTTTTATTCCTTATCTTATAATGAAAATAAATAAAATATAAAATAGGAATAAAATTGCACAAAATAAGAAATTAAAAATCAAAAATCAAAATCCTACATATTGTATATACCTATATATAACATATTATGTATATACCTTATTTTTATTTTGAAAAATTAATTAAAAATCACAAAAAAATAGAAAAAAATAAAATAAAAATATTTCATGTTTTAAGTTTTTATTAATTCGGCCATTTTCTATGTTTAATTTTAATTTCAAAATCCAGCCACGTGGCCGCTCACCATTGGCTTTGGGGGATGTTGACCGCCCGGTCAACTCCCCCCCCAGGACCACCTCTCGCGGGTCTGCAGCGCCCGACTCCCCTTCTCGGATTTTTCCCAGGCAGACCCGACTCCCTCTCGCCTAAACCCCGGGTCCGACTCCTTCACGACACACCCGAGACCCTCGCCGGAGCTACCGCATCGAGATCCGCGCTCTTGATTTCCCTACCCGCGCGCCTCTTTCCGGATCATCCCCACGTATAAAGCCCAGCTCCGCCTCCTCATTTCTCATCTTTGGGTATTCGATTCCACCCCCTGTGAGCTCCGGTGTGTGCGTGAGAGTGACAGCTCACTGCTCGTGCTGTTGAAGCGAGGAGAGGGACCAGATTCCATCGATCCGGCGAGCTTCGCCGTCGTTGCTCCGTCATCAGCTGGAGCCCGAGCCTCGGAGGGAGACGCTCCTCGAGGCGAAGACCCAGAGCTTCCTTAGCTCTTCCCCAGTCTCCTCGTCCACCCAGGTAGTCCCTTAGACCCTTCTTTTCCTTTGATTTTCATTTACGCCCAAATCGTCGCTCCGTCGTGTTACTCCGATTCCGACCATTCCATAGCTAGATTCGATCATCGGAATCCACAGACATCTGCGCCTTCCTCCGACGCGCCTTCTCCATCCCTCCATCCAACCCAGCTCGCACAGGAGCTGGGATTCGAGCTCCACCGTCCCCCCTTCGCCGGAGCTCGTCCATATCGCCCCATCGTCCACCGTCACCCCGCCTAACCGGGTCGAGGAAGTTTGCCCTCGACCCGCGAGTCTTCTGGACTGTTTTGCAGGTTTAAAGAAGGACGTCTGAGGTCCTTCGACATCAAACCAGGAGGCGCAGCTCCGCCGACCTCGCCGGAGCTCCTCGGAGCTCGGCCGGGTCATCGGAGACCCCCATCCGACGCGGAGGCCCACGCCAGACCTTTCCCGATCACCAGCGCCCCGCGAGGAGGTCAGGAGCGCACGCACTGGGCCGGCGAAGTTCGCCGGCCACCTGTTCTTCCTCGACCTTCAGACGCCGTCCGATCATCCCTCTCGCTCCAGGTTCATCTAGACCATCCGTTCAGGAGCAGCAGTCATCGTTCGATCTGAGGTGGATAGATCTGGACCGCCCGATGCTTGAGGGTTAGCCGTAAAGAGCCACGCCCGTCCGATGCACCACGTGGCTTGACCCTCACCGTCGGATTCGCCAGAGGAGCCTAGCTGTGGAGCGCCTGTGATTCTCAACCGTCAGATGATCCACGTGCCCTCCATCCAGCCGCTCCATTAATAAAGGGTAAACTACCCTTAGGCCCTTCTGTTTATTGCATTTCGTAGTTAGTCATGTAATTAGTTAATCCAGTTGTTTAGTTTTTGGGATATTTGCATAGAGACCCTGGTGTCATTTATTTACTGTTATGCCCATGTGCGTCTGTATGACACGTGCTTCGACACGTGATTTTTCTGATTTATTTACAATATAGGCCCTCTAGGTTCTGGTTGTTCTTGAATGAATGGAAGTTTTAGTTTATTTGCATTTATACCCCTGTGCGTATTTCATTTGAACATGTGCGAATATTTTTGGGTTATTTGCAGATAAGCCCCTGGGCTTTTGGTACCTATTACCAAAAGGCCCTCGGGACTTATTTTCTTCACATTTAGGTCCCTGAGTGTCTCAGGCACGCGCGACGTGCGTGACTTCCTGGGTTAATTGCACCAGACCCCCCAGACTTTCGGGTATTTGCACTTTGGTCCCTGTGCACAGTGCCCCTTCTTTATTTTTGGATAAAATAGCAAAATACCTCCAAATCCAACGAAAATTGGACATATGGCTCCTGCCATAGTGCAAAATTTTCGAGGATTTTTGAGGATATTTTTGTTTTCATTTGATATTTTTAAAATTCAAAAACATCTATTTTCTTCACTGTCTAACTTTAAAAATCACAAAAAATATTAAATAGTGTCTAAAAATTACAAAAAAATTGTCTACTATCGATTTTGTTTTGTTTGATTTTCTAGCCAATTTTGGCTATTTTTCATTACTGAAAACCACTAAAAATTGAAAAACATTCAAAATCTTATAAAAATTCTAGTAAATCAATTAAAAATCCAAAAATAATAAACTAGGTGCCTAATTTTCCTTGTTTTATTCTCTTTATCAGAAAATTACCTCCCAGCTAATTTGGGGCCTTTAGATATTTTATCTAGGTCTTTTTAACTTGGCTGGACAGTACCTACTGCTTTAGTCACTTTTTGATTTTTAGAAAATTCAATAAATCTCAGAAATTCTCAAAAATTCACCAAAAATACTGAAAATTGTAAAACACATAAAAATATTTTTGTTTGAATTTTTGGTTGATTTTTAGTGTATTTAATAAATTGTTGAAGTGAGTAGTTTATTAGCTTTTATTATTTTCTTACACATTAAAAATCCAATAAAAATATAAAATAATTAAAACCACCAAAAATATTTTCTTCTTTTTTTAATTCTCTTTTTGACTACTTCGTAGGCCGAGAGGCCAACCCGTGCTCCTTGTGTTCGACCCTGGTCGCTATACCAGGTTAATATAATAGCAAGACCGCTATCGTATTTTTGATTGATTTTCTCTTATTGGTGGTCTAATCTTCTTGATTGAGCCCATCTGAGTGATTGAGGTCGCAACGACCGATTAGCTCCTTTACCTTAGTCGCTCAGGATCGCTCATCACCTACCCTCAGGCTTGAACCCATTTAGAGCATACGCTCTTCCTAAACTTGCAGTTTGTATGGCACTCAGGCTTCCAGGGATAAGACACTCATGCACAAGCATTAGAATTAAGAGTGTCAACCAGTTCTCCAACAGCTTGTTATTACCACATTGAACCTACTTTGCGGGATCTCCACTCAGATAGGTTGAGTTACTACTGTAAAGGAACTCCTAATAGGTCTCAGTCCCATCCCAAGCCTATACTTTAGGACTAAAGATCTATCAAGTCCCTTAGTCAACGGATCTACCGTTTGTCTTTGGATCCAACAAAATCCACAGCCAACACTCCTCGAGACACCAAACAAGTTAACATCTTAAGTCTGATTTGTGTGTGTCTTCTCGTTTTCTGATTCAACTTTGAACTCTTGATTTTGTCAATTGTGGTAATGTCGTCACAATGCACTGAGATCGCATGAACTAGCTGACCCACCATGGGAATTTCAGAAAGAAGTCCCCTTAACTATTCAACCTCAATTCTAGTGGTGTTCAAAGCACACAGCTCGACCACAAAGGTAGATCAAGCTAGAATGGTATGCTTCACAGACCTCCAGAAGACTGCGCCGCCTCTAAAGGTAACGACATAACCGGTAACACCATTACTCCCAGACTCCTCTATTTTCCCAATCCAGCTTGCATCACTACATCCTTCTAGTACAGATGGATGTCTACCATAATGCAAACTAAGGGAAATAGTTCCCTTCAAGTACTTCAGTACTCAATCTAGAGCCCCTCAATGAGTACGGTCAGAACATCGAGTGTATCTACTCAGCTTTGCAACCGAGAATGAAATATCAAGTCTCATGCAATTTGCAAGATACATTAAGCTTCCTATCACTTGTGAATACCTTAGCTGAGCTACAGGTACTCAACTTTTATTTCTCAGGCATAGCCGTCATATCTACCCTCGATTTAAATATTGTTTTCGACATGGTTTTAAATCCAGTTCCGGATATCCTCTCTAAGATTGTTGTTAACAAGATCAGTACCACGGCATATACATAATAATATTTAGCAAGATTAATATGAATCAATGCATTGCAGATTAATAAAATTATTATCAAGCATTTTCGATTCATATAACAATTACGATATGCATGCAGGAATCAATAAAATCATATATTAACCATTTTTGTATTTCGGAATAAATGAATAGGGCGAGATACAGGAAAGGTAAAGTAATAAACGCAATGCGGCAAACAGAATGATAGATAAATTAGATCAGAAATCACTGAAACGTCCATGTAATGGACTGTCCTTAGAGAGGATATCATCCCCACAATACCGGTGCATAGGGTAATGGCGATCCACTCTCAGGATATGACGGTACATGATCTTCGTCCGTGCACAGTAACGAGTCCGCCCTCAAAAGTACCTCCGAGAACTTGCAGCCGAGAAGAACAGCTCACAGATGCGGTGAGAAGAAAGAGCAAAGGCGGCGTGAGAGTTTTTCTTGCGAGTGAAGTAAAATGGTGTTGGGGAATGCGTAGAAAAAGATGTTGCGTGTCCTAGCGCATGGTACTTTCTATTTTCTGAAAATACCCCTCAACGACCGTGTCTTTTCGAATTCTGAAATTGCGGCTACAACGAGTCGTTTGGGTCGAGTTGAATTCCCATTTCATTCAAAGCAAATTAATACGTGTGATTAATTTATTCAAGATCCGAATTGACTCTCTCAAGCCGGAGCTAGAGCCGGAGACAAAGCGGAGCGAAGCGCGCACGAGCGCGTGTGTGGTCCTCCATTCCTCCTCTCTACTATTGCTACAAAAGCTTGGGGTGTCAGCTCATATATAAGCCCATTAAAGTTTAGAAATACTAGGTATGGTACTAAACTTCCACACAAGCTATTCCATATTTCAAATTTGGGAATTTCCAACTTTCCCTCAAAGTCATTTGGTTTCCCAATTGAAACCAAATTGATTCTTATAGTAATTGCATAGGTTTTCCAATTAAAATCTAAACTACTTACTTTAAATACAACAGGTTGTCTTGTGGATGGAAAGTCCACCATAAGTGTTGCGATCTTTTTAGAGTATTCCTTGGTCGCCTAGAAGAGTAAGAAGAAACATGTAGTATCCAAATCTTATAGCTTAGACCATTGCCATATGATGTGGGTCTGATCTATTTTAACAAACCTACACATGAAGACTCCTCTATCCTTGTTGCTACGGATAGATAGTCAGACATCATTATTTTTAGCAAACAATCATGTATTTTATGAGAGATCAAAGAATAAAGAGGACGGCTATCATTACCCTAGAGACAAGATCAAGAAAAGCATCATCCTATTACTCATGTCTCCTTATCTGAGCAAATTTGTTGACATGTTCACGAAAGCTCTGTCCAAAATACCATTCTAGAATTGTATGTCCAAGAGTGTGTTGATACTTTATCTAGATATACATTTCCTTATTTTCTATTAGAAATTTTGTAATCCTATGAGGTAATTGTGTCTTTTACTTATTTTGAGGTACTACCGGGTACTCATTCTAAATACACAATACAATTATTCATTTTATATTTTTCTCCGAAATTAGAAAAAAACATGATTCCGATGCCATTCATACGTCAAAACCTAGATACAAGCCATCATTAAATAAAACACTCCAAATCATAAGCTCATAGAAATTAATCACAAACTCTCATTGCCTTGAGAGAATAGAAAAAGACTACTTGAAAACATGAACTTAAATATTTAGACCAAATCCAACTAGTTGTCGGTGTAACTTTTTCTTGATAACAACCTAACTTTAGGCTTACACGTCAAAACATAACGAAGGATATTTGAGGAAAGTCCCCTCACTATAGTGGACTATCCGTAATTACCTCTAAAAAAGTTCTACAAGGTATAAATAGTAAAAAGAGAGAAATCCAATTAATTCCACTTAAATGGTCCGGGTATAAATAATAAAAAGAAGGATCCAATTAACTCCACTTAAATGCTCCAGTGATTGAAAAGATTAAAATTCAAACCTTACTAATTAACATGTCTTAGAAAAAAAGCAGGAATCAAGTTCAAAAGGATTTAAATTATTTTTACACATGCAAATATTTCTTCGGAATAAAAAATGTAATGATTTTACGTTTGTGATCTTATGAGATTTTCAAATAACATTTATTCTCTTATTTTTTTAAAATTGCACTTGCTCTTATATTGTATTCACTTAAATGGTCCGGTGGTAGTGCAGTGTGCTTACCACCCAAAAGATCAATGTTCAAATCTTTCCTTGTGGGGATTGCATTAGGTAGTCGACAACCAACGTAAAAAATAGTCGAATCTTTCAACCTGGATTTGAGCAGAAATCCATATAGCCGACCCTACTTATAGGGAGAGAAGGCTTTGCCATTTTGTACACTTGCTCTTATGTTCTTGCGAAATTCATAACATGGTCTTCTGTTAGTGTAGTTTGGTGGCACATGCATGATAACCGAATGACACTATTGTAAATTTTATATAAGTAAAGAAAAAATAAATGCAATCTTAATAAAAGTAAGGAGCACATGTGTTATTAGAAAAAATTAGAAGTTGCATTAATACGCAAATCAGGCTCGGGCTCTTTCGAATCAATACGCGATGGTAATTTTTATTTTAGGTCATGGTTAGGTAACATATAAATCTATGGAAAAAAGAACATGATTCTTGAGAGCATACAACTTACATGTTTGCATCTTTTGCCCCGTATTTTCTTTATTTTCTAAAAATAAAATAAAAGGGATTTAGATCATCATGTATTATCATGGTGGTATCCAAAATTCAACTTAATTTGAGACTTCTATCCAATCCATTAAGACTGTTAAATTTTAACAATCTCAGAATAACTGAAATTGACTTCTTCCATAGGGATATATTAAAAATATATTTTTTCACGAATTTTGAAATACGTATTCCACTTATTATTCTTAGTAAGTCTCCCTCAAGTTTTCATTTAAGAAAATAAAAAAGAACATACTTTTTTAACCCTCTAAATCTCTAGGGTGTATTGGAAAGAAAGATCGATGAGAGGATTTGTTTCTTTGCCGCTTTTTCAAAGGATGGGGAGGTGTACAAATCACAACCTCCCACAAAAATGTCACTGGGTGTGCCCTTTCTTCAGGGTTGGTCCTAGGATAGTTTTGGGATGCAATGGTCCATAGCCATCAAATTTACAGGTCTGTTTGGTTACCGGGTTACTTCGGGGTAACACGATTTACTCCACTCTATTCTTGGGTTGGAATTCCATCACCTATCAATGTGATATCACATCACATTCCTTATATTAACATTCATAACCATCCAAACAGCTACTATTCATAAAAGGTTACCACAATCCAACTCATCTCAGTAACCAAACAAACCCTAGGGTCCATCTTATATGTGATCCCATATTTAGTTTAGGAAACGTTCTTTTTACATAAATCATAGAGTGATATATATAAATACGCTAATTATATTAATTATATTTAATATATATATAATTTATCAAGACAACAATCCATACTTTATAGGGTCCATTGTCATCTCGTCTACATCCTTCTGCATTTTTGCCTGAAGACAATAACATCACAAATTCTTACTTTCAATCTATCATATCTAAATTCGATATTTTATTATTTTTATTATTGTGATTAGGTTGTTGATAGAAACTTGCGAGAAACTCCATTTATTGTCTTCGCGTTACACTACTTTCTCCGGTACCATTTACATAGAATGTATGCTAGTTCCATTCTTTCGTAAAGGGTTCAATTTTTTCCTTTTATTTAGGATCTACGAAATGTTAAGAACGACACTGCCTATAGTCGCAATAACACTCATTTTTATATGTCTGTTGGCTTTGTCTTGCATCAGAAAAGCTCTATGTGCGTAGTTTCAATTTTCACCCGATTTATCAATGAATCTTTTGATTGCTTTTGACGGATTGCTTATTACTGGATTGGATTGGATTGGATGTTTTCCGCGAACCCATCGGATGGAGACAGCATCGTCTATGATGTTGCTTGTAAGGTTCCGATCTTTGAAAAATGGGATTGAAGACAAAGGAAGCCCATGTAAGGTGAGGTGCTGACCTTCACAGCCATTTTCCATCGCCCATCCTTCCTGTGTCCCTTTCCAATTCCACGTGTATCTTCGTCAACAACTAATACTATGCCAATCGGACAGAAGCCGCAATTTGTTCTTGAGGATAAGAGACACATTAATGACACACACAAAATACTCAAAAATCTACTTAAATCCCACGTAGATCAACATTCCACACGTCCACATTCCTCCCACTTGCCATCAACGTTGGCTTCCTGCCTGCGATTTTCGACAATTTAAACAAATTCGAAAATCTCCAGAGGAATCGGAGGCCCCGCCTCCCATTTTTGATCTACTGAGTACGGCGATGAGGAGAGAAGAGGAGTGTTTGAGGGCGCTGCAGAGGTGGGACTGGGACGTGACGCCGCGGCGGAGTAGAGGAGACGTGATGCTAGTGCATGGCGATGAAGAGGGACGGTGTTTCGATACTAGTGTCAGGTGACACGCCAAGTTGCTGGTAGCGGCAACGAGCAGTGGTGCACGGTACCGAGCGAGTGGTGGCGAGTCGACATTGTGGAGTTGATGGTGCTAGGCAGGCCCGGCCTAAGGGAAATTTTAGGGTATAATGGCATAGTTATGGGTCTATTTTTACATTTGATCAAATTTTTAGTTTAGAAAAAAAATAGTATTTTGAAAAAAAAATCGTGTCTCTACTAGTGTCCCCTTACTGAATTGATTTTTTATTAAACAACTCACTGAAAAATGGATACTTATATAATCGAGTTTTCGGTGAATAAATCAATGCTAAAGTTGAAAGTTTAAAGAGATTTTATAAGGATCCAATATTCATCGAATTTTTTTATAAGGGTATGTTTGTTTTTCTTTTGCTTAGGACCCATAAGATTTCAGGAGCGACACTAGTGCTAGGGTGATCGACAACGGTGGTGGTAATTAGGATGCACATGAATAAGATAAAGTTCGTAATCCAATCTAATCTGATGCTATTGAATTTGTTTGATTTTTATCATTCTAATGGATCGGATCGGATTGCAGTTTTTGAAATCCGTTAAAGTATGGATTGGATCGGATCTTTACCAAAATCTGATCTTCCAATCTGTAAGCCTGTAACACATATGCATGCATTTAGATACATGCATACAAACAAACAAACAAACTTAGTTACACATATCGCTAAGATGGCACCACTCGCACTTAATGGCGTATAGGAGGTTGGAAATAGTACACAAGATGGATTGTTATACAATTGTAGTCGTCATAAATCAAAGATTTCAAAATGGCGATTCCGGAAATTGGATCCTAAACGGTGGAAATATTGAAAGATGATATATACAGGAAGATTATGATTCGTCAGGTGCTTCGCTATGAGGGCAACCGGAGTCAATGTATCAAACCAGACGACCTATATTTGAGGGACTCTATGAGACTATGAGGCTATCCTCTCCCTTTACCCTCTATTATGATAACTAGTACTAACCCCGTGCATTGTACAGGGAAATATTGGTAGGTAATGAATGTGAAAAATCTTACCAAGTAGAAGTAGAAATTATGACGTGATGAAGTATAATGGGACGTGATTTTATTCAATTATAAACATGAAAGGGCCAAAGACAGTCAAGTATGCAAAATAACAAGTATATGACTATGGAAATATCAAAAGACAACAAAGATGCATCGTCATTCCAACATGCTTTATCATTTTTTCCCCAAATTGAAGTTGTGTGGAGCTTCATCCTGCTGTGAATCCACCATCGGCATTGTTCTTCCCATATGGAAGTTTTTTGTACTCCCTTAATTTGGATGCCAATCGTGTATGTTTCTAGTTCTCTGAACGAAGGATTTCTTTCAGCAAAAACAACCATCTCGAGAAGGTGCTTTGGGATGTTCGGTTTTCCATGATTTATGGTCCTTATAGTTGGTCTTTCTTGAGATACGAAGCTATGGAGAATACCTCTCTTTTAACGTTTAAAAAAAACATCTCTTTTAAGATGTGATTACTTTGCTTTTCTTGAAATGAACAATAGGTAATATTAGAAACGCTATCAAGATAAAAAATAAATGACAATCATGAAGAGACAATGCTGAGATCAAGCTCGAAATTTTCAAATAACTTCCTGACAATGCCATTGACAAACTCCCAGCACTTGATATAAATATGTTAGATTCAATTACATCTAAGAAAAATCCTAAGATTTTTGATCCGCCATTGTCAAGTATTTTACTTCCGTAATTGGACAAAACCAACACATATGCAAACTGCATAACATAATCTGGACAACTCCACTTGTTGGATGACTCTCAGTACTCTCTAATCATCCTTCTTATCATATCCTAAATGCCGGACATAGTGAGTTATACATATACAAATTTATTCTAGGTTAACTTTCAGGTTTAATGAAATAAGGTCTTCGTTGAGATAGTGCGGAAAATTTTCAAAAAGGTAAAACTCCAATTCGACAGCTGGTTGTTGAAGATTATCTTGATTTTATCAGAATAGCTTGATTTTCAAAATCAAAATTTAATGAGAATGAGTTTAGACAAGTAATAATTCTCAACACCGATTAAAAGAAAAAATCGATGAATAATTGGTTTTATATGATTCATTACGACAAATACGATATTCGTTATTTGAAGATCATCAAGGAACGAATAGTTTTTGTTGTTATATACTTCGCTACGGAATATATGACAATGAATTATTCATCGTCCTAAGTCATTTTTGATGTAGTAAATTGCGAGGATCGGATGTATGTAAGATTTATCTTTCATTAGTGATAATTTTATTTGTAGTATTTAGCATCGATAAAAACTCTTAATCTAACATTATTAACGTTTAACAAAATTAATCATATTTTCCTCAAAAAAAATTGCAGGGTGATTTTGAAGTGATGACTTAAGGATTAATTTTACGAATATATATATATATATACAGAGATCTTATCGACACATTAATTTATTTATGAATGTAGGTATGCTAAAATTTAAGAGTTATCATTTTCAAAATAAGATGTCACAGATAACATGAGATTGTATTAGCCCATTGGCATCCTAGGGTGAAAGCCTTAAAGAAGGTTTTTACATTTATATTTGGAGAAGATAATATGAGATTTGCAATTCAACAACAATCAAGGATGTGCCTCAACAATAAGGTTGAGATTTATTATATTAGTTTCCCATAAATATTTTATATTTAATAATGTTATTTTA
Source organism: Ottelia alismoides (assembly GCA_037367405.1). Lineage (NCBI taxonomy): Eukaryota > Viridiplantae > Streptophyta > Magnoliopsida > Alismatales > Hydrocharitaceae > Ottelia > Ottelia alismoides. The sequence goes on from JAZKJV010007006.1 coordinate 1,063,170, forward strand.
TTCTGCATAACCTTACATATTCCCTAATAAATATTATTTTATTACGGAGTCATTTATTTAAAGGATACATGAATTAAAACTTACTTTTGCATGGTTCTCTTTACAAATATTAGATATTACATGAATAACTTAAGAATATATTAATATCATATTTATCTTTTGTAGCAATACATAATGTTGTACATATTATATAGTCAAACGTTATAATTTATAATTATCATATTAAATATGATAAAAGGATGCATAATCAAGTAGTTATAAATTAATCCATATATGAATGAGTGTATGTACGTATGTACAGGGTGTGTATGTTTATGTTTCTATCTGTATTATTTTGATGTAAAATATTCAAATTATGATAGTTAGATATGTAAAATGATGTCCATGTCCTCTATAGATTTTGGAATCAATACAGATATAAATATCAATAGCAGTATAACATAATTATATAAATGAATTCAGGTGTATATCCATAGCCATTTGAATCATAGGTTGTTCATAATATTTTGTATTTTTTATTTTTTTTCTATGTAAAAACGTTCTAATTTTTTCATAATGGCAAATGGAAATCTTACCATGATAAATTATATAATATTTCCAAGGATTTTTCTATGCAAAAACGTTCCAGTGCTTCGATTTCACAATGTATAAATGAAAAAAATCTTAGCAGGGTAAAGTATATAAAATTCTCAAGGGTTCAAGTAACTAACGTATTGCGATGCTGGGAAAGGGTCATGGGAAGGCGGGGATCAAGTGGGAGGGCTATTGTGGTAGCAGATGCAGAAGTACCGAGGGCAAAATTGAAATGTGTGTCACAAAATGTTGTGAATCGCGGAAGCGAACACGCACAAACACGATCAAACAAGCAAGAACGCAAACACACGGATTTACAAGGTTCACCCGTAACTGGGCTACGTCCTTGGGCGGCGGCGATCGGTTTCACTATGTGGAGAAAAGAATGAATACAGAGGATACTTAAAACCCTAACCCTAAGGAGTTTATATAGCACTCCCATACAGACGGATCCCTAAAAATAGAAAGATCCAAATACCCGAATACAAATAGAACCGCTCCATAAAATTTTCGTCGGGGGGCGCTGCCCCCACACCCCCGCAGGGGGGGCACACCTGCTCCCCCCCTAGACCACCCCCCCCACTGGCTCGCTGACCGGGCAGCGAGACCCCCGTCTTGTTGGGGTATGGTACGGCAGGGGGATGCATATGCAGTTCTTCAACCTGGGTCAGATGGTTAGGATTCAAGGCATATCAACAATCTCCACCTTGAATTGAATCCTCTGAGAAGCTTCGCTAAGCTTCGTCGTGCCGCCGCCAGTCCCTCCCTGGGGCTACTCCCAACTGTCGACATTGAGCAAGTCCAAACAATGTTTGAACTTACACCCAGGAACCGCCTTCGTGAACATATCGGCTGGATTATCTGTTGTACCAACCTTCTTCACCTTGATCCTCTTCTCAGAACGAATGAAGTGATATCTGACATCTATGTGCTTGGTTCTCTCATGATGAACATGATCCTTGGCTAAGCATATTGCACTAAGACTGTCACAATATACTATAGCCTGATTTTGTTGCAGACCGAGTTCTCCAAGTAAGCCCTTCAGCCAAATGCCTTCCTTTGCAGCCTCTGTCAGTGCCATGTATTCTGCCTCTGTAGTAGACAAAGTAACCGATGGCTGTAAGGTAGCCTTCCAACTGATGACCGAATTCCCCAAAGTGAAGACATAGCTTGTCATCGATCTCCTCCCATCAATACATGCTGCATAGTCTGAATCTGAATATCCAGCAACCAAGCACTCTGAATCACTTCTATAAATGAGGCCAATATCTGTTGTTCCTTTCAGATAGCGGAAAATCCGCTTGACTGCCTGCCAATGCTCCTTTCCTGGGTTACCCATGAATCTACTAACAACGCTCACAAAATGAGCGATGTCAGGTCTTGTGCATACCATGGCATACATAAGACTCCCAACTGCGCTGGCATAGGGAACACGTGACATGTATTCTTTATCAGCATTTGACTGTGGTGCAAAAGAAACTGAGAGATGAATATTTGAAGCGGATGGAGTACTTAGAGGCTTGGCTGTAGACATCCCAAATCTCAGTAGAACTTTCTCAATGTAGTTCTTCTGAGATAAGAATAGTTTCCCTTCTGCACGATCTCTAATGATCTCCATCCCTAAAATCTTCTTCGCTGCACCAAGATCCTTCTTGTCAAATTCTGAACTAAGGAGCTTCTTCAGATCATCTATGGTACTCCTCTGTTTGGCAGCAATCAGCATATCATCGACGTACAGTAACAGATAGATGAAGGATACATCCTCCACCTTGTTGTGGTAAACACAACAGTCGTATGGGCTCCTGTTGAACCCATGATCAGTCATGAAACTATCAAACTTCTTGTACCACTGCCTGGGAGACTGCTTAAGCCCATACAAAGACTTCTTCAATCTACATACATGATCTTCCTTGCCCTGAGATAGGAATCCCTCTGGTTGGCTCATAAGAATGTCTTCTTCGAGTTCACCATGTAAGAAGGTTGTCGTCACATCTAACTGCTCCAGCTCCAAGTCTTGATGTGCTACAAGAGCTAGTAGTACCCTGATGGATGTATGTCTTACAACAGGAGAAAATATCTCGTTGTAATCCACACCTTCCTTCTGACTGTAACCCTTCGCAACTAGGCGTGCTTTGTATCTGATGCCTTCACTATCTGAAATTCCTGTCTTTCTCTTGAAGACCCATTTGCATCCAACGATCTTCCTCCCCTTTGGCAATTTGACAAGTTCCCATGTCTGATTCTTGTGAAGAGACTCCATCTCCTCACCCATAGCAGCAATCCACTGCTCAGATTCTGCCCCAGATATTGCCTCCCTGTAAGTGGAGGGTTCTGGTGACTCTGCCTCCTCCGCAACCTGCAGTGCAAATGCAACCATGTCTTCAAATACGTATCTCTGCGGTGGATGTATCTCTCTACGAGGTCGATCAGTAGCAATACTAGGTTGCCTCTCTTCTGGTTTCTCTGCTTCAGGCTGTTCAACAACAGCCTGATCAGGAGTGGTGTGACCAACTGCGTGATCACTACTTGGTGTCAGTTCGAACTCCACCTGTTCGGGCACATCATCACCTGTCCCTGCATCAATAGACTCACTACTCGAGTGAAGCACGGAATTCTCATCAAAAGTAACATTCCTGCTAACAATAATTCTATGCTCAGAAGGGGACCAGATTCTATACCCCTTCACTCCTGCACCATATCCTGTAAACACCCCTTTCTTTGCCCTTGGTTCTAACTTTCCTTCACTAACATGATAATAAGCAGCACAACCAAAGACTCGTAAAATAGAATAATCAGCATGATTACCAGACCATACCTCCATGGGTGTTTTACAATCAATGGCAGACGCGGGACTCCGATTCACCAAGTAACAGGCTGCATTCACAGCTTCAGCCCAGAATGCTCTACCAAGTCCAGCATTAGAGAGCATGCACCTTGCTCTCTCCAGAAGCTTTCTGTTCATTCGTTCAGCAACTCCGTTTTGTTGTGGCGTATCTCTAACGGTAAGATGTCTCGCAACACCCTCCTCCTTGCAGAACTCATTGAACTCCGATGAACAGAACTCCAGTCCGTTATCTGTGCGAAGACGCTTCACCTTCTTAGAAGTCTGATTTTCCACCAAGATCTTCCACTGCCTGAAGGTCTGAAATGCTTCGCTCCTGTGCTTCATAAAATACACCCACACCATCCTGGAATAATCATCAATAATAGATAGAAAATACCTGGTGCCTCCCAAAGATGGAACCCGTGAAGGGCCCCAACAATCAGCATGGATGTAGTCAAGTGTCTCCTTCGTCCTGTGGATAGCTTTACTGAATTGCTTTCTGTGTTGCTTCCCGAACACGCAATGCTCACAGAACTCCAGCTTAGATCCCTTGAGATCCCCGATGAGACCCTTCTGATTGAGGATATTCATCCCCATCTGACTCATGTGTCCTAGCCGCATATGCCACAATTCGGACTCTGATCTTACAGCTTGGGACACCACTGCAATAGAACCTGTAACTGTAGACCCTTGCAGGATGTATAGGGTCTTCTGCTTGTTGTCCTTGATGACAACCACCCCTCCTTTGGCAACCTGCATGACTCCACCTTCAGCACTGTACCTATATCCTTTAGAGTCCAAGACTCCAAGGGATATTAGGTTCTTCCTCAAATCAGGGACATGACGTACTTCTGTGACCGTCCTCACGACTCCATCATGCATCTTGATCTTCACAGAGCCGATCCCTACTATCTTGCATGCTGCATCATTCTCCATGACAACGTTCCCGCCATCTATCTTCTCGTAGTTGTAGAACCAGTCTTCATTGGGAGTCATATGGTAAGAACAGCCTGAATCAAGAATCCATGTGTTGTCTGTGGTCGTCTGATCTGTGACGGTGAGAACCAGGTCATCTTCAGAATCTGCGCCTCCATGAGCCACGGCAGCAACTGTGGCTTTCCCTTTCTTCTTCGGGCAGTCCTTCTTCCAATGTCCAGGTTCCTTGCAGTAATTGCAAATGTCCCTAGCATTGTGATTCTTCGATTTGGACTTCTGCTTTCCCTTCTTTGCGTAGCCAGAATTGGCATGACTCTTCTCATGAGTCATAACCAAACCTGCAGCGTTAGAGTCCTTCTTCCCGGTAGCCATATGTCGAAGTTCACGCGTATGCAGACTCGCGCGAACTTCCTCTAGGGTTATCGATTCTCTTCCCACAATGAACGATTGAACAAAATTCTCAAACGATAATGGAAGAGAAACTAACAAAATCAAAGCAGCATCCTCATCTTCAATCTTAACATCTACGTTTCTTAAATCCATCAACAATGTATTTAAGCGATCTAGATGTTCTTTAAGAGATGTACCTTTCTGCATGCGGAGAGAGAACAAACGTTGCTTTAAAAGCAACTTGTTGGTCAGAGACTTCGTCATGTATAGACTTTCGAGTCTCAACCACAGACCGGTCGCAGAAGTCTCATCAGCAACCTCCGCGATAATCTCGTCCGCCAGACACAGCATAATCGTCGAGTGCGCCTTCTCTTCCTGCACCGTCAACTCAGAGGGTTCGAGTGCCTTCGCACGCTCCTGATCCAACGGCGCCCAGATGCCCTGCTGCTTCAGAAGGGCGCGCATCCTGATCTGCCATAGACTGAATCCGTTCTTCCCTGTGAACTTCTCGATCTTCATATTGTGTGACGACATCTTGCTGGATGATCCTGACGGAACCCGAGGCTCTGATACCAGTTTGTTGTGAATCGCGGAAGCGAACACGCACAAACACGATCAAACAAGCAAGAACGCAAACACATGGATTTACAAGGTTCACCTGTAACTGGGCTACGTTCTTGGACGGCGGCGATCGGTTTCACTATGTGGAGAAAAGAATGAATACATAGGATACTTAAAACCCTAACCCTAAGGAGTTTATATAGCACTCACATACAGACGGATCCCTAAAAATAGAAGGATCCAAATACCCGAATACAAATAGAACCGCTCCATAAAATTTTCCCCGGGGGCGCTGCCCCCACACCCCCGCAGGGGGGGCGCACCTGCTCCCCCCCTAGACCCCCCCCACAGGCTCGCTGACCGGGCAGCGAGACCCCCGTCTTGTTGAGGTATGGTACGGCAGGGGGATGCATATGCAGTTCTTCAACCTGGATCAGATGGTTAGGATTCCAGGCATATCAACACAAAAATTATTGGTAGTCGGGTGAGTCCCCCCACTTAATAGATGTTATAGAATTGGCCTCTATTATGGCGGTGGTTGCAGCAGCTGCAGAATTTCTCCTCTTTACCTTAATTGTTTTTTTTTAATTCTAGAAAGATATGGCTATTCTCGTTCCTTATTTTACTGCTACTTCAGTTTCCCTTATCGTTCTTTTCAAAAAATGAATACATATTCCTCCCCCGACTACACTACTTGTTCCAAAATAATCATCGATTATTCCACAATAATTACGACAAAAACGAAAACCAAACCAAGACTAGGAATATCTCATCCTTGTTCCGTCTTTTTCACACAAACAGAAAAACATCTGAGCATGAATCCTCCTTATTTTTTATGCCACCCTCCTTTCGTATCCTAACTGCCGATCATGGCCGCTGGTTGGGACTTGGGATCACCAGCTACATTTTCCCATGTTGATCCCCCAGCGAGGCGAGGGAGGAAAGTTCGTGGAGAAGCATCGTCGCCTTCAGTCAAACAACTCCACCACATGTAATATCCTCCCGCGGCCCATCTACGCATACACCCTCCCCCACCACCTCAGGATGGCCACAGCCATCTTCCTCCTCCTCCTCCCCCTCCTCCTCTCCACCACCTACGCCGCATTGCCCGAACAAGAGAATCTCACCCTCCTCCGCCTCAAGTCCCATTGGAACAATCCCACCTCCCTCTCCTCCTGGTCCAATTCCTCCTTTTCCTCCCATTGCTCCTGGCTCGGTATCTCCTGCACCGCCGGCGTCGTCACCAACATCACCCTCGTCGATCAAGGCATCGACGGCGATGTCCCGGCCTTCGTCTGCAATCTCGCCAACCTCACTGTCATCAACCTCTTCAACAACTCCATCCGCAACCCCCTCCCCACCTCCCTCTCCCATTGCACCAACCTCCTCCGCCTCGATCTCGGCCAGAATTACATCAACGGCACACTCCCCTCCGACCTCACCACCGCTCTCCCGAGAACCTTGGTCTACCTCAACCTCGCCAGCAATGAGATCACAGGCGATATCCCGAAGTCCATCGGGGAATTCACCGAGCTCAGGTCGCTCTGCCTCGACAACAATAAGTACACTAGCTTCCCTCTAGAGATCTCCAAGCTGACCAATCTAGAGGTCCTCACCCTCGCCACCAACAACTTCGAGCCGGCACGGCTCACGTTCGACTACGGAGCGCTCACGAAGCTCAAGTACCTGTGGATCTCGGAAGCAAACCTCATTGGCGAGATACCCAGCTGGATTGGCACTTTGCTGCAGCTCGAGCATATCGATCTTGGGACGAACAACCTCACCGGAGCGATCCCCACCTCCATTTGGGGGCTGAAGAACCTCAGATGCGTATACTTGAATGATAACAAGTTTAGTGGTGGAATTCCCGCCAAGATCGGAGCTTTGGGATTGGAGGAGATTGACGTCTCCACGAACAATCTAAATGGAAGCATCCCTCGAGATTTCTCCAAACTCGAGAGCCTGAGTATTCTCCGCATGCACTACAATAGTTTCTCCGGGGAGATCCCTGCCGGCATCAGCCGCATCACGTCGCTCTATGACATCCGGCTCTTCGGCAACCAGCTCACAGGTACGCTGCCGCCGGACCTTGGGAAGTATTCGCAGCTATATAACTTGGAAGTCGCAGAGAACAACATCGCCGGGGAGCTGCCGGAGACACTTTGTGCAAATGGTCAGCTGGAGTATATCTCCGCATATTCCAATCAGCTCACCGGGAAGATACCGGAGTCGTTTGGGAATTGCTCGACATTGAGGAGCATCAAGATTCAGCAAAACAGGCTCTCCGGCTACTTGCCGGCGAAGATCTGGTCGCTGCGGGACCTCAACACGCTGATGCTCAGAGACAATGATCTCTCCGGTGAGCTACCAGATAAGCTCCCGCTAAATCTTACGAGATTGGAGATATCCAATAACAGATTCTCCGGGAGCATCCCGATGTCTGCGAGGCAGCTGAATGCCATCTATGCGAGCAACAATGCGCTCTCCGGGGAGCTACCGAGCAATTTCTCGGGAATTGCAAACCTCCAGCAGATTCTGCTGGACGGCAACATGCTCTACGGTGACATCCCCCCGCCGATCAGCGAGCTGAATCACTTGACGACGCTCAACCTCAGCCGGAACCAGCTCACCGGAGTGATACCAGACACTATCGGGAGCCTGCTGGAGCTCAACTATCTCGATTTGTCAAGCAACCATCTCTCCGGCGAGATACCAGACAGCTTCAACAATCTTAAGCTCAATGTGCTCAACCTCTCCTCCAACAGCCTCACCGGCCCGATCCCGTCTACGCTGCGCATCGTGGTCTATGACCGGAGCTTTCTCTCAAATTGGGGACTCTGCTCCGGCACAACCACCCCACTCTTCAACCTCCCAAATTGCGGCATGGGATCAAAGAGATCCCACGAATTACCCAAGTGGCTCTATGTGTTGATTGTTGTCCTCGGCACGGTGACCGTGCTGGCGGTGACCTTGTTCGCTTTCTTCGCATTGCGGGACCTCAGTCGGAGAAGGCAGCTGTGGGACCGCAACTAGTCCAAGATCACCTCCTTCCAGTACCTGGACCTCACAGAGTCCAGCGTTGTCCAGCAGCTCATCCCCGAGAACCGCGTCGGCAGCGGCAGTGCGGGGGAGGTCTACCATGTATTGCTGGGGAACCGCGAGGGGGACGTAGTAGCCGTGAAGAAGATATGGAACAACAAGATGGTCGATTCGCGGCTTCAGAAGGAATTCCGAGCAGAGGTTGAGATACTGGGATCCATAAGGCACATGAACATTGTTAAGTTGCTGTGTTGTATTTCAAGCGAAGACGCGAAGATGCTCGTGTATGAGTACGTGGAGAACGGGAGCTTATACGACTGGTTGCACACTACGAAGAGGCGCGAGAGAGGGGGGCTGGATTGGCCACAGAGGCTGGAGATCGCGGCGGGAGCAGCCAAGGGGCTGTGCTACATGCATCACAATTGCGATCCGCCTGTGGTTCACTGGGACGTGAAGTCGAGCAACATACTTCTCGACGCGGAATTCCGGCCAAAGATGGCCGATTTTGGGCTGGCCCGGATTCTGACCAAAGGGATCGGAGAGGCCAACAGCTTCTCCACTGTGGCCGGTTCATTTGGCTACATGGCACCAGGCGAGACTTTGATTGGTTCTTTCAATTTGTCTAACAAATCCGATCAACTCAAATACCGCAAGATTAGGATTATATGAAATCAATAATCTTTGATATAGTTATTAATCGGTTGATCAATTCTGTCGCAGAATGCGCGTATTCGAGCAAGTTGAGCGAGAAGGTAGATGTCTACGGCTTCGGGGTGGTGCTGCTGGAGCTAACCACAGGGAAGAGAGCGAACGAAGGAGGTGGAGACAGGAGCCTCGCCGAGTGGGCATGGATGCATTTTCAAAAGGGAGGATCGGTGATGGACGCCATAGACGAGGAGATCAAGAATCCTATCTGGATTGACGAGATTACTGCCGTCGTGAAATTGGCAATCGCTTGCACGCGGACATTGCCGTCCACCAGGCCGACGATGAATGATGTGGTCAGTTTCTTGCTCCACTTCACCAACTCGCACAGTCCCAAGGAGAAGGAACGCGAGGAGAGCGAGCGCGGTCCTCTGCAGCACAAGGCAGGAGGACGGAGTCATAGAGGAAGAGAGATCAAAGAGGAGGAGAAAGAAGATAGGCATGGCTTGATAAGTTGTACCGTATAACGTATGTATCTATACGCTACGCGTATTTTCTTCTGTTTAGCAGAGGGCAAAACGCGATAGGTATACACAGGCGATGGAACGAGCAGAGTGCAGCTCGTATTCGTCGTTAACATTGACGTAGATTACAGAAATCACGACTGTAAATACGAATAATACATTGGTTGTACTTGATGGTCTGTGATAACTACAGACTTATCTATCGTGAATATTCTGCCTCTAGAAACATTACTGTAGACTTCATCAATTGAAAGAAAATAGAAAAGGATAGCATACGGACTAGAGCTGATGGAAAAGGGCAACCTATGGGCATAATTTATGGGACGGTGACGCAGAGAGGAGACCATTCAAAAAGGGATGCTGACTTCACGAAATCTCTATGAAGGGAAGACAAGTTTGTCTCCTCCACGATAATGTTAAGATAGTTTATAAAACACGCCGATGCCTTTCTTTCCACGAACCCACCGATGGAAAGAGAGAGCATCGCCGTGATGTTGATGGCAAGGTTCTTATCTTTGAAAAATGGGATTAAAGACAACGGAAGCCCGTGTAAGCTGTTGACCTTCGCAGCCAGTTCCATACCCTTTCCGTCCATTTCCAACCCCACGTGTAACTTTCGCAACTTGATGTTAAATTTAGTAATAATCGGAGTATAGCTTCTGGAAGTAAAGCTGCGTCAAGAACTCCAAGTATGTGTTTCAGGATTACAAAAAGGAAAATAATTTTCAATCTCAAAAATGTACTACTCACAATCTTACACATCCTACGGCCACGATTGCTTGTGATGATAGTTGACGCATTGAAACTTGCCACATCTCTGTGCATGATAAATGACATCATCTGACAACCGTAATACCAGATCTTAAATTCACTTTGTTATTTCCATTGAAATCATGGCGGATCTTTAGGTCAACCTGCCATAAGTTCAAGGATCTATCGTATATATAATTCAAAAACTTTTTTAAGCAAGCATAAGAACATCATAGAACATCGAGGCCAAATAGGCGCAAGTAGGAGGTTAAACCCGAGAAAACACAGCCACCGGACCTAGGCGCAAATGGAAACAACCCTAAGTAGAAGGAGGTCGTACTTTAGGTGAGAGATCAGCATCGAGAAAGAACATCCAAAATTCCCCTTCACGAAGGGAAAGCCATCTTCAACTCAACATGACATTCAAAAGTCGGCTATCATCGTCCACGAGGCCTCAAGTTCATTGAGTTCATCTTTATAAGTAAAACCTAAAAACAAGTGGACCTAAAGAGTCGTATAATTCATTAGAAAGCTCTGCAAGGGTTCGACAATAACCTAAAGAGCCCCATAAACAACCTAAAACCTCCTTTAGCTTATACCACAAGCATACTGATATCCTTGATTGATATAAACATCACTTGTTTCTGTATCAATCTTTACAGTGAAGTCCCCAACCCCATAAGTGGTCGCCCCCGTTCACATCGGTAATTGGCATCAAAGAGAAAAAGGTTACAAGGGAACCTCCAGCTAGTAAAAACTAAACCTCAAAAAGTCTTGTGCTCATTTTCAATCTCACTGCATGCTGCCTATGATTTTTGTACCTGAAAAAACTCTCTATACTTCTTGTTTTTTTGCTACCTTATGAGTCTGGACGATTGTACTAAATATTCTGGCTCCTAATGGGTTTATTTGGTAATCTTATGTTGTTTTGTTGTTTGTGGCATGGCTACCGAGAACTTTCCTAGTTTACTTTGATGAAATGAAATCATAATCTTTTATTAAAAAAAATTGAGCAACCTAAAGAGCACTCCTAGTAGATGTCCAAAGAGGCAATAAATCCAAACACAAAAGGCAAAAACATAGCAGATGTTTGGGGCAACATGCCATGAGTTTAAAGACCTGCTGTATTTTATTGGACCAACCTGCCATAAGTTTAGTAACATGCCTTATTTTTTAGCCCAAACTCATGACAGGTCTTATCAAACTGTCATGTATTTTAGGGGCTTCTGTTTTTATTCTTGAACTGATGCAAATCTCCAAAAGTCTTCTTCCTCCCCCCACTATTGATACATACAACACCACACCACCGCATCACTGCACACCACCACCATGCACTGCGTTACAGCTCAATGACACCATTGCCACCACTATCGCCGCACTACCACCGCCACCACGCTACCATTGCCGATGTGTGCACCACCAATGCACCGCTGAGTACCACAACAGCACATGCAGCCACCGCCACAGTTGTTGCTTGCTCGCACCACTGCTGCACGCACCACCTCTCACACCATCACAGCGCTATGCCACACCACTGCTGTGTGCACCACCACCGCTCACACCTGCAAATGTGAGGTGAAATGGTGCCCTTCCCTCTTAAATAAAGATTTTAAACAAAGTGAAATCCATGCAACTAATGTGATACTACGTGGGATGCTAATTTGAGATAGGTTTTGGGTGTATATACTACGTCTCTCACAAAAATAAGGATCAATTGGTCCAAGAAGCAACATGAAAACAATACTTTAAGCTAGTTTTTTTGGGAAAAAAGTTCATATCACTCATCAGAAAGCTCTGGAAGGGTTCGATAATACACAAATAAACAACCTAAAGAGCTTCATAGAACAGGCAATAAAGCCAAGTACAAAACGTAAAAACAACAAAAAGATGCTAGGGCAGACCCTCTGAAGGTCGATGGAAATTTCCAACAGCAAAAGAGAACGCTGGGGAGCTTTAAGATCGTGTACCAATGAGATTTCTGCAACAAAAGATATAAAGGAAAGGTAAAGGGAGGTACGTTAGTCATTGTCCAAATCAGAGAAGAGAAATGAGATTGTTTGAGCTATATCTAGCATTAATGAAGAACCCCTTTGAAGGCGTTTCACGTCTTACCTTCCGCATAAAGCACCAGGTCGAAGAGAGTTTAGGTTTTGGTTTCTATAAGGATGCGACTGTTAAAATAGGTGGTGATTTAAATAAGGTAACAGTCGGTTCCCATCATATCTATAGGCTGTGTTTGGTTGGCGGGTTAAGACGGGTTAAACTGGTAGAGGGTAACCCATTTTTGGATTTTGGGTTTTTAGATAGAGGGTTAAACTAGGGGTGGGTTAGAAGTGGGTTTAGGGTAATATGATTGTATTGAAGTTTGAAAAAGTGAGTAGTTATTGTGATGTGATTGTATTAAAGTTTGGAAAAATGAGTAAAAGTGGAGTAGTTTATAATTTTTATATGATATGAAGGTATATTATATTATTTTTTGATAGGATGTGATGATGTAAAATTGATTTATTTAGTTTTTAAAAAAGAATAAAGTGGGGCCCACGGGGAGAGGGGGATGTGGGGTAAGGGGGATAAACTCCCCAAAGGGGAGTTTAACCCGTCACCCGAACCCCCTAACAGTTCAAAAATCCGAGCCAGAAATTACAAAGTTTAAAGGTTGTTTAAAAAGAGGGATATATGCAAGGGTATGGATCCAATCGCAGAAAAGCTGAAAAATACTAACTTGAACATATAACAGGAGGATGGCTAGCTTCTAGAGGCTCTCATGGTTTCCTCTCCTTCCATCTAGCCCATATCCATCTTAGAACCATGAAGCCTCCAAGTGCATACACCTGCCACATGTTTTCCGGACACATGCCTCCAGCAGCTGATTCATCGAGTTCAAGTTTCAATAAGGAAGGAACCATGCCATTCGGACGTGCATCAGGGAAAGACACTACTGCAGGAGGACGTTGAGGTATCTCGTCAACTACCTCTGCCATATAACCTGTGTTTATAAAAGAGAGCAAAGTTCGCTATGATATTAGAATGCAGCAAATATCCAGAAGCCCAACTTAAATCATTTTTACCGAAAGTCATATGTATGAATATACAGGGACAGGAATAGCTTTTGCAAATTATGTGAAAGTTTCGTCATTCCATTTTTCATTAACTATCCACAGACAAACAGCCAGATGCTCGCACTAAAGGCACCCAGTGAATCAAAGTACATGGATACTTAAAAACAATATTTTGTCTATTTTCGAACCTTTAAAAAAAGATTTCAGAGCACATAAATCCAGCAACAAGGACAAGGTCGTTTAGCAATGCAGCGTGATCAGCACAGGGGCTGCACAAAATGGCAATAATAGGCGAGAATCCCTGGGGTAAGCCAATTATTGAATCAACCATGCAGCAATACGCACTGTCCTGCCATACGGCCTTCTACATTGGAAATTTTATAGTTGCATGATAAATGATAACATGGCCTCCCAATGATATCAGCTTAGTCCCCCTCACGTATATCAAAGAATTTAGAGGGCGAAAAAAGAAAACTGCAGTATTTGTTAGCTTGAATTTTTTTTTACGTATTTAGGCAATCCATTTTCTTTATTGATTTTTATTGATTTGGAGAAGGCTTATGATTCTGTCCCACGAGAGATTTTGTGGAGAGTTTTGGAGAAGAGACAAGTACATGTCCTATACATTAACCTCATAAAGGACATGTATGATAGAGCTTTATCTTGTGTAAGGACCCCGTCTGGGAAGACTGACTATTTTGACATCAACATTGGTTTACATCAAGGTTCAACTTTGAGTCCATTTCTTTTTACTTTGATTATGGACGAGTTGACAAGTCACATTCAGGATGACTTACCTTGGTGTATGTTATTTGCTGATGATATTGTGTTGATTGACGAGACTAGAGATGGAGTAAATGAGACGCTTGAGGTCTGGAGACATGCATTGGAGACTAAAGGATTTCGTATAAATAGGGCTAAGATGGAATATATGGAGTGCACCTTGATGGAAGCAATGGTGAAGGAATTGAGGTGAAGATTGGTGACAATAGCATTCGGAAGAGAGATTCTTTTAGATATCTGGGATCTATTTTGCAACATGATGGGGAAATTGATGGAGATGTTACTAATAGAATAAATGCAGGCTGGTTAAAGTGGAGAGGAGCCTTTGTTGTTCTCTGTGATAAGAAAATTCTTTTAAAAATTAAAGGAAAGTTTTACAAAGCAACCGTAAGACCTGCTATACTCTATGGATCTGAATGTTGGCTTGTGAACCATAGACATGTGCAGAGAATGGTTGTAGCAGAAATGAAAATGCTAAGGTGGATGTGTGGACACACATGTAAAGATAGGATTCGGAATGATGCAATCAGAAAGAAAGTTGGTGTAGCTCCGATCGAGGATAAGATGCGAGAAAACCGCTTAAGATGGTTTGATCATTTACAAAGAAGATCAATTGATGCACCAGTTAGGAGATGCGAGTGTTGGGATGTTGAGCCAGCTAAGAGAGGGCGAGGACGACCCAAGAAGTGTTGGAAAGAGACTATATGAAGGGATCTTAGTTTTTTGGATATAAGCTCGGGATTGACCCAAGATAGATCTGAATGGAGGCGAAGAATCCATGTAGTCGACCCTACTTAATTGTGGGTGATGGGAGAAAAGAAATCGATCCTTTAGACGTACCCGAGGGCTCTCTTATATAGGAGAATAGTCATGGGTTAATTACACTGAGAAAGAAGAAATTAGAATAAGACATACATAGTACGATATTTTAACTTAACACTCCCCCTCAAGCAGGAGCATATATATCTAGCATGCTCAGCTTGGACCAACACTTCTGAAAAGGACTTCGTGCTAGAGCCTTGGTGAAGATATTTGCTGTCTGATCTCCTATAGATATGTGGGCTGTAGATATGAGCCCCTTCTGCATCAGATCTCGAATGTAATGACAATCGACCTTAATATGCTTCGTTCGTTCATGGAAAGCAGGATTATTTGCAATGAATAATGCGGCTTGATTATCACATAACAGCTGCATAGGAAGAGGAACATCTATAGAAAGATCAGTCAACACCGATCTAACCCACATCATCTCTGTACTCCCTTGAGCCATTGCTCTATGTTCTGATTCTGCACTTGATCTGGCAACTACAGTCTGCTTCTTGCTTTTCCATGAGACAAGTGAGTGACCAACAAACACAGCAAATCCTGAAGTAGACTTTATGTCCGTGGGGCATCCTGCATAGTCAGCGTCTGCACACGTTGTTACCTCCAATGAACTGCCCCTACTGAATAGGAGTCTTGAACCAGGTGAGTTCTTCAGTCAGATATCTCAAGATCATATAGATAGCATCCATATGAGTCTTTCTGGGACACTCCATAAATTGGCTAACCTTGCTTACTGCAAACATAATATCAGGTCTGGTGATAGTCGCATATAGGAGTTTTCCCACAAGTTCCCTGTACCTCCTGCTATCGACTTCTTCAGTGTCATCATCATACAATTTCACATTTGGATCCATAGGCGTCATAGCTGGCTTGCACCCAGTCATACCTGTCTCAAACAGGAGATCCATGACAAATTCTAACCCCAAGAAGTAGCGAAGGGTGCCAAGATCCTTGGTCACAAATTCTTTACCTAGGAACTTCTTGACAACCTGAATGCCTTGAGCATCATCTCCTGTTACAATAATATCATCTACATAGACAAGAATGGCAATTGTACCTTGTTGTGTTTTCTGAACAAATAGAGAGTGGTCTGCAGTGGACCTCTTGAATCCCTGTTGCTCAATCAATTCTGACAGCTTTTGATACCAAGCTCTAGGACTTTGCTTAAGTCCATATATGGCCTTATGTAGCCGGCATACCTTCTGTGACTCCCCCTCAGCAGTAAACCTAGGTGGCTGCTGCATGTAAACTTCCTCGAGAAGATCTCCGTATAGAAATGCATTCTTCACATCAAGCTGGAATAACGACCAATCACGTGAAACAGCAACCGCTAGTAAAATCCAGAGCGTCGAGTGTCTCGCCACTAGAAAGAACGTGTCCTGATAATCTACCCTATATGTCTGGGTGAAGCCACGAGCCACCAACCTTGCCTTGTAGAGATCCACGCTCCCATCCGCATTATGCTTAATAGAAAATATCTATTTGCAGCTTACTATGGAAGCACAATGTGGAGGATGAACAATAGACCATGTCCCACGAGCTGTTAAGGCTGCCATTTCCTCTTCCATCGCCTGACGCCACCTGTTGTCATGTAATGCCTCCATATATGTTCTGGGTATAGTAGCCACGGACAGGCCAACAACAAACTTCTTGTACTCATCTGAAAGATGATCCAAAGAGACATGTGCTGCAATTGGATATTTAGCACATTGACGACGTGGCTTCCTCAGCGCAATAGGAATATCCAGATCATCCTCCACAGTGTCCTCTACAGCAGATTCACCCTGTAAAACTCCAGGGCCATCAGTAGAAACAGTGTTATCATGACATACCTCAGGCGTGCTGGAAGATGTGGACGGCTAATGAGCAGAAGTGCTAGTAGAAGATCTGCGCGTGTAAACAATGGGTAAAAATTTCGACTGAGGTGGTAGTGGTGGTGGAGGCGGTGTTGGTAGTTGAGTTTGACTTTTTGGGTCGGTTGATGTGGTAGACGGAGGTGGATGAACAACAATATCGTTTGCATTGTCAGTGGATAACCTGTCACCTGTAGGAGAAAAATACATGATAGACTCAAAGAAAGTGACGTCCGCACTCACATAGTATCTCCTATTTGTCGGATCATAACAGCGATACCCTTTTTGAGTACGAGAGTACCCAACAAACACACATTTGATAGCCCTTGGAGAGAGCTTATCACGACCAGGAGTACAATTATGCACAAATGCAACAGACCCAAAGACACGAGGTGTGAGGGAGAAAAGATCCTTCTCGGAAAATGCAATCAAGAAGGGGACCTTTTCTCCTAGAACAGTAGACGGCATGCGATTCACCAAGTAGCATGCAGTGAGAACCGCATCCCCCCAAAAGGAGTGAGGGGCACGACTATGGATCAACAGTGTGCGGGTGACATCAAGAAGGTGATGATGATGTTTGCGTTCCGCCACACCATTCTGTTGCGACGTGTAACTACAACAGGTTTGATGAATGATTCCCTGTGAGCTGAGGAAATCGGACAAATGCAGTGTTGAAAACTCTAAAGCATTATCTGTTTGACGTTGATATTGGTAGAAAAAATGTTATTAACCTCTAGAATGACTTTTCGAATAATAGCACCTGCTTCAGACTTCTGTTTTAACAAGAATACCCAAGATAATCTAGAAAAATCATCAACTGCAACCATATAATACCGATGCCCCTGAATATCAGGTATATGACTCGGACCCCAAATATCAAAGTGAAATAGTTCAAAAGACCGACTACTATAACGACTCGGACGAATAGGAAACGAAGACCTATGGTGTTTCCCAAGCTGACAGGCTTCACAATCCAATGCAATACGGGTAGATATCTGCGGCAAGACATGACACATCTTCTGCAGAGGCAGATGGCTAAATTGGAAAGGAATGGAGAAATGGATCCTGAGGGAATAGTAGTGGAGAAATGGATCATGATATAGCAAGCTTATACAAGCCTTTCTGCTCACGGCCACCAACAATCATCCTGCCAGTCAGTATGTCCTGAAACACAAAAGTAGAGGAGTCAAAGATGGCACAACAGTGTAAATCTTTTGTAAGTTGGCTAATTGATAACAGGTTCATCTGAAAATCTGGTGCATGTAAGACATTCTGAAGACTCAACGAAGATGTCAGGGTGATCTCCCCATAACCAACAATGGGTAATCGGACCCCATTGGCAATGACCACAGATCGTCCTGGGGCAAGTGACCTGTAGGTAGTAAACTGCCGTCTTTCGCCGCACATATGATGAGAGGCTTCGGAATCTATAATCCAGTCTGTCAGGTCTGAGCAAGTAGTACTAGTAAGTGCATAAAGGGTACCTGATGAGCTAGAATACGTTCTGGCCGAAGCGGCCGCATCCGTTGAACCTGGAGATGAAGACGAGGGTGTAACAATCATATCACGAAGGCGTGAGACGAGATCATCAAAGCGAGCAGCTGGAAGAGGTGCAGTTGTAGTCTCAGTCTGCTCTGCCACCTGTGCAGTGGCGGGATACCCATTTTTGTGAAAGCACGTCTCCTCATAGTGGCCTGGTCGATGGCAGTGAGTACAGGGGCCACGGTGTCTGCCTCCCCCTCTACCACGAGGTCCACGACCTCGAAAATGTGATGCTCCTCCTCTGCCACGAGTGGCAGCCATAGTTGTAGGAGTAGATTGGGCTGTAGACGTCGATGTAGTGGGAATCCTACTCAATCTCTTATATACCTCCTCCATTGGAGGAATAGACTCGCCAGTCAGAAGTTGAGTACGTGCAGCATCGTACTCTGAATCAAGGGAAGATAGAAATACTCCAGTCATCGTAGCATTTCTGTAAGCTTGATGTTGCTCCGTACCGGTAGTGATCGGCATGAAGCTATGCAGTCTCTCGAACATGCCTCGTAGATGAGAGAAATGTGCATGTAATGGCTTCCCATTCTGTTTTGTAGAAAAGATGTCGAACTGTAACTGGAGAATTTTGCTCTCATTATTGGACTGCCCATATATCGCAGCCAGGATATCCCACATAGCCTTAGTTGTGGGTTGGTTCACAATATCATTTGCAATCCGTAGTCAGCGTCCCAGATAGCCAGATACGGGCATATGCATCATCTTGCTTCCATGTCGCATTTGTTCCAGTCTTGCCCTCCGGCTCAGATTCAGTCAGAATGTGCTCCTTGTTGTGGCACTGCATAAGGGTGTGGAACTGTATAGAGCATAGTTCATAGTTGGTCCCATCCATCTTGATAATAGGGGCTGGGCCTTTGAAGGCACCCGAGGATGTAAACACGTCACCCTTGTTGTCTGACATGATTGATGAAGAGCCTAGGACTGACGTAGAGAACCAAGTAAATGGTCTACAGAATCATATAAGGGGAAGGTTGTATGTGTAGACTCATACAACCATCCCGAGGCCTTGTTGAGGTGCTGACCTGATTTATGAACCTCCGGAAGAGGTCGGCTAGACCCGCAGTGGCTGTGAAGACACCTAGACCTCACCGGAGTTTAACACGGTGTCGCTAGGGCCACTGGGAGGTGTTGTACGGGCCCTTTAGGGGTGCGCGTGGCCGCCAGAAGCGCTGCGGAGCCGCTAGGGCGGCGTGGAACCGCCTGGGGGGTGGGCTGCGACTGGAGAGGCACTGGACCGTCGAGAAAGGCGGGAGGAGGCGCCTAAGTCGGTGCAGGAGACCGCCTGGGAAGGCGGGGCGGCCCTTGGCGCGTCGCGGGATCGCCGAGTGAGGCAGGGGGCAGCGCAGAATCACCGAGAGAGGCTGGGGGCGGCGTGGGATCGCCGAGAGACCGCCTGGGGCGGTGCGGAAGGGAGCCCTAGGGCGCGAGCGGCGGCGGGGGGAGGGGGTGGAGGGGCTTAGGGTTAGGGTTTTGGGTGGTGGTAAACAAAACCCCGGTCTAGGACCGCTACTCAGATACCATGATGAGAGAAAAGAAATCGATCCTTTAGACGTACCCGAGGGCTCTCTTATATAGGAGAATAGCCCTGGGTTAATTACATGATAAGTACACTGAGAAAGAAGAAATTAGAATAAGACATAAAGAAGAAATTAGAATAAGACATACATAGTACGATATTTTAACTTAACAGTGGGAAAAGGCTTTGTTGTTGTTGTATTTAGGCAATCAATTTTCACTTGTCAAATTGCAAAACTTACTACCATCCTACTACATGCTAGAGTTGTGGAAATGACGATTTCCCTCATGGATTGCGTACTACTTAAAGCACTTTAATAAATCACAAGGTCGGGTATTAGTAATGAACCCCATAAAAAATATAGGATAGTGTCGCATACAATATGACAAAGTGCCAGAACCCTTCACAGATAGAGGAAGCTTGTGCACTTGCTTTCAGCACTTCAAACAAGTCAGAACTTATGGTTTATGTATCTGTTGGACAAGACATCAGATGGTAGTTCTACTGCCTTCTCAACACCATATATAGCGAGAAGATTAAGACTAAAGGAAATCCGATATAGTTGATACTAGAATTGATATTCCCTGATCAATGAAAAGACCTTGAGGCTCGTTATATAGATGGAATTCTAGGGCTAGGGTTACATAAAGGCGCAACTCCTAAATAGTGAGTCGCCCGGAATGCCCCTAGAATTAGGGTTTACAGCTCAGTATTCAGCACTCCCCTTCAAGCTGGAGTATATATATCAATCATGCTGAGTTTGTTGCAACATTTCTCGAATTGCATGTGCGCGAGAGGCTTGGTGAACATATCTACAGTCTATTGTTTAGAAGGTACATTGTGAGTATGAAGCAACCCTCTCTGTATCAGATCTCTAGTATAGTGGCAGTCAGCTTCCACGTGTTTGGTGTGTTTGTAGAACATAGAATTGTTGGTTATATGCATTGGTGCGCAATTATCGCCTCTAAGTTCTATAATATTGCTAGAAGTGATATGAAGATCAGTAAGTAGGGATCGAATCCATACTAGCTTTGTAGCAGCATGAGTCAAGGCTCTGTATTCACTCTCATCACTTGAGCGAGACACCATTGCTTGTTTCTTGCTCCTCCAAGTAACAAGGCTTCCTTCCAACTAAGTGCAGAAATCTATAGTAGATTTTCTATCTATCATGCACCCTCCATAGTCTACATTAGAATATGCCATATGTTGAAGTTGTTGCCTTTGATGAATAGTAGTCTTTCGAAACAGAGGACTTGATATACCTTAGAACCATCATACACGCATCGAAATGAGCTGGAGTAGGAGTCTGTGAACTAGCTTAATTTTCAAATAGTAAGAGATATATATGGTCGGGCGATGATAAGATAGAGTAACTTGCCCACTAGGCGTCTATACTAAACAGTGTCTTCGATCTCCCCAAACTTGCGCATGTGTCCATTTAAATCCATGGGTATCTCTGCGAGCTTGGATCCTAGCATCTATGTTTCTAAAAGTATATTCGTAGCATACTTCTTTTGTAATATGACTAAACCTCGTTTGTACCTAGAGATTTCAGTCCCCATGAGGTATCTTAGTGGCCCAAGTCTTTGAACACAAATTGTCTGTTAGCTACTTCTTTACTTGCAAGATACCATCAGAGTTATCACATGTGAGGATGATATCATCAACATAGACAATCATTGCCACGGTCCCTTTTCCATTCTTTTTTATGAATAAAGAATGGTTTGCCGAAGATATGTTAAGACATGGGTTTTCTAGTACTTCTATCAGTTTATGAAATCATGTATGGAGGCTCTGCTTGAGTCCATATATGGTTGCGTAATAGACAAACCTTCAAACATATCCCTTGAGCCTCGAAGCCTAGAGGTTGTTGTATGTATACCGTTTCCTTAAGGTTGACATATATAAATGCATTATTTACATCAAGTTGGTGTAAGGGCCAATCAAGCTGCACCGCAATTGCCATGAGAATTCCTACTGTGGATAGACCAGCCACTGAAGACAAAGTGTCAAAGAAGTCAACACATAGGTCTACGTGAACCCATTTGCCATTGTCGTGCCTTGTAGTGAGAGACTGACCCCTCTGGATTGTACTTTAGTGTGAACACCTATCTTGGCCTCACCATCTTGGCATTGCCAAGTTGGTCAACTAGCATCCAAGTATAGCAGGAGATTAATGCAGACATTTCTTCTTCCATTGCTAAGCACCATCTAGACTCCTGAAGGGCCTCAGTATGAGTACAACTTACGAGGGATAACTTTACTAGAGATTGCCTCGGCAAATTATCTGTAGGAGGAGCCAAGTCCATAGGACACTAAAGCCAAGATAGGACGTTTGGTACACATGTACCAAAAAGAACATTGTTTGGTCCCCTTCTGTACTATTGGTAAATCAACTTAAGCATCTAGGGAGTCAACAGTGGTACATGTGTCTGTATCCATGGTTATAGCAGGACTATTAGTTTGTAAAGACTTATCGAAGAACATATCTGAAGAGATGATGCTGGCTCATAAGGGGTGTATCCCTTTACAGTACTAGTCTTGTGAAGATAATCCTATGGAATAGTTACAGGAATTTGAGCATTGTAGGTTGGTGAGGGAGGAACATGTGTGTCAAGACATGGAGTAGTATGGAAGAGACTTAAAGAACGTAACATCCATACTTATGTAGTATTTTCTAAACCAGAAATCGTAGCATCTATATCCCTTATGATTCCTGGTGTTGAAATTTAGAATGCGGAAGCGAATCGATGAACAGAGCAAGAAATAAAGAAATACGAACCATCGAACACAGGGATTTTATGTGGAACCCGACTCCCTAAGGAGTGGGATGAAACCACGGGAGAAGGCTTCAAAGGGCCGAGTATTCTGTATTGAATTTCCCATCGAGTACAGGGGGTGTGGGGCTCCTTATATAGCTCCACAGACAGATCGGAGTCCCAAAGATAGTAGATGTGAGACTTGTTGGAGAAAAATAAAAGAGTTGTTTATTCATGTAACCCTAGACTCTCTTATATAGGGGAGAGACCTATGGGTAAATTACATAAGATAGAAAAAGATACATAGGATTGTAGAAATATCTCAACACTCCCCCTAAAGATGGAGCATAGATGTCAATCATGCTCAGCTTGGATGAACACTTCTGAAATGACCCCCTGAGTAATGCCATGGTAAAGGTATTTGTTGTTTGCTCTCCTGAACGATCATGAGAGGTAGAAATCAGACCCTTCTGGATCGTATCTTTAGTGTAATGGCAGTCTACCTCAATATGTTTCGTTCTCTCATGGAATGCGGGGTTGTTGGCAATGAAAAGAGCGACCTGATTGTCACAGTGGAGGTGCATGGGAAGAGGCACCTCTATAGTCAGATCAGTAAGAACATATCTAAACCACATCATCTTTGTGCTAGCATGCGCCATAGCCTTGTATTCTGACTCAGCACTCGATCTGGAAACCACAGTCTGCTTCTTGCTTTTCCATGAAACCAGGGAATTCCCTATAAACACAGCAAAGCCCGAGGTAGACTTTCTATCCTTCGGACATCCAGCATAATCTGCATCTGCACATGCTGTAACTGAGAGAGATGTACCCTTGTTGAAAAGAAGTCATGTACCAGGTGAAGTCTTCAAGTATCTCAGAATCATATGGATTGCATCTATATGTGCCTGTCTGGGCTGCTCTATAAACTGACATACTTTGCTCATAACAAAAGATATATCAGACCCGATGATGGTCACATATAGTAGCTTTCCAACAAGCTCCATGTACCTCTTCTTGTCGACCTCCTCAGTGTCATCATATAGCTTCATGGTCAGGTCAATAGGAGTGGTGGCAGGTCTGCAATTTGTCATGCATGTCTTTGAAAGAAGATCTGTAACATACTTCCTCTAAATCATCACAAGACCTCGTTGGTTCCTGGGAAACTCTAGCCCAAAGAAGTAACGTAGATGTCCAAGATCCTTGGTCACAAACTACTGACTCCTTGGCACCCTGAATGCCCTGCTTGTGATCCCCTGTAACAATAATGTCATCAACATACACAAGAATGACAATACTACCTTTCTGGGTCTTCTGCACAAATAAGGAATGATCGGCAGTCGATCGCACAAACCCATGTTGCTCTATCAAGTCCGAGAGCTTCTGGAACCATGCTCTTGGACTCTACTTAAGGCCATAAATAACCTTGTGTAGCCTGCAAACCTTCTGACACTCCCCCTTAGCAGCAAACCTTGGTGGTTGCTACAAGTAGACCTCCTCCTGTAGATCACCGAAAGGAATGCATTCTTCACATCAAGCTGATATAGGGTCCAATCTCGTGTCACAGCAACGGAAAGAAGAATATACAGAGTCGAATGTCTGGCCATTGGAGAGAAAGTACCTTGATAGTCCATCTCATATGTCTGGATGAACCCACGTGCCACAAGTCTCGCCTTATAGCGATCTACACTGACATCCGCACGATGTTTCACGGTGAACACCGATTTGCATCCCATAACGGATGCGTCAACTGGAGCAGAAACAAGACTCCACGTGATTGTAGTGCGGCCGCCACCTCCTCTATAGCCAAGCACCAACGACTATCCTTCAATGCCTTCTCATAATTCCGTGGAATTTCCACATCAGATAGGGATGCTGCAAACCGTTGAAAATCCCCTATTAGATGATGAAAAGAGACCTGAGAAGCAAGGGGGTAGGAAGCACAAGATCGCTTCTGCTTACGAACTGTAATAGGAATATCCAGGTCAGAGGAAACGTCCTCCATCTGTGTGCTATGTTCCTGCAATGATTCCTGCATAGATATAGCTCTAGACCCATCGTTAGATGCTATATTATCAAAACAAACCTGGGGCTCCGTGGATGATGGATGATGGCCATGAGCAGAAGCAGCCCGACGAGTGTAGAATTTTGGTAAAGATGGAACAAGTGGCGCATGTGACTGGGTAGTAGGAGGGGGTGGAGGAAGTAGTGGAGGAGGTGGTGGAGGTGGTACAACAGACACGGGAGGAGGTGGCATGTAGACTTCATCATCTGAGTCCGATGAAGCCAATCTATCACCTGTAAGGGAGAAATACATCACAGACTCAAAAATGTGACATCAACACTAATATAGTATTTTCTGCGCAAAGGGTCATAACACAGGTATCCCTTCTGAGTCCTGGAGTACCCAACAAACACACATTTGACAGCTCTATGAGCGAGCTTGTCAAGACCAGGAGTCAACTGGTGAACGAAAAAACAGATCCGAACACACGAGAAGTGAGTGAGAATAATTCCGTCTCAGGGAAAGTTATGGAGAGAGGAATTTTCTCACCCAAGACAGACGAGGGCATACGATTCAGCAAATAGCATGCTGTGAGAACTACATCACCCTACAATAAATGTGGTGTACGACTCTTAATGAGAAGAGTCTGAGTAACATCAAGAAGATGACGATGCTTCCTCTCAGCAACACCATTTTGCTGAGAGGTGTAAGGACAAGATGTTTGATGGATAATCCCTTTAGATGAAAGAAAATGAGATAGATCACGAGTACAGAATTCCAAAGCATTGTCAGTTCGCACAAATTTCACAGAGGTAGAGAAAACATTCTGCACTTCAGTAATAAAGGTTTTGATCACATCCCCTGCTTCAGATTTATTTTTCAAAGGAAACACCCATGACAATCGTGAAAAATCGTCCACAGCAACAAGATAAAATATGTCTCCCTGGTGATAAGGCACACGACTAGGACCCCAAATGTCAACATGAAATAACTAAAAATGGGAGCTACTGCTCCGACTCTGACGACTAGGAAAGGCAGACCGATGATGCTTTCCCAACTGACAAGCTTCGCACTGAAAGGAAGAACTGGGTGAAATCTGCAGCAGCATATGACACATCTTCTGAAGAGGGAGATGACCAACCGGAGGTGCCAAGTAAACGGAGAGACTGATCCCTACGAATAAGAAGATATGCCTGCATAGGGAGTCCAAACCAAACGATAAAGGTCACCCTTCTCACAGCCACACCCAATCACTTTACTCGTAAGAATGTCCTGAAAAACAAGAGACGAAGTGGTCAAAATAGCTCGGCAGTGCAAATCCTTTGTAATCTGACTAATAGAAAGCAAATTCATAGAGAAATCCGAGCATGTAGCAATTCTGCAGATGCATCGAAGGCGTCAACGTGATCTCCCCTATCCTGTGATCGGGGAATGAGTCCCATCAGCTATCACAGCTGTTCTCCCTGGCAGAACCTGTTTTTATGACTTAGGCTGATGTTTGTCTCCACATAGATGATGTGTCGCACCGAAGTCCATAATCCACTCTGTAATGTCAGATCCATGACAGGATGTAAAATCATAAGTACTCATGGTACTAGTTGTAGCAGAGGTATTGGCAGAAGTTGAGGCTGCCACATCTGAATGATCTCCTGAAGATGGTGAAGCGGAAGAAGGTATAATATCCCTCAACATGGCCACGAGATGATCAAACCTCTTATCTAAATTAGAAGCAACAAGAGACTCAATCTGCTCTGCAATGCAGGTTGATGCCAGGAACCCATGCTTGGAATAGCAAGTCTCCTCAGTATGACACGGGCGATGACATGAAAGTACAAGACTGACGTGTGCGACCTCCTCTACCACGAGGTCCACGTCCATGGAAGGAAGAATGGCCTCCTCTGCCTCGTTAAATTGCCATGGTTGAGGAAGTCTGACTAGAGGCTGGGGAAGGAATAGTAATCTTGTTGAGCCTGCGGAACGCTTCCTCCATGGGAGGGATGGTGGCATCTGCTAGAATATGGGAACGAGCAACATCATATTCAAGGTCAAGGGCTTCTAGGAATACCCCAACCATGGTAGCATTCCTATATGTCTTCTACTACTCTGGAGTTGTCGTTAGAGGCATGAAACTGTGGAGTTTCTCAAACATCCCATGTAAGGATGTATACAGTGAATGCAGAGGGTGCTCGTTCTACTTGATAGTGAATATGTCATGCTGAAGTTGGAGAATCTTCGTCTCATTCCTCGCTTTACTGCGAGGATATCCCACATCGCCTTAGTAGTACTAGTATGTTGATGTAACACATCATTGGCGATTTCAATCATCAATGTACCAGAGAGCCAAACTTTGGCATAAGCGTCGTCCGCCTCCCACGAGGCATTTACCCCAGTCTTCTCCACTGGCTCTTCCTCGGTAAGAGTATGTTTCTTACCATTTGACTTCATCAGGCTCATAAACTGCATAGCCCAGAGCTCATAATTTGTCCCGTTCATTTTGATAATAGGCGATGGACCTCTGAATGTGCCTGTGACGGGTACATCGACTTTGTTTTCATACATCTTGTCAGATGTATAAAACAAGGGTTTTGTATACCAAAGAATCAATGTTTACACAAACATACATAGATTTGAATGCATATGTAGACTTATGCACTCAAATCCATTAATCAAGCGAAGATCCTAATGCCAGAGCGCGTATACGCAGCACATGGACAAGGTTCACACGCAAAGGGACGGTGTGAGGGCGCTGCGCCAGGCGGACCGTGCTCACGGTCGAACTGCGCGCATGCATCGGAGCGTGCTCGGAGGCGCAACGTACGATGTGGCGACGCACAATGAAGCGGCGTGCATGGAGGCGACGATGCGCGAGGAGGCACCGCTACGCTAGGAGACGTCGTAGCGCGCGTAAAGGCTGGAACGCGGTGACAGGGGCGACGCCCGAAGACGAGAAGGGTGGCACACAGAGGCGGAGAGGGGAGAGAAAGTGTGTGGCGGGTAGGGTTAGGGTTTCGGATACGATAGCTCCGATCTAGGACCGCCACTCTGATACCGTGTTGGAGAAAAATAAGGGTTGTTTATTCCTGTAGCCGACTCGACTAGGCCTAGTCGGCCCTTAGTCGGTCCACCCGACTAGTCGGCCTAGTCGGCCGACTAATCGGCCGACTTTTACAACAACCTTTTTTTATTTTTTTGTCTTTCACTTTTTTTAAAGCAGACATTTCTAATATACTTAATGTTATATTTAAAGTCAATTACTTCTTTTGTTTCATCATGATGTCATATAAAATGTACAAATATATGTATATACATACGAATATATGTATAAAAAACTGATTTATATATTTAAAATAATTAAAAATTCAAAACTGACTAATGACCGACTAATTCCGACTAGTCGTCCGACTGCCGATTAATCCTTAGTAGGTGACCCCGCCGACCGAGTACCGACTACCGCTTTATGCAACCTTGGGCTCTCTTATATAGGGGAGAGACCTATGGGTAAATTACATAAGATAGACAAAAGAAATAAAATGACTGGAAAAGATGCATAGGAATGTAGAAATATCTCAACAAGACTAAACATAAGTGGATGGTAATTGGATCCTAAAGAGATCCAATTACCACTCTATTACATTCTCCAACACTCCCATTCAAGATGGAGCTGAGAAAGCTAAGGCTTGCAATAAAAAGAAAAGGTATACATCACATCTTCACATGATACATCAAAGAACATATGTCCGTTGCTGGTAAAAGACCTCGCTTGATGATGGGTCTGCGACTTTCAGATCACTGGAACATATTCTCTGCCATGCTTGTAGAGTCATTGCGATATTAGGTCACTGGAACGTATCTCTATCGTACATGCAAGTCACCGCAACGTATCTCTGTCGTGCCTGGAGAAGAATCGCAATATAAGAAGTCCAACGCAGAGTAATAGTCGAGGATAGACACCCGACGAAGTAGTCGATACTCGATGAAGACGGATGATCGCAGTAGCAGTTTGGAGTGTCGATCTGTCAATTATGGTCGGGCAGTAGAAGTCCTAAAGAATTCATCTGGATTCCCCCTTTCTCCCATACTTGATAGAATAAAGAGCATGGAACATCAAGTTGGGAGAAATTAAACATGCATTTTTTTGTACAAATTAATCCCCATTTTTACATACTGCTTCTTTTTTTGTACATAGCCCTTTTTCTCAAGACATTCATCTTTTTTTTATTTTCCCTCTTTTTTAGGCAAAATAGGCCCCCAAGTGGGCCAAAACATTTCCAACCACTTATCCCCACCTTTTACATATGGCTTCTTTTTTTGCACAAATTAATCACCTTTTTTATGTACTTTTTTTAAGTAGCCCTTTTTTTAACCCATTCATCTTTTTTTCGTCTTTCCCTCTTTTTTGTAAAATAGGCCCCAAGTAGGTCAAAACATTTCCAGCCACTTACCCCTCCCCCCCCCCAATTTTGTTTTACATATAAGGGCTCGTTGGGCCGAAAGCAAAGAAGAGCAACCTCTCTTTATCCCCCCTTCTCTCTTTTTTTTGCCTTGTCTCTTTCTCTCTCTCGACTTTTCTAAATAAAGCCCAATTGGGCCGAAGGTACAACGGAAAGGGGTAGGGCTCCTCACCCATCGTCTTATGAAGAACACATCAAGGGTTTTGGAAACCCATGCTGTCGTCTATAGCTTGAGGGAGAAGGGTTCACACACCGTCGCCTGTTGGGATGGTCTTCAACTAGAGATAGGATTAAGCTGGGAGGCGGGGCCGTCGCCTAGAGCTTTTGGACTCGTTGTCGCATCATGCTACCAAGGACTCGGATGGGGGCTTACGTTGTCGTCGCACGATCGGGGTGGGGGGGGGTATCTAAGTGGTGATCTGGTGAGGAGCTCATTGGAGGTTGCGACTTTGGGTGTCGGGGTCACGTTCTTCTTTTCTCTTTTTATTTTTGTGTGGAGGAGCATTGTTGGAGGTGTCTGTATCAGGACTCCTCACATTGCTGGAGGTGTCAGAGGAGGTATGCTAGGGTCGAAGTCAAACCCTAATCTCACCAAAAAATTATGAAGTGTCTGAAGATGTCCTAGAATTAGAGTTCTAAGAACCCTGTATTTTTTTCTCAAACTTGACGATTTTCGAAACTTGTACAGATTTGCGGAAAACTCCAAAATATGAACAAGAACATGAATTTAATCTCCATCGTGCACAATATAATATCAAGAACAAAATAGAAACTTGAAAAAATTGAATCGTAGAATCGAACCGCTCTGAGAAGAAAAGAACATCTTCACTATAAAACCCTAGAATCGACTACTCTTATGCCATGTTGAAATCTAGAATGCGGAAGTGAATCGATGAACAAAGCAAGAAATAAAGAAATATGAAACATTGAACACGAGAATTTTATGTGGAACCTAACTCCTTAAGGAGGGGGATGAAACCATGGGAGAAGGCCTCAAAGGGCCTAATATTCTGTATTAAATTTCTCATTGAGTACGGGGAGTACTGGGCTCCTTATATAGCCCCACGGATAGACCAGAGTCCCACAGATAGTAGATGTGGGACTAAGCATGGGTGTGGATAATTGGATCCTCGAGAGATCCAATTACCACTCTATTGCATTCTCCAACACTTGGCATATCCTAAGAAAACACATTTTATAGCTCCGGCAGCAAGTTTGTTCATTTGAGGACCAAGTATAGGAACAAAGGCAACACATCCAAAAACCTTTGGAGGAACATGAAACAAGCCTTTCTTGGGAAGAGGGCCTCAATAGATACATGCTCGTTAACGGAGGTGGGTGGCATTCGATTTATAAGAAATGTACTGGTAAGAACAGTGTCACCTTAGCATGATAATTGAGTAAAAGGGGGAACGCATAATGTCAAGGATATGCCAATGCCTACACTTAGCCACTCCATTTTGTTGGGATGCATGAGCACAAGTAGTCTGATGTAACATCCCATTTCATGAAAGAAAAGACTGCGTGTCATGAGAAAGAAATTCCCCAGCATTAACATATCAGGAGGTTTGATTGTTGTACCAAACTGATTATTTATTTCATTAATAAATCGAATAATAGTATGAAAGACATCAGACGTAGTTCTCATATGTAAGTCCATGACACACGAGAAAATCCATCTATACAGACCAAATAATATATGTTTCCCAAACGATCAAGATATAGACTAGGTTCCCGCACGTCAAGATAGACAAGCTCAAAAAGACTATAAGAATGGATGATCCCATATGGTGGAAAAGAACTTTTGTGATGTTTCCAAAGCTGACAGGCCTCACACTCTAGGTTGACAGTGGGAGGGAGCTGGGGAAGAACACGATGAAACTTTTGTAGAGATGGATGGCCCAAGCATTGGTGCCAGAAAGCACCAAAAGACGTTGAAAAAGGAGTCTCAGAGTAAGTGCAGATCCAGATGATTGCACAAGATGATAGACACCTCCGTCACGACCTGCACCAATCGTCCTCCTAGTCAGTATATCTTGGAAAACACAAGAAACATCATCAAATATCGCTCAAACGTTAAGCTCCTTGCAAATCTGACTGACAGAAAGAAGACCGATGGAAGACTCTAAGACAAATTTAACATTATTGAGCTTGGAGTTAGGGATGAGATGGATATCTCATGTTTCCCTTTATTGGTGAAAATCTGCCATCTCCAACTTGTACAAACCGTCTGGGAAGGATGTTGAGCATCTGATGTAGGAGAGTTTGTTCCCCTAGAAGTGAGTAACGTGACAATCAACCACTCTATTTGGGTAAATTTATTTGCGGAAGCAACAAAGATACATGTATGAGCTACAACTGTCTTTGGAATATCGCTCTAATATGAGTAGGAAGACTCGCTCAGGTGGAGCCTAATCAAGCGCGGCATTAGATCTCCAAAGTCCCTTTTAGGAATTGCTACAGGAGGGCTATTACCCTCAATAGTAGCTCGAGCAATGGGAAAAATTAACTATGTCTATTATAGCACATGGCATATGTGTGCTTGAACTTGTGATAGTACATTAAATTGTGCTTCGGCCTCGTCTTATGTCGAAGCGACCCTGGCCACAGCTTCTGAATAATCCATGACCTCCTCGCTCGGATGGGGCAACCAAAACCGAAATCTATCCTGAACTTCAATAGTGGTGCCAACGGTTGGGACAACAACGCGGCCTTATGTGTTATATACCTCCTCAATAGTGAGGAGGATTGCCACAGTGATCATCTAGTCGCAGTTTGCAGTTTAGCTAGGATCGAGTCCAGCTAGGAATGTCAAAAACGCCATGTGCTGGAAATGTTGCTACTATGCATGGCATGTGCATCCTAGAATGCAAGCATCAAGCCCGACTTGATTTTAAGAGAAAGTACTCAGTGAGGAAATGCCCGACTTGCTTCATATTCAGCATGTCTGATACATTCTAGTGAATTATTCTCCTAACCATATGTGGCTTGAATGAAAGTCCACATGTCGCATAATGGTCTAGTATACCAGCTCATCCACAATATTATCGATGACGTTGACCATGATTCAAGAACAGACCATCTTGTCATCCTTCCCCATGTGGCGTAGCTCTGACTCCAATTGAATATGCTCCTTGCCGTATCTGCATATGATGATGATAAACATATGGGACCTCTTGGGATAGTTGGTCTCGTCCAACATAGAGATCGATCCAAATAAGGGTATGCAGTTGCTCCCTCCATATCCCTAAGATGTTACTTCTGACTGGGACATCTTTGATTGAGGTGTTAGGCCTACTGTAGAAATATTTGACAAAAAATCCAAAGATTCTAAGGTCATATCCAAACCTGTGGGGGTTAGTGGATTGAGGAGAGGTTGGATGGAGGCAATGGGTTAATTATTTGGTGGAGAACGGATGTTGAGATACCGTGCACGCTAGTGCACGATGTCACGATGACAACATGAAGTGATGGAATGACAACATAGGGAGGTGGCATTGGGGTAGTGACGAGCAAGTTATCTGTGAGCAGATCGGCGGGATGGCAACGTAGGGAGTTGAGGGCAGGGCATTAGTGGGGTGGTTGCGTTGTTGAACTAGGCAGTGGTCGAGGATCAGGGGTGGGCTAAACATGACAGGGGATCGAGGGTGGGCTAGGCGATGGTATTGGATTAGGAGTAGGCTGGGGTTGGGTAGGGGATTGGTGGGTGGGCTGAGTGTTGATTCGACGTGGATAATGTTGGGGGTAAGCAATGTTAGGGGTGGGTTGTGGTGGGGGGATTGAGGGCGATGGGATTGCAAGGGTCAGGGGCGGGGGATAGGGGGCAATGGGATTATAAAAAGAGGCGATGGGAATGTAGGGGCGACGATGGGATATTGCAGTGATCGAGGTTGCAAGAGTTGCAAGGGAGGAGTCATGGTGGCAAGCATGTTGGGATAGCAAAGGTCAAATGGCGAAGGCATGGACATGTGAAAATGGTGGCATGGTCAAAGCGGCGTGGTCGGAGCGGCATGACCGGATGGTGGCAGCGACGTTGGGCGAGGGGGGGGGGACATCCGACGGGGGGATCGGAAACCCTCTCTGATACCAAAGTCGAAATTTAGAATTGATATTCCTTAATTAGAGAGAAGACCCTATGGTTCCTTATATAGATGATGTCTTATGGTTAGGGTTACACAATGAGGTGACTCATAGATAGTGAGCCACTCAGAATACACCTAGAATTAGGGTTTACAACTCAGTATTATTCAACAAAAAGAAAGCCTAAACAAATCCTAATTGATTAACGCTGGACTATCTAAGTCCCTCCTAGTTAGATATAACGATCTGTCTCCATGATAATCACTAAAAAAATTAGTGATAAGTAACTTCAATTAAGTAAACCATAGAAATAATGTGGCTTCATCCACATACTTCGGCTTAAAAATCGATCTTCCAACAAGTTGGATTGGACATGGAATATACATTTTTCAATTATTATTGTTAGTGATGTATTTACGATTCATGTTTCTTCATCGTTACCCCTTTAGGGGTACCTATGTATTTTCCTATTTTTGAGCTCTCTAGGGTTCCATCCTATATAAGGACCCCTAGATCTAATATTGAATAAAGTACCTCATTTTCATTCTTTCATTGTTTTCCACATGGTATCAGAGCAGTGGTCCTAGACCAGTGTTTTGACCTAGAACTCGCAGCCACCACCAGCTCTAGGTCTGCACAAGGTCCTCCTTAGGCATCTTACTCGTGCACTGCACGCACGCCCTAGAGATAGGCAAATCCCTTGGGGGGGCTTCCTCGTGTGGCTAGCCACCACCTGCGGCTATCGTACCTACCGCCATCCACGACTGAAAGCCCCAGTGGGCCCCCAGCTCTCCGCCCAGTCTGTCATCAGACCTCCGACGGTGCCCCTTTGGGCCTCCAGATCTCCACCTAGCAGCCCAAGATACCTTTGAAGGTCACCACCAGCACCTGACGAAACCCTTGAGGGCTGTCATTGACCATCCAGCAGGCCTGTGACCTCCTATGGGCTCTCTCAAGCCCCTGTATGTGCTTGGCAGGTCCTACCAATGGGTGCTACCAGCCTTTTCCTGATCCAGAAGCAATTTTTGGCCCTATTGGCCATCTCACCATGGTGCAAGGACCTCTAGAACTTCGACCAGCACCGCATGCCTCCATCATCCTGAAACGGTGATTATGTCACATATATGCTTGATTAAACCAATTGATATTTTCTAGGTCACTTTTTCTTAACCTATGCGATCACCATGGCATCCACATAGATCAAACCCGTTTACATAACTTCTTCTGTGATGGTACATTGCACTTCTATCAAATTGAAAGGATCCGACAACTATGTACTATGGTCTCGATCCTTCAAGGTGTTCATTGGTGGTCAACATAAGAACTATGTTCTTACAAGGATATGTCGAAGGAGACAGACAAGGACTACGATGCCTGGTACGTTGACAACTGCCATGTTATTACTTGGATGACTAACAGCATCGATCGAAATATTGCTGCAAATCTTCTCTATAAGGAGTTTGCAACGGCGATGTGGAAGAACCTTGAGCATACGTACTCCCAGAAGACAACCAAGTCCGGGTTCTTGGATATTTATATGCAGATATGGTCAGCCACTCAGGGAGATTCTAGTCTCATTGAGTACTACATGCTTCTTACGAGCCTATTTGAGGAGCTTCTTATTTTTCAGCATGCATGTTGCGATAACCAGATGGGAGAACGTTCTGAATGGCGGGTCTATCGATTTCTTTCTAGACTGCATATATGATACAAATTTGTGAAGGATCAGTTTCTGGCGGCTGATATTCTACCTACCATTGAGACTATCTTTGGTCGATTGCAAGAACTTGTCACCTGCTAAGCCTCATCCCACTATTCCATATGCGGAGACCACCGCTTATTATGCATCGTCTGGAGATCATCTCGTTATTGACTTTCCTGCAAGAACTTGGTATTGTAGTCACTACTCCTATTCCCCTATATCGTGACAACAAATTAGCTATATATATTGCCGCTAATCCTGTGTTCCATGAGCGGACTAAGTATATAGAGATTGATTGTCACTTTGTTCGTGATGGCATACGAGGCAAGATTACTACGCCACAAATCACGACAGATCTTCAGCCGACAGATGTATTCACGAAGACTTTACCTAAGAAGCGCCTTTCGCGGATAACTTTCAAGTTGGCCATGATTGATAGATATGCTTCAACTTGAGGGGGAGTGTTAGTGATGTATTTACGGTTCCTATCTCTTCATTGTTACCCATCTATTGGTACTTATGTATTTTCCCATTTTTGAGCTCTCCAGGGTTTCGTCCTATATAAAGACCCCTAGACCTCTTGAATAAAGTACCTCATTTTCATTCTTTCATTGGTTCCATAATTATTTTTATTATTTATTTTAAATGATGAGGTTGAGTAACCATTAATGAATCTCATCTAAAATTTATTACAATAAAGTCAAGGTTTACACTTTCACGGATGCAGGATCACTCACGTGTATAACGCTCATATTATACACCAAATTCTCCACTTGGTACCTCCCGTCTATGAATATCAATGAGTTCCTCTCGCACCCAAGGTTTGAAAAAAACAAAAAACAGAACAAGGCGGTTTCCCTGGAATCGAGGCAAGGCATAGCCTCGAGGCGGTCAAGGCGTAAGCCTCAGTTTACAAGGATAAATACCTATAAAAACTACAATAAAATATATACTGCTGAAATTATATATATTCTAACTAACATATGATATATATATATATATCACTATAATATATGATGAAATTATAAAGATAGGACTACCGAAAGAAAAGATATACAAATGTACATGCCTTTTTACTAATTTTCCATCCAACTAGAGAATGAATCTATTGATATTCCCCTGAATTCTAACCATCTAACCCAAGTTGAAGAACTTGCGTATGCACCCCCTCCTGCCATACATAGCCCAACAAGATGAGAAATTTTTTTATTGAGGATTTTATTTCTATTTGGATATATGGATCTGTTTGTATGAGAGTAGTACATAAACTCCCCTTGAATTCTATCTTGTTTGTCATTCTCGATATAATACATAGCTCACTATGAGACAATTCCTTAAAAATAAGTTTGCGGATAATGTTTTCTAAGATATTTGTGGATTTGTATGTTTAGGGGTATAATTTAAGAGTTTTTGACATAATTGGGCATGTTTAATGGTAAATATGAACATGAAAGCAGACAAATTTAAGCATCCATGTTATATAATTATATCCTAAACAACTAGGCAAAACAAGATGGGGATGGAGCAGGGGCAGGGAGAGAGCGGGGCTCAGGCAGCGAGGCTCCTGGGCTCCCTAGGGGGTCGAGGGACACCAACATCATGGTGAGGGAGAGGTTGGGAGGTGGGTCTGGGGGAGTAGGCAGAGGGTCGTGGGATGCGGGCTCGTAGGATGCACCTCGGTGCTCTAAGTCATGGCCGATGGCGAAGGGGGTGTGGGGAAGGATTATTGGTGCTTCCGTTGTGGAGCGTTGGACCAACTTTCGAAGACTTGCCTCGTTCCAGAGATCATGTGTTTCCATTGTTCTACTCCAGGTCACCGGAGGAAGGATTACATGGCATAAGAGCCTGGGATGGTGGCGAATGCGGCAGTGGTGCCATCACCTTTCCGTAAGAAGATGTTGGTTGAGCATTTGTTGAAAGACCTAAAGCAACTCATTGTTGTTGTGGTCGAAGGAGCGTCGAAGGAGCGGAACCTGGGAGGTTGTGATCAGAGAAGGGGATGACGAGGTGCTTCTGGAGGTAGAAGATGCGATTAGAGCAGTGATGGTCGCTTGGGCTTCTGTGGCTTGTGTCCATGCCGCGGGAGGTGCGCTCTGTATTCGAGGGCTCTCGGCAAAGGGGGCGGGGCGGTTATTAGAGGGGTTTTCGAGAGGGCTCTACCCTCGGTGATGAGATGTCGGACCAGGTGGAGAAGGTCGCGATCGTCGGATGGGGCCCCCGAGCCTCATGGGTATCCTAGAAGGCCAAGATCCTTGGACTCCCCTTTAGATGCAGGAACCATGCTACCATTCGTGACGCGGTGAAGTCCATCGGTGAGCTCGAGGAGATCTGCTCCTCCGGATTGGATCTAAGAGAAGAACCGGAGATGGTGGTCAAGATATGTGGGTCCAAGCCCTTGATTCCCCTGAGGACCGACGTCTGGCTCAGAAGAAGGCCTCTAGGTATCTGGGTGGTCGCGATGGGGGATGGACCTCACGGTGGTGCTTCATTGTCGGTGGCCTCGCGCTCGGCGGCAAGGACTTCTGCAGCGAAAGCTTCTGTCAGGATGCCCTTGGATCCGACCATTGTTGGGGTGGCTGGGGATGCTTCGTGTTCCGAGGCAGATCGCGGTGGTCTGACAACCGTTGTCGATTCAAATCTATGTGGGACCGCCAGTGGAGTCGAAGTGTTGCCCCCACTTTCGGATCCTCTTCTCCAAGTGGGTCGTGGGGGTTCGGTGGCTTCTGGGCTTTCGCAACCCGTTTGCGGGGATCCGGGTATCCCTTCGTGCCCCGATAAAGGTGGTGTCTTGTTTGGATACGCAACAGTGGCTCTGGTTCCCAACCCGAGCCATTCGGAACCCTTTGTCGCTGGATCCAAGACTTCTGAGTTCGAGGAATATTTTGACCCAATGGAGTGGTTAGCTCTGATGTTGTCGAGGATTACCTGCAGTTGCTGGGCTCGCACGAAAGGATGTTGTCGGCTCCATGTGGTTTGGTGGGAGGCAACGCTCCCCCCTGTTGACCAGTCGGAAACCATCGAGGGCGTGGATCTGCCCTTCCTTCTTGGTTCTAGTCTGTTGAAGCTATTAGATACCTCCAGGGGCGGCAGACGCTTAAATCCTCTGCAGCAGGTGCTTGGGCTGGAGAGTGACAGGGACCTTCACCGGTAGGGTGGAAGGGGTGGTCATCGTCCTTCGGGATGTGTGCTTGGCGGCCCTTAGAGTGGTGTGGGGTTACAGGGAGGAGCTTCCATGATGAAGCTGGTCCCACAGCACAAGGTACGCAGCGGTGTTGAACACTTCAGAATTGAGAGGAGGTTCTTGGGTCTCGATGCACCGCGTCATCGGTAAAAGGTGGGAAGCAGCAGTTGAGGTGCTTTTCTAGGAAAAGGCAATGAGCAAACGCATCAGACTAGGAGACACAAAGGTTGGAAGCTGTAAGTGAAGAGAAGGGCGCCCAGGTGTGTGATGCGGAGTTTGTGGCCAGGGAGCTGGTCGAGCAAAATTATTTACTTAGTGCAGTGAGGGGGGTGGTGACCGGTTTGATCCTCCGGAAGGTACGAAACCTCATCTCGAGGTGGATCATGCCTTAATGGCTAGAAAGGTCTCCGAAGATGCCTTTGATGTGTCGATCATGCAACAGGTTGGTGTTTTGCTAGCGGGGTCCGTCCCCACGGGGTCCCAATGAGGCTACTTTTGTGAAATGTGCAGGGTATGGGCTAGTTGGACAAGCATTTGGTTATCAATGCTATGTTGTCGGAATGGAAAATTGACGTGGTTTGTTTGCAGGAGACCAAGATTGATTCATGGGGCAGTGTTAGATGGGACTATGTCCCGGGTCCCCATCTCACAGAGTGCCGTGTGGTACATGTTGTGGGCAGTGCTGGGGGAATAGTGGTTTCGTGGAACGGGAGCGTGCTTGACCTGGTGGAGGAGGGCAGTTTGGTGCACTCGATCTAGGCATGGGCATTGGGCTGGGCCGGCCCGGCCCAGCCCGAAGCCCGGCCCATGATAACCGACCCGGCCCAAGCCCGAATAAATAATGGGCCGGGCTTGGGCCGAAATTGTAGGCCCAATTTATATTCGGGCCGGGCTCGGGCTTTCCTCGGCCCAGCCCAGCCTGGCCTGCCGGCCCGACCCGAATGTAGGCCCGAAGGCCCGGCCCTGATCTAGGCCCGCAGGCCCGCGTCCTTCCAGCACCTATCCCGATTCCTGAACGGGCCGAACCCCCTCCCCATTTCCCACGGAAAAACAACACACGCACACCCGATCCCTCCCCTTCCCTAATCCCTCGTTCGTGTCCAACCCAACCCTAGCACGGTCGCCGACCGTCCCGCCGCTCCTTCTCCTCTCGATCTCCTCCACAGGGCCACAACACCATCACCGTCGCCTCCCCACCGCAGGGCCACCACATCGTCGCCTCTCCTCCACGGGGCTCACAGCTTGGTTTCTGGCTTTAGCATAAGCCTAAGATGAGAATATTGCTCATGCCTAATGCCATTATGATTTACCAGTTGGGAGAGCCTGTAGGTCACGAGTCACCGTGGAATTCTAATCAAGCTTATGAGTAGGCATTCTTCAATACTTAGTGATTAGATTTCTGTCGAAGTCATACTTGGTGATTAGTTTATCACATATCTATCATGTTTTTAAATTCCATTAAGAATTATATGGCTGACCTCTAATCTTTAGCATTCCCGGGCTTTTAAAAAAACACTCGCTGATTCCTTCAAAAGATCTACATCGTACTGACGAGCAAGTAGACATATTGAGGTATGTTATGCCAACCTCTCAGTGTATACAGGTCTGCATATTGACAGAATACCACAAACAAGAAATAGATATGCAAGGAATATATAGGGAAGCACTCAGCCTAAAAAGGCTCGTTCTAGTTGGAGATGTATGGGTGGCATATAAGTCAGTGCACTTGGTAATTTTACATCATATAACGTTACAAGATTGTGAGTTTCTGTGACTAAATTTTGCTGGTGCACTTGTCCTACTGAGCAGCTCGGATGCTGTTATGTTGAACTATGCCCATTTAGGGCTTTCAAGAATTTTTTCCATGTTCTAAATTTTTTATGGCATGCTTGCTAGACACAGTACCCATTTAATGGTCTAGTGGTAGTTTAGTGTGTTTACCACACAAAAGATCAGGGTTCGAATCCCACTCTTGCAGGGGGTTGCGTTAGGTAGTCGACGGCCAGCGTAAAAATAGTCGAATCTTTCAACATGGATTTGAGCAAGAATCCATGTAGCCGACCCTACTTATAGTGGGAGAAGGCTTAGTACATTATATATGCTTGCTAGACACAGAAACCTGCCATTGGCAATGATTAGGGTTGTATGGTCTATCTTGTATATTTCATCTCTTATGTAATCTGTTGCTATGAAATTTATTACAGAGAAAACTAGAGAAAGAGTCAGCGTTACATGGTGGAACATTGCCCGGGGAAGGTTCTCATCAGGGTGAGACAGGATGTGAAAATGATATGGAAGGACTTGAGGATGATGAGCGTGATAAAACCACATCAATATCAGATATCTGCTCCATCCACGCTCAATACTGTTTTTACAATCTAATTAGTGTCTGAATGATAATAACTATTTAGTACCGTTGTTGGTGAATCCTTTCTCATGTGGGTTGTTGTTTTGTCAAAGGTCGAAGAGGGTTGTAGACATCAGTCTCTTTTAAGTTCATGTAGTAGGTGTGTGTGTGCAGATGGGTCGGGCCTGGGCTTGGGCCGAAGAATTACAAAAACTGCGGGCCTAGGCCCGGCCCAAGGCCCGATATATTAAGATGGGCTTGGGCCTGGGCCCTTCAAGGCCCGGCCCGGCCCAGCCCGGCCCATGCCCAACCCTAACTCGATCACACATAAGGTTGATCGATCAATCTGTGCCATAACTTCGATGTATGGTGTCTCGGGTGGTTCGTCGAATGCCGCCGCTTGGGATGAACTAAGGTTCATAAGGGAGCATTTTGGTGATGTGGTTTGGGTGGTCGGAGGTGATTTCAATGTCACGCTATTTGAGGATGACCTGCCTGGAGGGAGGGGTGCGCGGGATCCTGGTTCAAGCCCTTTTGTGGAGGTGATCGTCGATCTTTGTTTGGAGGTGGTTGATGATGCTAACTGTAAGTATACCTGGAGGAGCTCGTCATGCAGATGCTGTATTGATAGATTCATGCGGTCGATTGAAGCCTTAGAGATGTTCTATCTGGCAACTGTCACGTCGCTTCCTAGATCGAGAATTGATCGCGCGCCCATATGTCTGGACACGTGTAGCAGTAGGGGGTCCTCATCCTACTTCAGGTTTCAGAGAGGTTGGATGTCGAAGGATGGCTTCAGGGATCTCGTCTCTTCCTTCTAGAGAGGTCTGGTGTTTGAGGGGTCGGCGACGGTGATCTTCGCAGCGAAGTTGGCGTCTCTACGCTAGAGGCTTGTGTCATTCAAGGAGTCTAGGGCTGAGCGAGGCCTTAAAAGGGAACAGGCCCAGCAAGAGAGTACTAGGTTGGACTTGCTGGAAGATGTTAGGGATCTGGATCACGACGAGATCCTCAGTCATGGTGCGGTGCAAAAAGTATTGGAGGACGCGGATAGGATGAGGGAGATCGAGTTGAGGCAAAGGTCAAGGATGAAATGGCTGAAGGAAGGAGATGCAAATACCAAGTTTTTCCATGCAGTGGCAAACGGTAGAAGAAGGCGCAACCTCATCCACTCGATTGAGAACGGATGGAGTATCGTGACGAGGTGGAGATCGCAAGGGCAATCTCGAGGTACTTCAAATCCATGGGTAGACGAGCTCCTCACTGTGCGTCTAGGTGGGTGGGACTTGGGGTGAACTGCATTCAGGATGGTGATGCGATTGGTTTGACAAGATCGTTAAACATGATGGAGATCTGAGATGCACTATTTTCTCTCAATCTGGATGGGTGTCCCGGTCCAGATGGTTTTCCGATCTTCTTTTACAGAGAAATTTGGGATCTCGTTGTTGAGGATCTGATGATGTTGGTAACAGAGTTCATGGAAGAAAACAAGGGTTTTGAGAGGCTCAACCGCTCCTTCATCTTCATGCTTCCTAAGAAGGATGGTGCCTCCAAGGTGGAGGACTATCGGCCCATCTCCCTCTCTAACGCAATTTACCTGATTTTGGCTAAGCCGCTTGTAAACAGACTAAAGAAGTTGCTGAGCAAGATTATCTCCCTGGCTCAGAGTGCTTTCCTCCCATGTAGGCAGTTGTTGGATAGTGTGGTGCCGACATCGGAGATTGAGGTGGACTGGCGCAGGTGCAAGACTAAAGGTGCCCTCTGGAAGGTGGACTTCTCCAAAACTTATGATTGCGTAGGTTGGCGCTTCCTTTGGGTATCGCTGCACAGGCGTGGTTTCCCTCCTATTTGTATATCGTGGATGAAGAGGTGTATCGCTACTTCATCTTGTGCAGTGTTGGTGAACGGGTAGCCGAAGGGTGGTTTCTTCCCGTCTCAGAGGGGTGTTCGGCAGGGGTGTCCTCTTACTTCATTGCTCTTTGTGCTCATTGCGGACGCACTTACGATAATGGTGGATCGTGCGGTTACTAGTGGGTTTTTTCGGGCTACTCGAAGGAGGAGATTTATATTCCTATCCTCCAATACGCGGACGACACGATCATCTTTGTGGAAGGGAACCTGTTGAGTTGCAGAGGCGTGTCTGCGGTCCTGGACCTGTTCGGGATGGTGTCGGGGTTGAAGATTAATAGGGAGAAGTCGGAGTTTGTCCCTTTTGGGTTGCCGGAGGAGGAGGTTGCGATTTATGAGAGCTGGTTGTGATCGCCTCAGAGCAAATTGCCCATTAGATATTTTGGAGTTCCTTTGGTGGCGGGTAAGATGAAGATGGTTGACTGGGGTCCTGTGATTGAGAAGGTAGAGCAAAAATTGGTAGAATAGAAGGTTGCTTGCCTTTCCAGGGGTGGAAGGCGGGTACTACTGAAGTCGGTATGCTCTGCAATTCCGATATTTTTTCTGTCCTCGAAGATACCCCGGTTGGGGTGAGGAAGAGGCTCGAGGGTATCATGCGTGGGTTCTTTTGGGTTGCCTTGGGAAAGTCTGGTGGTGTAGCCCTGGTTAACTGCAAAACAGTGGCTTGTCCCAAGGAGGATGGGGGTCTTGGTGTTCGAAGCCTCGAAGAGCTGAACAATGCTCTTCTTTGCATATGGGTTGTCCACATTTGGGGTGAGCGTGATAGTTTAGTGCGCACCTTCCTCCGCAAGATATATAGGGTGGGAATCGTCGTCCTCACCACGAAGAATCTGGGCCTGATGCCATCTTTCTTCTGGCGGGGAATCTGCGACCTGGCACAGGAGATCCGCCCTCCCTAAGGTCGATTCTAGGTAATGGGTTGAAATTTCATTTTTGGTTGGATAACTGGTTTAAAGGAGGTTCGTTGGGTGACCGCTTCCCCCGGCTAATGGCCCTCTGCACGAACCCGAGTGCTCTCGTGGTTGAGGTGTTGGATGGCCATGGATTCTTCCCATCATTCCACTCTGACCTGTCAGACCAAAGGATGGAGGAGTTGCAGCTGTTGTTAGAGGCCCTGGAAGGTGTGGTCGGTCCCACGGGAGGAAGAGACTGTTGGTGCTAGCGAGATGGGTGTTTCACGGTTGAGAAAGCATACAAGGAGTTGAAGGGATTCCGAAACTACGATCTCGAGGGCCTTGAGGCAGATTGCAAGAGACTCTAGGCCTGCAAAGTGTCGATACAAGTTAAGATCTTCCCTTGGTTGTGCAGAAGAGGTAGGTTGATGACAGGGGTTTGGGTAGCGGGATTTCTCGCAAACATCATCTCATCTTGTTCGCGGTGCCAGGCAGGGGTGGAAGATGTGGATCTCTTGTTCTTCAAGTGCAGGAGCTCGGTAGGGGCTTGGTCTCTCTTTGGGTATCAACAAGTCATGTGTGATAGTATGGAGGGCTTCTGGGAGTCCATTGGAGAAGACTGGAGGGGCACGAAAAAAGAGCAATCTGGATGTTTGGCAATTATTTGGGCTATTTGGATTGCCAAGGATGGGCCTATCTTCAGAAGGAGATAAAATGTACGGTGAGAATGTTGTGGCACATGCCCGAGTGCTTGCTGATAATTGGGTGATGTAATTTTTTTGTTATTGTTGGTGCCGCCTATATACAGCATGTAATCATGTTATAAAGGTGATAAATGGTGAAGTTTTTGGGCACATACCTATATGGTGGAGGCCCTTTTTTCTTTCAGAAAAAATAAACATCTTCGCTAATAGGACAAATGATTTACATAAAAAATAATCTAAAACTAAAAAAACACCTCGAGGACCGCCTCAACTGCCTTGACCGCCTCGAGCAGATGATCTGCTCGCCTCTCAAAGACCTACTGAGGTGGTCATTCTAGGGCAGTTTCAGACCGCATCACCTCGAGGCACGCTTTTTTGAACCATGAACGTAATGATGAGAGAATCGAAGAACTACGGAATTGGAAACATTCTTCCAATAAATTCAGATTGAAGTCTCCAGCATCGAATTCTATGATCAAGCAATTCATCAGGAGATGATTTTTTAGGCGGTGGAGAATTGATGCAATCAAACCCAAATTAAAGGGTCAAGTTGAATTGATGCAATCACGAATTTGGGGATTTCTCAAAATTATGCTCTGATCTATGATAAAATGCAAAAAAACTGCTTAAGGTGGTCTGATCATTTGCAAAGGAGGTCGGTTGATGCACCAGTTAGGAGATAGGAGTTTTGGGATGTTGAGCCTGCTAAAAGAGGGCAAGGAAAGCCTGAGAAGTGTTGGAATGAGATTATCCAAAGGGATCTTAGTTTTTTAGATATGAGGCCGAGAATGACCCAATAGATCTGAATGGAGGCCAAGAATCCATGTAGTCAACCCTATTCAATGTAGGAAAAGGCTTTTTTGTTGTTGTAGGATTTTCCGTCCTTATTTAGTCAAATTATTTGGTCAATTATTTCTATTTATGGAACAAATTGAGATTGATCATAATCTCAAAATTCTATTAGATAATGTTAGTTAGAGTCAAATTAGGAGTCAATTAAGAATTTATTTATTTATTATTTGATTGCTATTTTTGTAATTAAACCCCCTCTATATATAAAGGGGGAAGTAATCTCAACATTTCTAGTAGAGAATGTTAGCTAGA
This sequence comes from Ottelia alismoides, assembly GCA_037367405.1. Taxonomy (NCBI): domain Eukaryota; kingdom Viridiplantae; phylum Streptophyta; class Magnoliopsida; order Alismatales; family Hydrocharitaceae; genus Ottelia; species Ottelia alismoides. Next base: position 1,108,127 of record JAZKJV010007006.1, read on the forward strand.
GTCAAATTAGTAGCCTATTGTAAGGGAGATGTTACGAATTGAATTTGAGTTGTCGTTTTGGAGTGCTTCTCTACCATTATTTGCGCTCCCAAATTTTTAGGGTTTCTCCTCTCAACCCCATCCTTCCCTCAACATGTGAGACACGTCGTAATCTTCTTTCTCTCCTCTCCCCATCTCAATTTTTCCAACTACATCAAGTGATATCAGAGTGTAGACTGCCCATGTATATTGTCACTATCCTATCTTTCACGACGGCATTAAACACATTGAGGTAGACTGCCACTTTACCAGAGATGCAATACGTGAAGGGAAAAGTGTTACTCTTCCCATTTCTAAAAAGCTACAACTTGCATATATATTCACAAAAGCTCTTTTGAATAAGTGAGTTTCACTATTGACCACTAATATGATTGATAGATATGCTCCAACTTGAGGAGGGTATTGATTTTTCTCCACATAGAGACAATAGTATTTGTTTGTTCTTTCTATTTCTAAAAGTCGTGTTAAGGACTTCACTGTATTTTTTACTTCGGTATGATTGGGTTTTAGGTTTCAACTCTATATAGAAAACCATATTCCTTGTGCTGAAATCTGAGAAGAGGAAGCGAAATCGTAAACAAAAAAATAAACATCAAGAACACGTAGATTTACGTGGAACCCTACTCCCTAAGAAGCGGGATGAAACCACGGGAGAAGCCCTCAAAGAGGCGGATATTCTATTGAATTTCTCAATGAGTACTGTGGATGATGGGCTCCTTATATAGCCCCTCAGACAGACCGGAGTCCCACTACTCATCCATGTAGGACTAAACTTGAGTGGGGTAAATGGATCTCACCAAGATCCAATTACCCACCTATTACATTCTCTAACACTCCCCCTCAAGCTGGAGCTTAGAAAGTTGCAGCTTGCAACAAAAAGAAAGTATACAACACATCTTCACACGATACATCACAAGAGGAACACATGTTCGATGCAGGTAGAGGGCCTCGCACGAGGATGGGTCTGCGGCTTTCAGGACATCGGAACGTCTCTTTGTCATGCCTGTAGAACTGTTGCGATATCAGGTCACCGGAACATATCTCTGTCGTGCCTGCAGTTCACTGGAACATATCTCTATCGTTCCTGGAGAAGAATCGCTGCAGAAGAAGTCCAGCGCGGGGAGCTGATCGGGTCGTAAAAGAAGTATATGCTCTGATAAAGAATTTGATGCTCGGTGAAGACGGATGATCAACGAAATATGGAGTGCCGGTCTGTCAGTCGTGGTCATGCAGTAGAAGCTGTGAAGAATACATCTCTGACTCCCCATTTCTCCCATACTTGATAGAATAAAGATCAGAAAGCGTCAAGTTAAGAGAAACCAAAAAACATGCTTTTTTGTGCTTCCCTTTTTTTGCACAAATCATTTTTTTTTCATACGGCTTCTTTCTTTATATAGCCTATTTTTCAAGCTGTTCATGTTTTTATTTTTTTCAGCTTATCATTCCTTTTTTTAAACCATACCTCTTCTTTTTTTCACTGCTCCTTTTTTTCATCTCTCGGCCTATGCAGGCCTAAAGCTCTCACTCGCTCTTCTTTTTTTAACCACGGCCCAATCGGGCCTCTTTTTTTCTTATTTAGGGTTCACTGCCTGGGAACCCTCGTCATGAGAGTTGCCCTCCCCCCATTAGGGGGTTTCTTCGTTTGTGGCCGCCGCCGAGGATGGGGATGCGCATGATGCAACCCAAAGGGCTGCCTGGGGCACGGCATCGCCTGTTGGGGCTCGATGGAGGTGCCGCCTTGTTCCTGTAGTCACCTGTGCGCAGGAGTTGTGCAAGGCTCCGCTAAGAGCGGAGGAGGGGCGAGGGGCTCCGCCTCTGGAGTCACAGGCCGCCTACAGCGAGATAGGGCGATAGCTCCGCTTCAACTGGGAGAGATGGGGGCCGCCATTGTGCGTCGTCTGGAGCCGCATCCCTAGTTGTTCTATGTTGCTCCATTGCTGTTGCGAAGAGGCGCTGCTCCGCGCGATGTTCAGACCAGATGGGAGAGCTCACCGCCAGGAAGTATGGCGCGAGGAGGTGCTTGGAGGCATCGTGCGAGCTTCGAGCCCGGAAGATGTGCCTGCGACAATGCTTTGGTGCGTGGGGCTTGTGTCGCCTTGTTGCAAGGCGCTAGGCTAGGAACCATCGCCCAGATCTGGATCTTGGCTTCTGGACAATATATCTAGGGTTTCAAAAAATGAAACCCTAGCAATGATAGCATGATGCTGAATGATCTCGTGTAGAACTCGAACAAACTCACATGTAAATCTTTATCAAAATCTGACTCTCGAAAGATACATAAAAAAATTCAAGAACAAATCTCTGAGAATCGAACCCGCTCTGATACCATGTTGAAATCTGAGAAGCGGAAGCGAAATCGATAAACAAAATAACAAACATCAAGAACACGAAGATTTACGTGGAACCTTACTCCCTAAGGAGCAGAATGAAATCACGGGAGAAGCCCTCAAAGGGGTGGATATTCTATTGAATTTCTCAATGAGTACAGGGGGTGAGGGGCTCCTTATATAGCCCCTCAGACAGATCAGAGTCCCACCGCTCATCCATGTGGGACTAAACTTGAGTAGGGTAATTGGATCTCACCAAGATCCAATTACCCACATATTACATTATCTAACAATATTCTATAACACCTTGAATAAATTATATCATTCCATCATATTGATTATTTTCACACTACTTGATGCAGCGTGACCCCAAATTATGGGGCCACATTTATTCAATTAAATAATTATCATTTTTATTTACGTTTTTAGCGGTCGTAGTGGTCTAATTTAATAATTGAGATCACCTGTGATCTCAACGTTGATTTCGTAGATTTTAATTACAATTGTTGGTCAATTAAATAATTAGAGTCTAATTAAGTTAGTTAGAGGTCAATTAGGATTTATTGGAGTCCAATTAGGCAAGTCGGTTGTCAGTTTGAATTTATTTACTATTTTTGTAAACCCCTTTCTCCTATATAAAGAGAGGGTAGTCCATTGTTTTATTCAGTCGATTATGAAATGAAAATTTGAGATTGTTATCTCTATCCCCTCTCCTTCTCTCTCTCCCTCCACGCGATCTCTGCGGTTCTCCTCCTTCAACCCCTCGCATTTCCGGCGAGTTCTCTTCTCCAAACCCCTCGTTCCGACGAGTATTTCTCTTCTCAACCCTCCATATTTCTCTTCTCAACCCATCTCGTTCTTCTACCAAATATCCACCATAAAAAGTATTATTTTCGTCTACGCCGATTTCAATCCGCATCAATTGGTATCAGAGCATGGATATCGAATCGTTCTCACGATTCGACGGTCCTGTCGCATATTGGAGAATGAAGCTCGATCAAGCCACCCTATCACGAGGATCACATGCGCATTCGCGTCAACAAAAATACAAGAAGCGCCTCCGGAAAAGCATCAAGGTTCAACAATGGATAGACTCATGGTACAACGTTGATATTTTTATGGTACAAGTTGACGATGAACAAGATCTTGTCGTCGACGATGATCTGTGCGCTATTCAGATCGTTGTGGATGGAAAAAACGTCAACAACGCTGCTGTCCAGGCCCTTTTAGAAGGGAAAGGCGACGAAACGGTGGCTGGCCAGCACGTCCCAGCACCAAATCCGTCGCCAGAGGCGACCCCGCTGCCTCCTCCAACCACCCCGGCGCCGCCCCAGCCACCCCGGGAGCAAAACCCGCCACCCCTCGCGGCATCCGCAGCTCCAACGCCCGCCAACTCCCTCGTGCCTGCGCATTCCCCTCCCGGCTTCAATCCCACCCCAGCCCCGTGCGCCCTCCAACCCCCAGACCTTGCCGCCATCATCCCTACCCCACAGCCCCAGCCCCATCGCCTTCCTCCCCACGCTCAGCCCACCAGGCCACATTCCCAGCACCCCGACCCCTCCCTCCTCCTCCGCCACTCGCGCGCAACCCCGCATTTTCCCCTCCAGGTTGCGCCACACCGCCGCCGCTCTCCTAAGATACCTTCCCCCGCCCCCCATCTCCGCCATAGCCGCCACGCCGACCCTCTGCTTTCCCCCTCACCGGCGCACAGCCCCGTGCCTCGGCATCCTCCCCGCGATGCAACCCTAGCCTCACCACCCTCCCGCAAAACCTCCCACGCCGCCTGCATATGCCACACCTTCCCCGCGCCTGCGGCGCGCCCTCACCGCTGCTTCCATCGAACCGCGCCCCGCCGCCTTTTGAGGAAGAAGAAAACCCTACCGAAGTTTGGGGAAACAATACCCCTGGAATTGGGGGATCGGATATTGAGTGGGGAAAATTGCAACATTAAATCCCCAAATTCCTCTATTTACGGAGGGGTCCAAAGCAGTATGAAAAGAGAGAAAAAGGAAGGGGTACGAAAATTGCAGTGGTACCCTCCAATTGGAAAAAATTATAAACGTAATGTTGAAGATGATCCCATGGGAGGAAATTGAAGCCCCATTCAAGGATGATTTCTCCAACTATCCACCTACATCACGCAATTCGTCAGGAGCCGAATTTTTTAAAGCGGTGGAGAGTTGATGCAGCGTGACCCCAAATTATGGGGCCACATTTATTCAATTAAATAATTATCATTTTTATTTACGTTTTTAGCGGTCGTAGTGGTCTAATTTAATAATTGAGATCGCCTGTGATCTCAACGTTGATTTCGTAGATTTTAATTACAATTGTTGGTCAATTAAATAATTAGAGTCTAATTAAGTTAGTTAGAGGTCAATTAGGATTTATTGGAGTCCAATTAGGCAAGTCGGTTGTCAATTTGAATTTATTTACTATTTTTGTAAACCCCTCTCTCCTATATAAAGAGATGGTAGTCCATTGTTTTATTCAGTCGATTATGAAATGAAAATTTGAGATTGTTATCTCTATCCCCTCTCCTTCTCTCTCTTCCTCCACGCGATCTCCGCGGTTCTCCTCCTTCAACCCCTCGCATTTCCGGCGAGTTCTCTTCTCCAAACCCCTCGTTCCGACGAGTATTTCTCTTCTCAACCCTCCATATTTCTCTTCTCAACCCATCTCGTTTGTAACCTCCATAGTAGAGAATTTTTTTTTGATAAACTAAGACTATTGTTCAAGGATGTAAATGGTCGAAGAAATACAAATATTACTATAGACAGTTTTGAATCGGCATGCGTATATAGGTACAACTATTGAGGGGTCATATTATTATTACATCATATATGGACTAAGAAGTTATCTCTTATTTATTTAAGAGATATGATATAGGATTTGGTTTAACTATTCAAAGACTAATGCTAAGTACGTAAACACATTATTGGGATGAATAGAAAAAAATATAAGAAACGTAGGAGGTGTTGGTTATGTGATAGGATAATAATATATAATTAGCATGACAAGATTAATGCAAATATCTAAATTTAAGTCAAGAGTAATATAGAAATAATATATAAATATATGTAGGAATAAGGGTACACGTTAGTTTTGTGTGGCTATAGATAGAGTTAGGTGGAAATTACGAACAAGATTTTAGCAAATAAGGAGGAAAAGGCTAAGGTGGATAATGCCTAAATATATATATATATATATATATATCAGGACGTGACCACGTGTATATACATGTGTTAGCATTGAGATGTAAGGTAAAGGTCGGTGAGGGTATTCCTATCGTGGGAGGAAAATATATATACATACAGAAAAAAAATGCAAGTATATTATAGCTAGGAATTAGCAGCTGTAGATTTGAAGAGAGTCGCTGTCCCTTCGTAGCAGACGGAGGTTCCTTCGCTTACATTCCAGGTTCGTTACCTGCTAAAATTTTATGATTCTGTTTCGTATTACTAATCAGGGGCCGAGTAGTCTCTCTTTGTCATTCATTCTATCGGATATAATATGTCAAGATGGGATAAATTCTAGTTGCTTAAATTCTAAGGATTCTGTAGTATGTAAGAAAAAGTTATCAACTGATGCTATTTGGATACAAAAGAGTAATACTGCATTTGATTTGAAACTCATAATAAGGTACAAATTTCAAAAGCTAATAGCCACCGTATATTGTTAAAAAGGAAAAAAAATAAAGAAATGGAGGAATCACATCACTGTACTTTGTTTGCCATATCTATATATGATTATCAAGTTCCCCCACTGGATTGTGTTTTTTTTATATGTCAATTAAAAAGGCTTAAGTCAACTCACTTAAGGTCAATAATTGAATTTCTGAAGAAAAATATACTCAGTAGGGGTTGGAATGTTTCAGATGATATAATATTGGTGGGGTTATATGAATATGTAGAGGAAGGTTATGTACCATTCAAATCTTTACTCAAAGAAGTAAAAATGTAAATTTTAGCCACCAGTAGGTATATGTACTCTAATTGAGTCGTATGTGGCGTGTTGTCCATAAAAGAAAAATAATAAAAATAATACTAAGTATGCATAGTTTCTAAGGAAAGTGTTGTCTGTAAGTATAATATGAGATGTCATTGCCACTCTAGTGTATTGACCATAGAATTATGTCTTAAACAGAAAGATGTGCAGAAAATGTTGAAATTCTCGGGATCCGTTACTAGGGGGAGTGTGGTGACAACTTGACTATAGAGATTAGATTTTCACAGGCAAACTCTCAGGTGAGTGGTCTCAAGCCTATTTTAAGATATAATTCATATTTTCACAAGTCCATTACAATATGGTAGTTTTGATGATTTTTTTTGATAACACAGTTATGGCTTGATAACCGGATAAGTTTTCGTTTCATCTAAGATGATGATAGTTTAGTAAAACTAATATTGCATGCAAGCTTAGTGTACGGCAGAAAAAGCTTAGATTTATCTTTTGATATTTAATTATGTTGTTTTAATACTATATAAGTTTCCAGATAAATACAGACAAGTGCAGTACAATGATATGATTCAGATATCAGAATTTCCCAGCTTACAGTTATATTTTTATGGTATGTTAGAAACAATGACAACCACAGTAGCTCTCAGACATAGTCATGGACTAGCCATCAGATATGGTGATGTCATCAGATATGACCCTGATACTTGTCATCAGATATGACGAAACCATCAGATATGGTTTAGAGAACTTTGGGTTCACATTCTGTATGCACATAGGCTTTGGGCCGTATGCAGGGTGTTCATTGGCCTTTGGGGCTGTCTACGCGTATGACTCAGTTTGTTTCAGTGTTCATGGACGTAGTATGTTAGCCACAGTGGTGTTGTTATAACAGCTGAAAAGTAGAAAATTTCATTACCGCAAGATTTTAGATAGCCAGATAGTATATTAATTTCAGTTGTCAGTTGATATTTAAATTTCTGTACAACATCATTATTTTGCAAAGCTTCATTTTTTTTATGAAATTGCCCTATTATAGCATTACATTTTATTTCAACTAGCCGCAAAGTTAGTTTCAAAATAGCCAATATATTTTCTTAGCAAAATGCTTGAGATCCACTCGCTGGGTCTAAGCTCATCTTGAGTTTAGACTCAACCCTCCATTATTAAATATTATTTACAGACATGTCCGGGAAGGAGCCATAGAAGACGTGAGGGAACGAACTAAACCTTTTGCAGACAGTGGAACTTTCACTCCATCCTTGGGACATTGCAGCAAATTTTTGGTTCTTCAGGTAAAATGATCAGTAACATGAAGACTAGTTCTTTTTGGTAAAGTGGAAGGGATTGTATATGAACTTGGACAGTAGATGATGGTTGTACATAAGGAACAATGTAAATGTGTTTGGTGCTGTGAATGTGGAATATGGTTTGGTTGGATGTGATGGTGAATTGAAAGTAGAATTTTATGGAAAAAGTTTTATTTGAATTATTTCAGGTACAGGTTAGCGTTTGGGAGTTCATAAAATAGAGGAATTACTGCCGAATTTTTATATAAATGCTAATTATGATTAAGATGATCAGATAGTTTAATTGTCGCACTCGTCCCGGCTAGCGGGGCGGGTCGTGACATTCTGGTGGTATCAGAGCAATGGTTTATGAAATTTGATCAAACTTGATATTCGAGGTTGATATATGAATCCCTTGGTGGTTATGATTTATGTATTGGACTCCGATATGAAATGGAAATGATATTGGAATAACAAAATTCTTGTTATTGAGGATTTATTTATAGTTTGCCATAAGATTTGAGGATTTATAATTTTGGAAGAGCTAATTAAGAAATTTTATTTATGTAGGGCACAATGGCGGCTGAGCAACCTTCTCAGACCTCACAAGGACTAGGACCAAGTGGTGTACATGATGGGAGTAATAATAACAATATGCAGGAGACTTTGGCATTAATAGCACAGACCTTGGGAAGCATGGCTGCTCGATCTGTGAAACCGCATGAATTCGAACATCAACTGCCATTTGAGCATGTTCGGAAGTTAGGTGCTAAAGATTTTGTAGGCACAACGGACCCGAAGGTGGCAAGAGACTGGTTTGAACATATGGAGAAGATATTTGAATTGATGGAATGTACTGAAGCCCAAAAGTTGAGATATGCAATATTTCTGTTAAAAGAAAATGCTGATGACTGGTGGAAATCGGTGAAGATGAAATACACGGACCCATCCGAGATTACATGGCAGATATTTGAAAAAGAATTCAATGAAAAATATTATCCAAGAGTATATCAAGAGGATCGATGCAAAGAATTCTTATTTCTTACTCAGGGGAGTTTTTCTGTTGATGAATATGAGAAGCGCTTTACGGAATTATTAAAGTTTGCGGCCTCTTTAGTGAAGACTGAAGAAGATAAATGCCGACGTTTCGAGGATGGACTTCACATAGATATTAAGTCAATGATCTCAGCCAATGGATTTACCGAGTATGGTAAATTAGTGGAAGCTGCACGTAGATCTGAACGTGTGATGTGGGAAAGACAAAGGTGTAATGATCAGAATAGGAAAGATTTGGGGAAAGACCACCATGGAGAGGACCCGAGAACAAAGTTAGAAGAAATTTTGAAAATCCAAGGCAATACAACTTATCTGCTCAAAGATATAGGGGAAATCAAATGGGTAGATTTGCTCCAGAAAATTTTAGAAATGCAGGATTTTCTTATCCTCAATGTACCATCTGTGGGAAGCGTCATCCGGGAGAATGTCGCAGTGGATCGTCAGGTTGCTATCATTGTGGCCAGACAGGCCATATGCGTCGAAACTGCCCACATTTAATGTCAAATTGGGGAAATGCAGGAAGACCGGCTCAACAGAATATCCGTGATAGGGTCATAACTCAAGAACCCCAACCAAAGAAAGAAGAAAAGAGAAATGATATTCCAAGGAAAGGCAATAAAAATGCACAAAATCAGGGAAAAGCTTTTGCAATGACACTTCAAGAAGCTATCTCTGCTGAGGATGTGGTGTCAGGTACCACTGTTATTTTTGGCAGAAATGCCCATACTCTTATTGATTCTGGTGCCAGTCATTCATTTATTTCTCAAAGATTCTCCGTATCTGCGGATAAAGAAATGGGTATACTTGATCATGCATTATCAATCTCCTTACCTAAAGGAGAGCCTGAGATTGTTTGGAATGTCTTTAAAGACTGTTTGATAAAGATAGGAGGAGGTCGGGTTATTGTGAATCTTATCCCTATGGAAATTAAAGAATTTGACGCCATTATAGGGATGGACTGTTTGACATCATATCATGCTTTATTAGATTGCTTTCAGAAGAAAGTTATTTTTCGAATGCCAGGTGAGACAGAGTTTACATTTTATGGAGAAAGGAGTGTATACCCAACCTGTGTCATTTCTAGTATAGTGGCACATAAATTACTCAGGAAGAGATATTCGTCTTTTGTTGCCCTTGTATACAATACAAAAGCAGAATCTATATGTTTAGAAAATATTCCTATAGTGAGAGAATTTCCTGAAGTATTTCCTGATGAACTACCGGGACTTCCGCCAGATAGAGAAATTGAATTCAATATTGACTTAATACCTGGTACTACTCCGATTGCATTGACTCCTTATCGAATGGCTCCAGCTGAACTTAGGGAACTTAAGATCCAATTACAAGAATTAACGGATAAAGGATTTATCCAGTCTAGTATTTCTCCATGGGGGGCTCCTGTTCTTTTTGTTAAAAAGAAAGATGGTTCTTTGAGACTTTGTATTGATTATCGAAAGTTGAATCGAGTGACCGTACGTAATAATTATCCTCTTCCTCGAATAGATGATTTGTTTGATCAATTGCAAGGGGCTTCTGTATTCTCGAAGATCGACTTGCGATCAGGCTATCATCAATTGAAAATTAAAGCCGAAGATGTCCCTAAAACAGCTTTTCGGACTCGTTATGGACATTATGAATTTTTAGTAATGCCTTTTGGATTGACGAACGCCCCTGCTGCATTTATGGATTTAATGAATCGAGTATTCCGTCCCTTCTTAGACAAATTTGTGATTGTGTTTATTGATGACATTTTGATATACTCAAAGTCAGAGGAAGAGCATAAAGATCATTTGAGGATTGTATTACAAACTTGAAAGACCATCAGTTATTTGCAAAATTTGATAAATGTGAGTTCTGGTTGAAGAAGGTTTCATTTCTAGGACATGTTATCTCGGGAGAAGGTATATCTGTTGATCCAAGTAAAATAGAAGCAGTTCTGAATTGGAGACAACCAGCAAGTGTATCCGAAATTAGAAGTTTTCTTGGTTTAGCAGGATACTATAGAAGATTTGTTGAAAATTTTTCAAGAATTGCAGCGCCATTGACAAAATTGACTAGGAAAGAAGTGAAATTTATCTGGGATGATAAATGTGAAGAGAGTTTTCAGGAACTTAAAAATCGTCTAACCTCAGCTCCCATTCTTAGCCTTCCTTGTGGGAATGGTGAATTTATAATTTATAGCGATGCATCACGTCAAGGTTTGGGATGCGTTTTAATGCAGAATGGGAAGGTGATTGCATATGCTTCCAGACAGCTTAAGCCGCACGAGCTGAATTATCCTACACATGATTTGGAATTAGCTGCGGTAGTATTTGCCTTGAAAATTTGGAGGCACTATTTATACGGTGAGACATGTCAAATTTTCACTGATCATAAGAGCTTGAAATATATATTCACTCAAAAAGAATTGAATCTTAGACAGAGAAGATGGTTGGAATTGATAAAGGATTACGACTGTACTATTGAATACCATCCCGGAAAAGCGAATGTAGTAGCGGATGCTCTTAGTCGGAAGTCTAGGGGTACATATGTAAAGGATGAACAACCCTCATTATTGGCACAATTAAGGGGACTACGTGCAAACTTATCAGTACATGATTCTGGGGTTTTGTTAGCTACCCTACAGGTTAGGCCTATATTATATGATAAAATACGAAAGGCTCAAGAATCTGATCAAGAAATTAAAAGAATACGAGGGAAAGTAGAGAATGGAGAATTGCCTGATTTCACGATAAATGAACATGGAGTATTATTTTTCAAGCAAAGATTGTGTGTCTCACAACTTGCAGAGCTTAGAACAGAAATTCTTGAGGAAGCACATAACTCTATGTATGCAATGCACCCAGGAAGCACAAAGATGTATAGAACATTGAAACCATACTATTGGTGGTCGGGAATGAAAAGAGAAATTGCGGAATATGTATCGAGATGCTTGATTTGTCAGCAAACTAAATCAGAACATATGCGACCAGCTGGTGCATTACAACCTCTCCCGATACCAGAGTGGAAATGGGAACATATTACCGTGGATTTTGTTACTGGATTGCCCAGGACTCGTCGAGGTCATGATTCAATCTGGGTAATTGTTGATAGATTGACCAAATCCTCTCATTTCATAGCGGTCAATATGACATATACATTGGATCGCTTGGGTAAAATTTTTGTGGATGAAATAGTACGGTTACATGGAGCACCTATGTCAATTATATCTGATAGAGATCCTCGCTTTACCTCTAGATTTTGGCCTAGTCTACACAAAGCAATGGGTACAAAATTAGCATTCAGCACTGCTTTTCACCCACAAACTGATGGGCAGTCTGAGCGAACTATTCAAACTTTGGAAGATATGCTTAGAGCTTGTGCATTGAGTTTTAAAGATAGTTGGGATGAGCATCTATCTCTTATGGAGTTTGCTTACAATAATAGCTATCAAGCAAGTATTGGGATGGCACCATATGAAGCCCTATATGGTCGAGCATGCAGAACTCCTATTTGTTGGAATGAAGTAGGGGAGCGTAAATTAGTCCAACCTGAATTAGTACAAAATATAGTGGAAAAAGTTGAAGAAATCAAAAGAAACTTGAAGGTTGCACAAGATAGGCAGAAAAGTTATGCAGATAAGAGAAGAAGAGATTTAGAATTTCAAGTAGGTGATCAGGTATTTTTACGAGTATCTCCTTGGAAGGGTATAATCAGATTTGGAAAGAAGGGAAAACTAAGCCCACGATACATTGGTCCGTATGAAATTATAGAAAGAATCGGCAATGTAGCATATCGCCTTCGACTTCCGTCAGACTTAGCCAGGATACATGATGTTTTTCATATTTCTACCCTTCGGAAATATATTCCAGACCCATCACATGTTATACAACCGCAAGAAATTCAACTGAAGGAGGATCTTTCTTACAAAGAGATTGCAGTGCAAATTTTAGATTATAAAGTGCAAGAACTTCGAACAAAAAGCATACCACTTGTAAAAGTCCTTTGGAGGAGTCATGCTATAGAGGAAGCTACTTGGGAACGAGAAGATGAAATGCGATCTCAATACCCACAGTTATTCTCAAACGAACAAAGGTACTTAAATTTCGAGGACGAAATTTATTTTAAGTAGGGAAGGATTGTAACCTCCATAGTAGAGAATTTTTTTTTGATAAACTAAGACTATTGTTCAAGGATGTAAATGGTCGAAGAAATACAAATATTACTATAGACAGTTTTGAATCGGCATGCGTATATAGGTACAACTATTGAGGGGTCATATTATTATTACATCATATATGGACTAAGAAGTTATCTCTTATTTATTTAAGAGATATGATATAGGATTTGGTTTAACTATTCAAAGACTAATGCTAAGTACGTAAACACATTATTGGGATGAATAGAAAAAAAATATAAGAAACGTAGGAGGTGTTGGTTATGTGATAGGATAATAATATATAATTAGCATGACAAGATTAATGCAAATATCTAAATTTAAGTCAAGAGTAATATAGAAATAATATATAAATATATGTAGGAATAAGGGTACACGTTAGTTTTGTGTGGCTATAGATAGAGTTAGGTGGAAATTACGAACAAGATTTTAGCAAATAAGGAGGAAAAGGCTAAGGTGGATAATGCCTAAATATATATATATATATATATATATATATATATATCAGGACGTGACCACGTGTATATACATGTGTTAGCATTGAGATGTAAGGTAAAGGTCGGTGAGGGTATTCCTATCATGGGAGGAAAATATATATACATACAGAAAAAAATGCAAGTATATTATAGCTAGGAATTAGCAGCTGTAGATTTGAAGAGAGTCGCTGTCCCTTCGTAGCAGACGGAGGTTCCTTCGCTTACATTCCAGGTTCGTTACCTGCTAAAATTTTATGATTCTGTTTCGTATTACTAATCAGGGGCCGAGTAGTCTCTCTTTGTCATTCATTCTATCGGATATAATATGTCAAGATGGGATAAATTCTAGTTGCTTAAATTCTAGGGATTCTGTAGTATGTAAGAAAAAGTTATCAACTGATGCTATTTGGATACAAAAGAGTAATACTGCATTTGATTTGAAACTCATAATAAGGTACAAATTTCAAAAGCTAATAGCCACCGTATATTGTTAAAAAGGAAAAAAAATAAAGAAATGGAGGAATCACATCACTGTACTTTGTTTGCCATATCTATATATGATTATCAAGTTCCCCCACTGGATTGTGTTTTTTTTTATATGTCAATTAAAAAGGCTTAAGTCAACTCACTTAAGGTCAATAATTGAATTTCTGAAGAAAAATATACTCAGTAGGGGTTGGAATGTTTCAGATGATATAATATTGGTGGGGTTATATGAATATGTAGAGGAAGGTTATGTACCATTCAAATCTTTACTCAAAGAAGTAAAAATGTAAATTTTAGCCACCAGTAGGTATATGTACTCTAATTGAGTCGTATGTGGCGTGTTGTCCATAAAAGAAAAATAATAAAAATAATACTAAGTATGCATAGTTTCTAAGGAAAGTGTTGTCTGTAAGTATAATATGAGATGTCATTGCCACTCTAGTGTATTGACCATAGAATTATGTCTTAAACAGAAAGATGTGCAGAAAATGTTGAAATTCTCGGGATCCGTTACTAGGGGGAGTGTGGTGACAACTTGACTATAGAGATTAGATTTTCACAGGCAAACTCTCAGGTGAGTGGTCTCAAGCCTATTTTAAGATATAATTCATATTTTCACAAGTCCATTACAATATGGTAGTTTTGATGATTTTTTTTGATAACACAGTTATGGCTTGATAACCGGATAAGTTTTCGTTTCATCTAAGATGATGATAGTTTAGTAAAACTAATATTGCATGCAAGCTTAGTGTACGGCAGAAAAAGCTTAGATTTATCTTTTGATATTTAATTATGTTGTTTTAATACTATATAAGTTTCCAGATAAATACAGACAAGTGCAGTACAATGATATGATTCAGATATCAGAATTTCCCAGCTTACAGTTATATTTTTATGGTATGTTAGAAACAATGACAACCACAGTAGCTCTCAGACATAGTCATGGACTAGCCATCAGATATGGTGATGTCATCAGATATGACCCTGATACTTGTCATCAGATATGACGAAACCATCAGATATGGTTTAGAGAACTTTGGGTTCACATTCTGTATGCACATAGGCTTTGGGCCGTATGCAGGGTGTTCATTGACCTTTGGGGCTGTCTACGCGTATGACTCAGTTTGTTTCAGTGTTCATGGACGTAGTATGTTAGCCACAGTGGTGTTGTTATAACAGCTGAAAAGTAGAAAATTTCATTACCGCAAGATTTTAGATAGCCAGATAGTATATTAATTTCAGTTGTCAGTTGATATTTAAATTTCTGTACAACATCATTATTTTGCAAAGCTTCATTTTTTTTTATGAAATTGCCCTATTATAGCATTACATTTTATTTCAACTAGCCGCAAAGTTAGTTTCAAAATAGCCAATATATTTTCTTAGCAAAATGCTTGAGATCCACTCGCTGGGTCTAAGCTCATCTTGAGTTTAGACTCAACCCTCCATTATTAAATATTATTTACAGACATGTCCGGGAAGGAGCCATAGAAGACGTGAGGGAACGAACTAAACCTTTTGCAGACAGTGGAACTTTCACTCCATCCTTGGGACATTGCAGCAAATTTTTGGTTCTTCAGGTAAAATGATCAGTAACATGAAGACTAGTTCTTTTTGGTAAAGTGGAAGGGATTGTATATGAACTTGGACAGTAGATGATGGTTGTACATAAGGAACAATGTAAATGTGTTTGGTGCTGTGAATGTGGAATATGGTTTGGTTGGATGTGATGGTGAATTGAAAGTAGAATTTTATGGAAAAAGTTTTATTTGAATTATTTCAGGTACAGGTTAGCGTTTGGGAGTTCATAAAATAGAGGAATTACTGCCGAATTTTTATATAAATGCTAATTATGATTAAGATGATCAGATAGTTTAATTGTCGCACTCGTCCCGGCTAGCGGGGCAGGTCGTGACATCGTTCTTCTACCAAATATCCACCATAAAAAGTATTATTTTCGTCTACGCCGATTTCAATCCGCATCACTACTTGAAAACATTATTTGCATTTAACTAAACCCAACGTGTCGCTTGTAAACTGATGATAAATTAAACCTATCAATTATGGGACAGGATTTTGTGTTAGGGGAACTCAATTTTACAGCAACTAAGATACAACATCCTGACACATTGGGAAAGTGTTATTCAGTTAAACTCTTCATTTGATAAGATTTATTTGGAAGAATACAAACGGTGATGCCAAGGCATACGTCCAATCTTGTTATGTATGTAATAGATGTAAGCATCACACGCAGGCTCAAGGTGTATTAGCAGTAGCACAACCTTTGTCAATTCCAAGCCAGGTTTGGTCATGTATCACTATGGATTCTACCGAAGACCATCCAGATTCAAGTAGAAAATGGCTATAATGGGATAGCTAAAAGACTAACTAAATTTCCTCATATTATACATCTTATTAATCCATAGCCACTGCAGCAACACTCTTTCAAGAGGTGGTATGACTTCATTAAGTCCCCAACCTCACTTCTCACGAAGCAATATAACCACGAATTGAGTGTGTTGCAATGCTGTCCCCATCAAAAAATCAAGAAAGTCAGCTCTACTGCCAATTGGTTACAACTGCCACCGTTCATAAAAAGATGAGTATGGAGAAGTTCAGTCCTCACCAACTAATCCTATGATACCAAAAGACACAATCTGGAAAGTTGAAAACACGTAGAGGAATGTGCAAGAAGATAGCCCAGCTTATATGTTTATTGAGATTTTGAGATTAAAAGAACTATAAATGCTTCACCATTGAGTAGCATTTATGTTGATCGGAAGCAACGAAATAGAAATTCGGATTCGACGGTGAGCAAAATAAGAAACAAAGAGTGTTAATCTTCATCCAGCAGACCGAAAAAATCCCAATCTGATACAGCAAGCCGGTAAAAAAAACAAACCCATCCGGTAATATTATACCAAAGAAGAAGAAAAATTGGAAGAACATAAAGTAAGGAGGTGCAAACAAAAACCCTTGGACGGAAAGGAAAAGGTTGAAACAGAGAATAAGAAAAACCTAACCTTTGGAGGGAATTTATTGGCTGCTGCAAGAACGAAGAGGAGGCGACTGAGAGGCAAGAGCGGTATCCGGGTCCACACACTACATGGAGATTTTTTTTTTAATAATAGACATGGTTATTTGATATTTCGGAGGTCCGAAACGTGTTCACTGACATTCGAATCCGGAACTTTTAGGGCTTGTTTGGTTGCTGGGTTGGACTGGGTTGGGTTGGGCTTGGTTGGGGTGGGTGAATAGTAATCTGTGAGGAGGAAGTACCCTTGTGAATAGTAACCAGGGTTGGGCCAACCCTGGCCAACCCTGCAACCAAATAGGCCCAAAGTGGAAGCTATTGCTCTACCACCAGATAACTCCTTGAGTTCATTATATACAGAATGTATCAACCCCAAACATAGTGTCATATCTAAAATTCACGAAGTGTGGATATGGTTTATAAGTGATGGAGATGACTACTTGATAACTTAGGCTTAAGCATTTTGGGTGGTTGTCAACGGATTCATTTGGGTCCATACCCAACAAGTTGCGAGGGCCAGTTTTCCTCGATAACGGACCGGGGACCTAAGCCTGGGACGTTACACAGAATTTACCATAAACTGAAGGAGGAGAACGGCTCCAAGGCATAAGGATTAGATCCCTAAATGGCATACAAATGGCCGCAATGAAATCCAAAACATTCCAAAAGAAATATGGATCCTATTAGATGAAGAAGGTTTAAAAATGATCAAAGTCATCCGATCAAATGATTGGACGGTTCATGTAGCCACAACAACTTATTTCGTGTCGTTGACTACAATAAGGGTTTATTTAGTAACTGGGTTGAGTTGGGTTGGATTAAAGTAACCTTCTATTAATAGTAATTGTGTTGGATTGACATTGATTATGTGCCATATTAACTTTTTTAATGATTATAATATATTTTTTATGTTAACTTTTTATTTAGACTTGGTAAAAATATTATAAAAAAAAATTTGTATGATTCATACAACTAATTCCAGTCCCATTAATGTAGTGGTAGAGCAAGGGATATCCCATGTTAATCCGGTGTAACCTAGCAACCAAATTAGCCCTAAAATATCCTCTATTGACGTTTATATATAACACTTCATTTAGAACATTCATTGAAGATGAAGGGTCATATTGTTTTATGAACCTAAATTACTAAGAAAACTTCAAGATAACAAAATATAAATTTTACTTGTAAAGCTTCGCTTAGAACATATGTTTGCAAGGGAAGCATAATTTCTATTTTTAGCGAAGTGCTTGAAACTGATTAATCATAATTTATTCATATGAGCTTTTTGCGTTTATGTTGGGTCGGTTTCCTTCCCTGTGAGATGTAGTGATATTGGATCTTCATTGGTTGAAAATGCAGATTAAATAGATTTTTGAGTTGTGGTATTTTTTCATAATCGTCCCAAGTTCGTTGTGAATTTACAACTTATTTGCTAAGAAGAAGCATATAATTATCATGATGGAAGAGAGATAGTGTTCATACAGAACTCCTTTTTAAGGACAAGATAAATAGGATTCCACGAGACATTACTCCTCTCAATGAGCATTGTGTATTCCTATAATTTTATTTCTTGTATGCAGCTACGACACTAGCGTGAGGAAAGATCTTTTGACTTTTTAGGTACTAATGATTCTTCATCTGTGGAAAGATTGATCATCTCAATGATTTTCTTCCTCTTTATGTATTAATGATTCATGGTTTTAAGCCATTGTATAAATATGTCACAATAAAATAGTTCTCTTATCACTATGCATGATTTTGAATAGATTTCAACCTTGTAGGTTTTAACACTCATATTGGGCATTCTCCACATTAAAAATATGTGCACACCACTAAAGAGTTTATTATTAGATTTTGTGTTGCAATATTTTATTCTTTTGGTAAATTCTGATATATTTTGATGTTATGATAATATTTTGCAAGAAGTGTGGATTGAATTGTGCAGCAGATAAAATTAGCAATAAAGTGTAATTACAAACGCTCAAGGATATTAAAGTGGAAATCCAATCAGGTATAAATCATGACTTAGAACCATCATTTTAGGATTCCTTCTTTGTACGCCCGTTGGAGCATGCTTTGTATATGTCACTACTTAAATCGAGATCCGTGAAATTTCACTTTTAGTTTTCCTTTTCTTTCAACAACTTTCAAGAAAGTATTTTACCTCTCACGTTTGTTACAACAATCTAGAAGAGCCTTGCTTAGTAAATAATGTATTTACCATAAGTTGCCAATGATAACTAAATGAGAGCTCATGAATAGTCGCAAGGAGGACTCAATATCTTTAAAGCCCATAGAGAATGAGAGAGTATGCACAAGAACTAGAGAGAGTATAGAAGTATTGATTAGAAGTGTGTTGAAAGAAAGAGAGCCCTTCTCCTTTTATAATAAAGGTTAAAGAGGGGTTTTTTGTTAACAAATATATATCAACATCCAAAGGATGCATCAACTACTAAACATTCATGTGTAAACATTAGAAAATCATGCGGGTACGCAAATTTCAAATTGGTCGGTTGGGAAAATATGTTAGTCAATTGAACCATATTTGAGTTGACATGTTTACCCTGCATTCAATTCAATCACCATAGCATAACGGGGTCAATTCCTCATCCGGTGCGGAATAAACACTAGAATAAGGGGTCCAATCCCACATCGATGTGGTTCCTAGGAGTATGGTTGTTTTCATCCACATCTCATTATTTCACCTTATTCCACATTTTTTTCTATCTTTATTCCATCTTACCTAACTTTATTTCACATTATTTTCCTTATTCATATCTTTCCAGTTGAACGAAAAAATAATCTATTATTCTTCTTATTTTCCATCCTTATTCATTTTATTCTCAAATCGAATGCCTCTAAACATTCAAATAATGGCTGTGGTAACTACCTGTATCAATAGTCTACTAAACAACAAAATTGGTTGACTAAACTTAAAATAGTTGGTTAACGAAAAATGTTATGGTATGTTGATTCATCATGGAATCATCCGTTGTCCTTAAATAAGCTGATTGGTCGACATGATGAGTCGGTTAAAAAGTATGTTTGGTGGAAAAGTTTGTTTTTAGATTTATATTATTTTTATTTTTTTCTATTCTACACAAATCTCATGAAAAAGGGACACAAAAGTTGTAAAATAGCTTCTGCGTGAGCCTTACTTGAACTAAATTTTGCAATCTCCTTGTACACGAGTCTTCTTGAAATAAATTTCTTCAATAAGATACTCTGAGACATATAGGGTTTCAGCAAAATATATAACATCTTTCCTCATATGATATATGCATTTTAATCAATAATAGGGTTGCGTCAAAGAAAGAAGCACTTGTGAATTTTTCGTCTGATCTACACGAGGGGAGATCCACACTCAAACTCGCGGATGTTTTAATTTTTAGTTGGGCTGGAGGAAAACATGCATGTGTTGATTTAACTGGAGTGTCTCCGCTAGTTTGTCTGATAAAAAGTGATTTTACTGCGGGATACGCTGCACAGAAAGTTGCCTCAGCCAAAGTTGCTAAACATGAGAAGGCTTGTATTGACAATCAACATGTCTTCATCCCTTTTGAATTTGATACCTTTGGGTTCTTGGCATCTGAAGCTGTAGAGCTCCTTAAGAGGGTCTAGAAAATTATGCATAGTAATGTTATGGTTCCTAGGTCTATGGATGTTGTGTTCCGAAGAATTGGATTTGCCATCCAAAAGATATTGGCGACACAACTTGTTGCCCGTCTCCCAACAGTTTCTTTGTAATATGTCCTGATTTAAGGAATATATATATATATATAAGCGTCTTGGAGACGAGTAGTAAAATTATCTTGCAATAAGGATTAGTACAAAAGAAAAGTAAATATTTATGAGAGAGAGCCGTTGTCAAAATCATCATAATGTTGGTTTCACTAGCATTCTTCTCTTTTGTTAATGACAACCAAATATCTATTTTGCTAAGTTTTAGGGCCTGATTGGTTGCAGGGTTGGGCAGGGTTGGCCCAACCCTGGTTACTATTCACAAGGATACTTCCTCCTCACAGATTACTATTCACCCAGCCCAACCCAACCCTGCCCAACCCTCCAACCAAACATGCCCTTAGAGTTAAAAAACTTCCGAGTCTTCATGTGAAAAAACTTGTGGTTATCTTGATTGGTCGTTTATGTAGCTCGTCTTCATGTAAGATGAAGAAATGCCAACAGTATAGGATATGCATGATAAGACATGCAAATGAAATATGATTATAGTTCAGATTGATCATCAGCTTAAGAATGACATGATTCCATGTAAGTATGTAATATGTCAGCAAGGCAAAGATCACATAGGTTTCTCCGCACATATGAAGTTGACGATCTTGTAAAGAAAATTCCATGTCACCACTCGAGCAAGTATACGAGGAATGGGACAAAGTTGAGTGATAGTCAAAAAAAAGTGTAAGAGTCATCGGCGGTAGGTTGAAGAATAATAGCTTTGACACAGTCTTAGAGCCACTTTGGTTGCTGGTGTGCACCCGTGTGTATCTCTCGTTCCAACCCTCTGAATCCTTCGCACAGTTTACTATTCACAGGGATACCCCAATCCAACTCAACCCAGTTACCAAATTGGTCCTTAAGGAACTACATTGATAAATGAATCAAAGATATACCACAATTAGGAGTTTCTATTATGCAGGAGAGTAGCTTTGTATTTAGTACAATAGGAGCATGAAAAACATATGAGTAAGTAGTGATGTAACGTCCCAGGCTTAGGTCCTCGATCCGTTATCGTGGAAAAGTGATTCCAACAACTTATTGGGTTCGGACCGAAACGGATCCGTTGACAACCATCTAAAATGCTTAAGCTCAAGTTGTCAAAGAGTAATCCCCTCCACTTATAAACAACTCTCACACTTTGTGAGTTTTAGATGTGGTACTATCTTTGGGGGTATGGGTGTTACAACCTCCCCCACTTATATTCACAGCGTCCTCGTTGTGACATGGTCCATCATTTATTGCTAGTGATAACAGTAGCATGCTTTGAGTAGCCATTTCCTCCTATCTCTTTGTAGGGGTGGCTCCATCTCTCGGTAGCCCTTTCGTAACGTCCCGGAATTAGGTCCCCAGTCTGTTATCGAGGAAACTGGCCCTGCCAACTTGTTGGATTCGGGCTCAATTGGACCTGTTGACAACCACCAAAAATGCTTAAGCCCAAATTGTCAAGTAGTAATCCCCATCACTTATAACATCTCTCACATATTGTGAGTTTTAGATGTGGGGCTATCTTTGAGGGTATGGGTGGTACAACCTTTTACATTTATATTCGCAGCGTCCTCGTTGCAACATGGCTCATCATCACTTGTCCCAGTGATAGTGGCGGATGCATGCTCCAGGTAGTCATTTCCTTCTACCTTTTGTAGGGGTAGCTCCACCTCTCGGGTAGCCCTTTCCACTATCAGAGGAAAATTGGCCCTGACACCATTTGTAACATCCCGGGCTTAGGCCCCCGGTCCGTTATTGAGGAAAATGGCCCTAACAACTTGTTAGGCTCGGGCCCAGACGGGGCCGTTGACAACCGCTCAGAATACTTAATCCCAAGTTGTCAAGTAGTAATCCCCATCACTTATAACCCATTCTCACATTTTGTGAGTTTTAGATGGGGGACTATCTTTAAAGGTAAGGGTGTTACAAGTGATGATCTCTTCAAAGTTCTCAAAAGAATCAACTATAGGAATATAGAATATATTCACTATGAGAGAAGCGGAGGCATGCAATTTGCATCAACACATGCAAAATATGATTAAAACAAGTCAAGGATAAAATCGTGACATCAAAATACAATCAAACCAAGACCTTCCAATTTCGTCAGTCGCTCATAGTAACTTCAACATCCATGAAGAATTAATATAGTGCTAGGGAAACATCAAGGTTAAGATAGGATGTTAGAGCTCAAGGAGTATCTTGTCATCATCCATGGTAAAAGAGTTTCACGAAGAATATGAGTGAAACATTTTGTATTTATAGATTTTGTAAAGTTATAAGTTAATTGGTATGTGTGTCCTAACTAATGAATCGTGACTGAATTTATCCTTTTAAGACAATTTCCCTAAGGAAGTGGTGACTGGCGTTAGTATTTTTAGTTATTGAATGGTGTGCATGGTTTTCGACAACTATATTGCGCTTTCATTATCATAGAGGACTCTAGATTTATAAAAGTAAGGGCGCTTCATTGATAAATCTCTGATTTATCATTATAATATTGATTTATTATTCTCCTAACTTAAGCACTTCATTAATAATAATAAATATTTAATCCAATTTAATAATTAGCTTCTTGCAATTAATAAATCCTAATTATTGTTTATCAATGAATACATTATTGGGCAGATTATTTTATGTATTTCTTTATTAATAAATATAAATTAAAAATTAATTTAATAATGTATATTTTTATAATTTAAAAATACAAAAAAAACAAAAGAAAATAAAAAGAAGTGTTCTTAATATATTAAAAGTACTTACAAAAATAGTAATATGTATAAATGATGTAATCTCACTATGAGTTCTACATGAAAGTTGTAGATCTCAAAGAGATCTACAACTTCTGTTTTGAATACCTTTTAATTTTAACCTTCTAACTAATTTATTTTGATTTAGTTCTATTGTATTCATTTTATAATTATCTCATTGGGCCACGTGGTGCCACCCACTTCAGCCATGTGACATGGTCCTTTACATTTCTCCACCTCCATCTGGGATCGTCTGATCATTTGATCATACAACCATGATTCATCTCATTTTGCTTTGATCAAGACTGCTTAATATGAAGATCAAGCGGCTCCAGTTCTTCTGTGTGCCCAATCCAAGGCTGATGGATCTCAATCCAACAATGTTTGTGTCATCTTTAACCTCTCAACTCCTCTCCACTCAAGTGACTTGAGTCGCAACTGCCCAACTTCTCCCCATTTCACCGGTTCCTCCAGGCAACTTCTCCACCAACTTCCTGCGCCAACCTCTTTCCCGTTACTCCCTCTCCTTCGCCCAACCTCCAGAATCTATCTTCATCCGCACATTGTCAATGGAGCGATGGTTGAAACCACTGCCCCCATAAATGTTGAACCGTCGCTCCTCACCGCACAAAACCCCTTCCCCAATGTCGTAACCACCCATCCGCTCTTGTATGAACCACCTCCGAGCCCCTTCTCTCCATTGATTGACATCAAGCGAGAGTTTTGTTGAGCGAAGATAGAGATTAATTCTGGCGAGATCCTTGCCCACCTGATACCAAGTCACAACCACCTTCGAGTGGTTGTTCGAGCTCTACTTTTGTTGTCATGTAGAGTGAAGATTCGAGGTGTCTAAACCTCATCCCATGCATTCCTCCACCTTCAATTTCCATTCTTTACCCTTCCACGTATGTCCTAGTGTTAATTATACCTATTTCTCGATTTAACTCCAATTGATTCAAGCATCAATTCACAAAATTTATCCACTCTAGGCCTTCATTATCATATCCCAGTCTTTGCGCAATACATTACTCCCCTCTCCACTTCTCCTTGATCGTGACCACTTCGATCCGCCTCCTTTTGCAAGAAGGACTCTTTTAGGGTTTTTTCCTTCCCCTCGTATAAGACCCAATTTTCATCTCACTCTACCCTAAGAAACCCCATGAGTTGCTTCGTTTATGAGCTGACCCTTTTAGGCTTTGAATGGTTAGAAAATACAAGTTGCTCTGATCTCGTCGATTTGCTCTGGCAAACTCTTGTGGATCGAATGTTCCAACCATCGATGGGGCTCTATTGAGTCACCATTAGCTTTGCCAGATGGCTATGAAACTATTCTTATCTTCAGCTTACTCAAGAGAACAAGGAGGATGTGATATGCATCTCCTCGGAGCTAGAGTCACACTGCCACAGATGGAGGAGGAAGGGAAGAACACATCTAGCAGTTACTATTCTATTAGATCCTCGGGTTTAATCTAACGGCTGCCAGCACTCCATGAGCCGCTTCTCGAAGCGTCGTTTCACACCCTCAGGCCGGAACAACCGAGAAAATGCCAAGCCTCCACATAGTGCCACACATACCCAAGCCTAGAGCGCCTCCCAAACCTCAATTCACAAGCCCACCACACAAGCTCGGGGAGATTTTATAGAAGACACTCACTGGGTCTTGGATATTACTGATAAGTCCTTACGTGCGTGCATTTTATGTATTTAGCCCTAGCAGCTTTTATATTTGCATACATACCTATATATGGACCTAAATGTGATGTTTTTATGTGTTTTTAATTAAACTTTTATTGCAAAAATGCACTTGTATTGGTTGTTGAATATCTTTTGATTCATGAGTCCAAATTTAATGAAATTAGTCTCTTTTTAAAGTTGATTTAATTCTCTTTGATGGGTGCCATTAGTTTCTTGATTTGATATATTTCTGACACATTAAATTTCAAATAATAAAAGTTATCTTCCTAGCTCTATTATTGTTGTTAAAAAATGATCTTTTCTTTTTAATCTGATAAGGAAGTGTAATCAATTTATTAGGTAATTATTTCTTGATTAGATAGTTATTTGAAATATTATTAAGGTTTTATTGCATTAAGTGCTTAAAAAGTGACACTTGGACTTAATAGATTGCTTGGAGCTTGATAATTAGACTATTCATTGAACTAATTTATTGTTAATAATTCAAGTTTTATGATCAATTAGATCAGGAGCATCTTATTGTACTTATTGTGATTGATGTAGTGTACTGTATACCATTGCGTTAATCTTCTGGAGCATACATAGATATATTGCATTTAAAAACCATATAAAAAGAGCATGCATTGCATGGTTTGCATTTTATTGACCTAGATCCACTCATTAATTATTTAATTAAATCTTTAATACCTAGAGTAACTCAATTAATTGATTTTATTCTTGTGTTCGACCATGAATATCCAAGATATATTAGATTGAGTCCTCTTCACGGAGATATTATGACTTGATTCTGATTGATTATTAATTGGTCATATTACAAGGAGTACTTCTTAAGATAGCCAATTAACGATTAATCATTCATACAACGAATTTGTAAGCATGCAAGATAAATTGAGATATATTATGCTTTTGTAGTAGATGGTTCACCACATTTTTGTTTCTTCGAACACGAGATTGAGGATTTCTATAAGAACTGACATGTTTCATTAGTACTCTTTTTGTCTATTTTGCATCTAGCATAGTCAACATCATTGTATGCTAATTGTATGCTAACTAGTTTAAGGCAGGTGTTTGAGGATAGAACAAACCTAAGGTGTAGGCTGCCTAAAAATCCTTTTTTACTACCGTGAAATAAGACTTTTTTGGTGCAACTTGATTCTTGGATATAGACAAATGCCAACAAGGATGTCAGTTCTTCTAACTACAGGTATAACAAAAGTCGTAATCCAATCATTCCTTAACATGTAGTTTGAATATTTGCTTTTCCACCCGAGTCAACATCAACACATGTTTGGGTAACAATAGAGGTTGTTTTTTCCCTTGACATTAACCATCCTAAATTTATTTAGCAAAAATTAGGTGTATTTAATTTGATAAATAAATAATTTAATTTATAATTATTGTATTTACAATCCTAGGGAACACTTCAATTCTCCCATTAAATGTATTATCGATTCGTTGTATATGTGCAAAGTCTTGACATAGTTTCCAAAGATTATCATCTATATATTTTCACTACTAAGACATCTAAGGTTTTTTTAAGAACAAAGTACATTCAAGTTTTAAGCTAATAGGTAGTCTATAAGTTTGTCCTACCAAGCTTTAGGAGCTTGTGTTTATCCATACAAATCTTTGTTGAGTTTGCATACATGTCATAATTATCTATACATGCTATGATTTTTATTTATTTATGAAACCGAGAAGTTATTTAACATAAACTGCTTTTTTTAGTAGCCCATTAAGAAAATCACTTTTTATGTCCATAAGATAAAGTTGTAAATCTTAATACGATGCAAAAAAGATACTTATAGAACCGACCATTATGACATGAGCATACACTTCATCAAAGTCTATTCCTTCTCGTTGGTTAGATCCTTGTGTTACTAATAGTGACTTATTTCTTATGACTTTTCCTCCTTTAGTAGACTTGTTTCTAAAAATCCATTTAAATGCCAAATATAGTATAATATTTTATATTTCAAAACTGGATCCCAAACTTTACTTTTAATAAAGTGACTTATTTCCTCTTGCATTGGTTTTAATTTAAAATTCATCTTGTATTTCATCAAATATTTTTATATTCAATATAGTGTATCTGGGAACCTAAGATAAAATCTGTATTTAATTGAGATCTTGTTTGAACTCTTTCTGCTAAAAATCCTACCATGTAACATATGTTCCTTACAGTGATATTTATTATTGATCTAGTATTTAGAAAAACATTGTATTTTAGTGTAACTCTTATATTTGCAATGTATATGAATGGTATTTCATCTTCATCATCTTATATAACTTTTTCTTGAGTGTTTAGTTGTTGATAGTTTTCTTTAAAACTTACATGAAGTGTTGCTTCAATTTTAATTATAAAATCGGATTTAGCTTTTTTGAGTAACTTATGAAGATACGTTTTTATCCTTTTATTTCATACTTATTCATATTATTTTAAGTATTTAAAATTGAAACATTTATTTTCAAAATCACATTTATTTTCAAAATCTCTAAAGCAATTAAGTTCAGGGTTGTTCCTGATGAACTCATGTTTCATACATCTAAGATAAGTAAAGTGATATGAATACCTTAACAAATACGCTCATGCATTGACGAATCAATAATTCATCTACTTTATATAAATATCTTAGCAAAATCTTTTTTTAAGATTTCATTAAATAAACCCTCTAAATTAACATAATTAACTCTACTCATATAACATGAAATCATGGCTAATTATTATGTATAAATAAACTATAATATTTAGCTAAATTGTGCTCATTATTCTATGTACAAAACTAACTTTTTTAACTTGGTTATTTTCCATTTATATCATTTAATTCTTTTACTAACTTGGCATTAATAAATATAACCCATAAATGTCATAAAATCATAAGAAAAAAAAAGATCTGACTTTGTATAAATTGTGCACATTTTTTCTTTGATTATTTTATGTCACCTTTTTCCTAACTTATAAAAATCTGTAAAAATCCATTTATGTTGTATATATTGTATATATATTAATATTCAACTAAAACTAATTGAAAATGAAAAAATTACAAAACATAAAATATGGACTATTATTGTATAATTAATACATATACAAAAATTGTATTTTGT
Source organism: Ottelia alismoides (assembly GCA_037367405.1). Taxonomy (NCBI): domain Eukaryota; kingdom Viridiplantae; phylum Streptophyta; class Magnoliopsida; order Alismatales; family Hydrocharitaceae; genus Ottelia; species Ottelia alismoides. The sequence goes on from JAZKJV010007006.1 coordinate 1,136,214, forward strand.
ACATATGATTTTTTTATTTTGGATCCTTCATGAAAGTTGTAGATTCCATCGAGATCAACAACTTTTATATTGATCACTTTTTCATTTGACTTTTTCTTTTATTTTATTCCTTGTTTTATTTTATGTTACTCCTTGATCAACATTCTAATCAATGTTTCCATGCCACATGGCTATCATCCATTCGTCCACCTCACAATCCATCAACCCCACACCATTGACCGTTGAATGGTCGTTGGCATCAAGTGCCCCTCTTTTCAAGTCGTTGGATCAAGATTAATCCAACGATCTACTTCATTCCCACCAAAACCAATTCCCTCACATGCAACACATATGCGCTCCTCACGTGTGTTGGGCGTGTGCATCCTCAACCATTGGATCTCAGTCGATCCAACAATACTTACACTTTACCCCTACCTTCGATCCTCGTCCTCTACCAACCGCCACTTGCAACCAACTCCACCTCTGATCAATGCACTTTTTTCTCCCAAATCACCCCTCACTGCTTCGTTTCTCCAGTCATCGTCTCCACCTCTCCATCATCATCGACTCACCTGAGACCTAACCCTAGCTGTTACCCATCTTCGCCTTGGATCCTATGTCATCAACCCCCTCAACGTCGATCATTACCCCCTGCATGTGACCTCATATGACACCTTAAATCCTCGATTGAGTGCCTTGTAACTCAAATCCCATCGTCAGTAGCCCTTCCCCTCGATTGTTGCTTCCATTCTTGTAAATAAACTACCTCTGCCTCCAGTACAAAGCATCCTTCATTTTAGAACAAAATCTCCAGCTCTAGCTCCTTGAGGAGGTGCCAACTCCCGGGAGCTCTGTTGAGCAACAACGAGCATCAGGTAGGTGTGATCCAAGGATCTTTATCTCCTTGTTGCAGTAGCTCCCAAATCCACTATAAAGCTTGAGATTCTTCTCATCAGAACTCTTGAGAGAAGACCCATTAAATTAGAACCATCTTATCATCCCAGGTGAATCGTCCACATCACCCACTCCACCTTCGTCGATCCATTCACAGCTCTAGGAAATACCTCTTCTCGCAGATCCTTCTCCTTCTTCGATTCAACTCATCAGAACCCAAAACCCCCTTTTATTTTGATCCAACCATTTGCCTTCATCGATCTCCCTCTCCATTTCCCATCTACCTCTCAGATCCTCTCACACCTCCGCCTTTCTCAGGCCAAAGGTTTAGCTCCTGTCCCTCGCTATAGAAGGAGCACCACCCTTTTCTTTCTGCTCCTGCTAACCCTTGCAGGTCGACAAGAATCGGAGCTCCTACGAGAGACATTCATCTCCCTCTCCAGGTTCAACTCCATAGACTCGCCAGAGACACCCGCTAAGAGGAGGAGCTCTCCCCTAGACAACTGAGGCTGGATCTCGAGTTTCTCTGCCTGTTGTTCTTCACCGCTCCATCAGCTCAGGCCAAGAAAGAAGACATCAATTGGAGCTCATGTCATCGTATAGGTGTCGTAGGATCTTTGATCCAATGACTCTGATCAGGACTCCTCTCCAGCCGCCTGATCCAAATCCAATCTCATCTCGATCGTCATATCAGCCTCCCAGCCTCGAGTGGAATCGGAACAGCAGTAGCACGCCACATAGACGAGTGGTAATGAAGCTCCTCCTGAGCGTATGCAACCGCACGTGACCTGTACACGTGTGTAGGGGATCTTACCATGACACTCCCAGCCTCTCCAAAAATTACAGAAGAACCCAATCACATGCCTCACGTGCGTGACTTGGATATTTTATGTGTCCCCTTGCATTCTAGGAATTACAAAATTACCCACACCCATGGAAAATTATAGCAGTGACCCCTCCGACTTTAAATATTCATAGATAAGACCCTAAAAACTTTTATTTTTCTCTCATTTAAGTCCATAGAACTTGTTCATTGCATATCTTTATCATCTTTTATCCAAAACTTGCATATTTTATGTCATTTTGAAGCGTGTTTTATGCTCTTCCCTTCTACATCAGTTGTGGACAAATAAGATGCTTATTGAATCGAATCATAATTTTAGAAAATTAATTAATCCGTGCAAGCTTTATTTGACATATTTCCACAATTAAATTTAGAGAAAAACTTATCATTTTATGCATGGGAATAATTGAGGAGGTTCCTTAATATTTATTCCCTGACTTCTTTAACTTATTTGAGGATTAAATTACAGGAAAATTAGATATTAGATCTTCTTGATAATTATTATCAATAATTGATTTCAATAATTTCAAGGGTATTTAGCCTACAACTTGGAGGTTTGATTAAAATATATATTTTTCCTGAAATTGTTACTTGAGTCTATGAAAATATTTTGAGGTCACTTATTTATTTTTAGGATATAAAAATTCGTATTCATTGATCCCTTTCTTTCTTTCTTTCCATGTCATTTCTTTTATTTTCTTTTGCATTCATAATCTGATATAAAAATAGAGATTTGACATTGCAAATAATTAGATACTTCGATTAATTTTAATTCATTCAACTAAAGAATGTCATTCCCTGAGTTCAACCTTAGTACACTTACCAAGTTAAATTCGACCACATATTCTAATTCTTGGTTTGTGTTGAATAATTTTCCATCTCATTTATTACAAATTGAGCTTACTAAGAGAGGTGGAATCTTGTTCATCAAATGGTGTGTTGCCAGTGAACGATGTTTTTTAGGATTTTAAATTAATTTTGTGTCATATTTATTTTATTTCTCTTGTATTTTCTTTGAAAATTTCTTTTATTCATTGTATTTCTCTCTTTTTACACATACTAACCACTCATTCTCTCATCGTAGAATCAGTCCAAGGTTCTAAGGAGAATTCATGGACCTACGAGGAATAATTTTCATTTTTTATATGTGTGAGTGAGAGAGAGAGAGAGCCCAGTTTAGATTTATTTCTGTATTTTTTGGGATCTCTTTGAACCCTATTATTTTTAATTAAACATGGCTATACTTTGGGGACACTTGGGCTTGTTTTGACCCTTGTTGGGTGATAAGGGTCCCATGTGTGTAGTGTGCTTGATGTGGAACTAAGACCCGCACGTACGATCGAATATTTTTCACTTGATTATGCCAGGTTACATTACCTTAACTATACAAACTATAGATCATTCAACTTAGTCAAAACATAAATCCGTTCTTCACGCTAATAGAACTTTCTACTTAGGAGTATTTTTCCATCGGTTGCATCCATATATAGTATTTTTTCATTTCTATTAAGCATCCACATGAAGAGTGTTGGGAAGTACTGTAAGTCTTATAACTGAGCATATATCATTGATTTAGTTGTGCATCAGTTTTTCTTGACTCCTCCCTCCTATTTTCTCATATAAGATAAAGGAATCAAGACTGATCGGTAGATAAATTTTTATGCTCAATAAGACTCTCAATGATAACCTAATTTAAAATTGGGACTGCCAACAAGGTTGATTAAAATAACTAAAATAAAATAAACCCTTGTTTTTTGGAGATCACTGCTCATCATTGGATACAAGTACCTTTCAGACTAAGTGAGGTATGCTACACTTAAGGATTAGAGCTCAAGTCCTTGGGTGTATGCTTGGAGTATCAGCTGTAAGAAACCTTACTCGAGGGTGTGGATCATAGAGCTGCATATCGACACTAGCACAAAGTGGGAACTCCCACAATTACGTTGGATTTTGTGAAGTATTATTGAAGCTATCTTGCTAGTGATTGTGCCCCCTCTAGCAATTTACTACTCAAAGACAAGGGCAGAATGGTACTGTCTCAGGGACTTCAACGAAGGCCATTGTCTCATACACACTTGAGTCTAATAGGAGATAGTTTTGGTATTATAAGTACTAATCCTTAGGTTAAACAATGATCAAGTGTGATAAATCATATAGGAGGATTGACATGTTATTACCTCAAATGAGGAATCTTCGGGTCTCCCCAACTATACATCGAACACCTATCACTGTAGGCAAATTAAGTGTTATATTTGAAAAATTGTTTGAAATATTCCTATAATAAAAAATATTAGCAGTTAAACTCTCATGTGCCATCACAAGTATCTATTTGGTGAATCAACATGTTTGATTTGTGTTTGCTTTATCTAAGTACAAAATATACATTATTACCCATGTGTGTTCACTCTTGGGAATTTAGTCCAAACCTTACGGATACTTCACGAAACCCTTCAAATCTCTCATCTCCCAGGATTCAAGATGACCCTTTTCCCAAACTTGCACGGTCTTGGGATGACCCTCTTCCTAAGACCAAGACCAATAACTCTCTATAACGGTTTACTAGATCCCTGACTAAACCTTTCTTCAATTCTCCTCCTACCAAAAAAAGCCTTTATCTTTGGAAGAACCCCCCATCCATCTACACATGTATCTAGTTTGGATCTCTCCATGTCTAAAGGTAAAGAAGACAAGATGCCTCTCAAGAAGAATTTAAATGAGGACGAGGACAACAATGACCCCCTGAAAGCCATCCTCGCATGGTTGACCACAACTGAGCAGCAGAATGAAATATATAGAGCTCAGTTAATATAGTTACATGCAGTTGGGAATAAAGAGGAAGATGCAATGGGAGATATGTACCTCCCAGAGATTGGCCATGACTACAACTGGCTGAGACTAATAACTCCTAAGGATGCGTTCGAGCACAAACTGCATTTCCTTACGATGCTCCCGAAGTTTAGTGGGAATCATAATGAAGAACACTCCTCTTCTTTTCTTCGGGACTTTGAGTTAGTCTGTGACAACCTATTTCATCCTCGGGTTAATCATGTCTACATTCGGTTGAGAGCCTCTCCCTTTGCCTTAACAGATAAGGAGGTGGTCACAACATGGAATGTCTTCAAGACTATTTTTTTAAGAAAGTACATCCAGTGAGTAGAATCAATCAAATGAGGATCAAAATCACAAGCTTTACCCAATTCCCAAGTGAATCATTTCATGAAACCTGGGAGAGGTTTAAGGGCTTAATTTAGAAATGTATAGGGCACATCATTGATAAGGTGATGTTGGTTTAGAGTCTTGTAAGTGGTCTGAACCCAAAAATCCAAGGGTTGGTGAGTTTTCCCTATGGAGGAAGCTACATGGACCGACATGAGGACACTATCCGGAAGGTGTTTGAAAAATTAACCGACACAAGCCGCTCTCATACCACTAGCTGGGCATACTTTCCCAACCCCATTACACTCTTATCAAAAGAAGGGGGAAATAAGACTGCGAACAATCTATCCACCGACCGAAGCTTCAACATGGAAATTATAACGGATACTCACAATGGTTGAATAGATTAATAAGAAGGTGGATGAGCTCCATAAATTCATTGATATGGAGAGCCTGTCTAAACTACCAAAGCAAATGGAAATATAGCATTATTATAAAAGCATGCATATAATATAAAATGCACTTTTTAAAATCCAAAAACCACTAAAGTATGTGAAATAAAAAGACAACAAGAAATAAGGAAGAGGGTAGGAGGCATGAAGACATATGTATGTAGACATATCAAAAAACTAAAGACAATAGCCTTGCAAGGTCTAAATCTTACCCTTACCCGGAGGTCTAGGTCGTAGACCTCGATCGGCTGAAAAAGTGGGAAAATAAGGAATTATAAATAAGATAAATAAGACACACTGAAAATGACACAAAACTTGCATACAAACAAAAAGAAAATTACAAAAATTTTATATGTAAATACAATTGAACAAGTTCTTTTACATTAATTCTACAAAAATATATAGAAAAATACAAAAAGCGTCAAAAATTGTACCTCATGTAGTTGGTCAATGAACCTAAACATTACTTCTTTTACATGCATGTATTCCAAATTTTTATGAGATATGCTCATTTGTGAAAAGTTGATTTTTTTTATTTTCTCCTAAAATATAGAAATAAAAAATTACAAAATATGGACTTCTTGATTCAAGTATATTTGACATACAAAAATTATTGGTTCGATTGACTATTTATTGCATCCAGAAAATTAACTAAAATTGCATGTACATATTATGTATGTACCTATTAAGAGAAAATTGCAAAAATATAATTTCATTAAGAAGAAAGCAAAAAAAAGTTAAAATATACAAAAAATACCTATAATAACCTTCATATTTTTGTAACTCTTAAATATGGATGACTTTACAAAATCACACTTCTACAAACTTGTAGATTTAAAATTTTGAGCAATTTTTATATTTGACACTTTTCAATTTGAGGCCAAATTCTATCTAATGCATGTTATAGAAGAACTTTTGTGATTTTTTTATTTTTAAACCAATGGGAATATATATATTTAACTATAACTGATTTAGTGATGGATTTTAAAAAAAAGCATCAATGTAGCCAAGTTTTGATGGAGTGAGACTACACTTTTCCTATTAATTTTTCAAAATTGGAGAAAAAAGTACCTCATAAAAGCTTGAATAGGCAACTTGACCGCACTAACTGTGATTGTCCATGTAACAACAAAATGAAAATTTTAGTACAACAAAAACTCATTATAGTAATAAAATCGAGGGATAGAAATTTAGGTTCTGGCAACAGATTCAAATACTAATATCATTATTAACATCATCAATATTCGTTGTCAAGCCAGTTCAGACTCAATAAAGTTCGAGCCGAGCATGTTATTGAGCCTGGTAAGCGCTCTAGTCAAGTCTTTCTTGTTAAGGGAAATGAGATTTTTTGATACAAAAGTTAGTGCTTGACCTTGAAACCCGTGACCTTTTCTTTGAGGGACTGCCTTCTTTACCAATAAGTCACATGTAAGTTATATTTCAAAAGCTAAATTATATTATTTTGTAACAATCTATTTGCTAATAAAAAATATTAATTTGCTAATGATAACTTAACAAATATAAAATATAGACGAACATGTATGTTCCTTAGAAAAGCATAATATTGGTCATCGCGTTAGTGGATAATATATACTATCAAATATGTTCCTATTTAAAAACATATAATAACATGATATTGTACTTAAGTCTACAATATAATATATATGGAACATTGCCATATTGGAATCTACATTCACACATATAGATATATATAGTTCTAAGGTACATCCGAAACAAAATTATATCGATCGACAGTTAGATTTGGTATAATATACATATTTAATTACTATCTACGTAGACAACTACAACTATAGATATATGTACCGGTTGTTGAACATGCAACTCCTCGTTATCGAGCTGAAAAAGGTTTGGCTTGAACTCTACTCGTTGAGCTATCGAGTCTAAAATTATGAGTCAAGATCACGAACCCTTAATGAGTCTAAAATTAGGGATAGAAACCTAAATTTCTATTCCTCAATTTTATTGCAATAATGTGTTTTTGTTTTACTAAAATCTTCATTTTGTTGTCACATGGACAATCGCAGATAGTGTAGTCAAGTTTCCTATTCAAGCTTTTATGAGGTACTTTTTTATACAATTTTGAAAAATTAATAAAAAAATATAGTCTCACTCATCAAAACTTGGCTACATTGATGCTTTTTTTAAAATCCGTCACTAAATCAGTCATTGTTATTATCAGTGGTTTGTTTGTAATTGTCACAAATAATCTGCAAGAATTATTTTGATAATTTCTTCCATGAATATGATTTTAATATAATACGACTACATTAGTAGATTCTTGGAAAGAGAAAAATCTCTCCAAGATCTCAAGGGGACGTCGAAGCCTCTCCTTATGGAAGGAGGCTCTCTCTCCTTCCATTACATGGAAGGTAGCTTGATAATCCTATTTTATTCATGAGAATCTTGATTTAATTGAAACTAAATATATCAAGACTATTTGCAATATATTTATTTTATTTTAAATTAAATTAATTTTTGTTGCAAATTGTTTGTAAAAATATCTCTACCATTGATATGAATTAGGAGTATATCTCCACCATCCAATTTAGCATAAAAGGAGGGGTAACCCCTAGTCTTTTCTACTACACAACAATTGCAAGAAGCAATTACTCTCTCTTCATCTCTCTCTACACGTCCCATCTACCTCTCTCATTGTGGTCGTCCACAATTATTGAGAGAGATATTGTTATTGTCACATCGCCCTTGTGTTGCTGCATCAACTACCTGTGAATCTCCGCCTTCTTTGGTGCACTTCGCTCATGAAGGATCCAGATTTCATAAGACAAAATCAGGAGATTTCTTGCTTGGATCATTCGTTTAAATATTTTAAATTCTACTTCCCCTTTCAACTAGTATGACTAGTTTTCCTAGATCATATTCGATGTGATCTACATGCTTTCGTGATGCGCTAAGATCCAAGCCCAAGCCTTCAGTTACATCGCTATCACCATACATATCATAATATATGAAAATATATTATAATACGATAAATCATTAAAAGAGGTCTACTACTGCATGATTGTGATTGCTGATCTCAATCTTTGGGTAGATGCTCAATATGCTGATCTATCTTGATTAGAGTGTGGCGATTAATCTATCGAGCAGTACTCCTCATCTCCAAGTTGTTCCAAGGCTTGCGGGTTTCACTGATCGGCACACGAATCGATCCCTAGGGTGGCGTTTGGTTGGTGGGATATCTGATGAATCTACGTTTCAACATATTTATTCTATCATTTTGGCCTTAAAAACCCTAGTAAATGCGTGTAAATAGCATTAATTTATGCATGTTAGCATTCATGTATATGTGTGAATATTGTATAAAATGCGGTTTTTAGTGCCAAAATTATAGAATAAAGAAAAGAAAAGAAAAAGAATAAAATATTGTAAATATTTTATGACCCGAAACCTCGAGACCTAGGCATCTCGATGACTCGGTCGACAAGGAATAAAGTAGGGGGAGATAAGGGCCAAAAATACCAATAAAATTCCTTTTATTTTATTCATTCTTTATTCATTTTTGGGCCTATTTTTGGTTCCACTTTTTATACATCAAATAAAGAAACTTTATACATGAAAGTTGTAGATAATTTAATAAAGAAAAATACAAAATTGATTTCACTGAAAAATAATACACAGATAAAAAGTTATGATCTGAATAAAAATCCAGAATCCCAACTTCCCAGACCCGTATCTCACAAATGAAAACTCCAAATGTATCAAACTCACCTTTAATTGTATATAATTCAAAATAAGCTATTTAATGGAGGTGGTTTCGCATTTGGCGGAGCTACGGTTTGAAAGTTGAGTTTTGGACCCCTATTGTATACTTGTACAGATTAAAATATTCAATTTATTATTTATTCATTATTTTTGTATTTTTATATTTTTATAATTTTGTAAATATTACTTATAATATATTTGTATATTAAAATCAGAATAAAAATACAAAAGAAACACAAAATAAAATACTTGTATATAATATACCTAGGTATAATACCTATATACATACCTATAATATTACTACTTCTATTTTATTAAATATACAAAACACATAAATAAAATAAAATAAAAATATATTTATGTGTATAAAAGTATTTTATAATTTTATAAAATAATAAACAAAATTAAATAAATTAAAAACACCAAAATAAAATAAAAGATTAAAATATATAGATATAGATACCTATAAAGGGTATAAATGGCAAATTGTAATTATTAGCCTCATAAAAATAAATAAAAATCATAATAAAATAATTTATAAAATAATAAACATTTTTTATTTTGTAACCATAATTTAATAATTTGATTTGCTATTTTTAATTGAATTTACAAATATTTTTCCTAGGGATTTTTGTGGTTGGTCCACGTGGACCAACCAGGTGGAAGTTGACCCGCTGGTCAACTCCCTGGTCTGCACCTGCAGCTTGTCAGCTGTGTTTTTAGCCATTTTCTCGAAATTTTAGAGCTCACCTCATTCACATTTTGACCTCGGGCCCTTCTTCACTTTTTCTCCCCATATAACCATGATACACGCCCAGTACTTGCTTTGGTCTTTGGATCGAAGATTTGCTCGAAAAACCTCGATCTTCATGCCTCCTCGTCCACTCTCTGCCCAATGTTCTGAAGCTTGTCAGACTGCGTTTTTTTGGCATTTTCTCCGAATTTCGGAGAGCGCGTCTTTCACCATTTGGCATTGCTTCCTTCTTGACTTTTGTTCACCATATATAGAGGATACACGCCCATGGTTGTTTTCGGGTAGTGCATCACTGGTGTGCTCCAGAAGCACCGTTCTTTGTGCCCCATCGACCACTCTTTAAAAAAGACCTCCAATCCTCCATTTCTATTTTGAACTCCTTTGGCCCCTTCTTCCCCCCTTCTTTCATGTGCTGAGGTTAGAGGAAGGTGACAGCAACCTCACCTCACCATTAGGGGGAGCGGAGGAGCGGCGCGGAGGCGTATCCACCCCCATCTCCGTCCCTTGGTCGTGAGGTCCATCTCTTGGTTTTTCCCAACCAATCGAGGTCGTCTTTGCTCGTTTTCCTTTATTTTTCTTTGCTGTAGACTAGTTGTAGTGTAACCTTTTATTTCCTATATTTGTTGGCTTGATTTGTGCTCCATTCATCATCTACTTCCCCCTCGCCGAAGCTAGCTCCGGCGAGTCCATTTCCGCCACCTACTCCATTCGATCACCCACATTTGCCCCAGAACCGTCTACTGTTGTAGTTGTGTTTTATTTGTAGGTGTTTTATTTGTAGGTCCCAGGGGTCAAGAGACTCCATCTGGAGTCGGATTTGTCCAGGGAACGAGGTAGCTGGAGCCATACCTCATCCTCGCTGCCGTGGTGGCCCTCCGGTGGTCTTTCCACTATTTGGACGCCGCCGACAGCTCGAAGGGCTCTCCAGGAGGAAGCGCGGCGTTTTGGGACTTCACTGCACGTCGGAGGGGAGCGGATAGGCCGGTGAAAGTTCGTCTTGGCCGGCGAGCTTCCTTGTTCTTACATCGCCCTCTACAGCCGTTCGATCGCCTCGGGCGTGGGTATTTTGCACCATTTCCCCCGCCATTTTGTGTAATGTTTATTTAGGACTCCAAGCATTCATCTGAAGTTGTGTACTTTTGTATAATTCGCATATTGGCCCTTGAACTTTGCTCTATTTTCATTCATACCCTTGTTAGGCCTTGTATTTTTGTATGCTTTCCCTATTTATTTCATGCATCTATAAAACTCCAAAAATTCTCAAAAAATAGAGTTAAGCTCCTGTTGCATTGTAAATTCACGGCCTATTTTTATTTTGCATTTTTATTGCATTTTCACATTTCTAAAAAATAAAAAATACTCATTTTCAGCACTGTTTGCGTCATAAAATACCAAAAAAATATAAAAACGCATCAGAAAATTCCCAAAAAGTATATTTTGCTTATCTTATTGTCTTCTAACTCCAATCCAAAAATCATAAAAAAATACAAAACAAAACTCCTAAAAAATAGAAAAGCCCAAAAACCTTTCTAAAAATCTAAAAAATCCTAGAAAAATCCTAAAAATATAAACTCAGTTCCTGTAGTTTCTCTATTTTATTCTCTTTTATGGAAAATTAATTTGAGGAATTTTTGACACTGTTTACTATTTTTCATCCTCAATTTAATTTTGGCCAGCAACTTTTATTCACTGTTTTCTTTATTTAGCCCTTTAAAAATATCAAAAACATCTTGAAAAATACCCAAAAATCACAAAAACAGTAGAAAAGTATAAAAATACCAAAAAGATTTTATTTCTGAATTTTTGACTATTTTAGCATATTTTTATAAATATTATAGCACCCCTTTTATTACATAGTTTAAATATTCTATTATTGAAAAAGAAAATATAAAAAAAATATAAAATATAAAAAGAAAATATAAAATCAGAAAATTTAAAAAATCAAAATACAAAAATAGAAAATTAAAAATTAAATAAAAATATAAAAATTCAAAACCCACAAAAAAATAGCGTAGTGGACATTTGATCACATACACACACATTTTGAGCATTTTTGCCCCGATCTAGCCTTTCTGCTCCCTGTGTTCGACCTCTACAATACTTGCACTATACACATCTTGTTGTAGAGTTATAATAAATTTTAACTCCACACATTTACTTTCATTGCTTGATTTATTTGTTGTGGGTTAATTGTTGTTTGAATCGGGATTTTCGAGCGATCACTGCATCGACTGCGGTTTTGCCTTGTGAGACCGTACGACCCTCATCATCTCGGTTCAACAAATGGCGCCGTTGCCGGGAGCAACAACGCTTAGTTCGGGTCTTGTTTGTGATTGTGATTTATTGTCTATTTCGCGGCTTTCATTTTTGCTATTTTATTTTCTGTATTTTTGATATATCTATTGAGCTGTCTAACCTTCTCTTTTGTTGACTCCGTGCGAGGAACCACGGATCGAGGGAGGCGCTCCACCGTAGGCACCTACGCACCCACGTGAAGCCGTCTTCTGCCATCTTAGCACCGAGGAGACGAGGAGAGATTTTTGAAGACTGAGCTCCACCTTTAGTTGTAGAATTTATTTCCTGCATTAATTTTTGTAATTTGTAGTGAGAGAGAGACTACTAATTGTAATAATACATGTACCCCCGGACTTGGACTCTTGAGCCTAATTTCCAAGTGATTGTTCACTTGGGGGCTCACCGCGGTTTTGTCGGCTTTTCTTCGCATTTTTTATTTTGTTTTCCGGTTTTATTTTTCATTTCTTTTGTGTGATTGAGCCCTTAGCTTTTAGGATTGCTTGCGATAGACTAAGGCCAAACACCTAATATTTTGCATGCACCTATAGTCTCGTTTGGACTTAGTCAAATTTTAAACAGTTGATCATCACCTTCAACCCGTCGCGCCGTGAGCTCTCCCCGCAAAGCGCTTTCTCCTAAACTCAAGTGTGTTGAGCAGAGGAGGGGTGAGCCTAGACCGGACTCTAGGGTTGAGGATTGGTGGTCAACTTGTGGTTCTTCCCGCTAATAGCAATTTTTGAACTTAGGGCGATTTCATCGGCTTGCATTTGCATATAGATAGGTTTCAATTCTGTTGAGCATCCTTGCATGTAGAGTGCTGGAGGCAAGGTGAGCATTTACGCTTTAGCATTCATCATCATTTTTGCCGCTTGCATTGCTTTTCCGACTCTCCCTCTGATTTTGATCACCTAGGTGCTCAAAGGAATTGACTCCCCGATAGGATCGTGCATTTTATTAAAAATCCAAAAAAAGTGATAATTAATAAAATTGGGACTGCTAATATTACTTGACCCTAAAACCGATCAAAAAGGAAAATCTTGTATTGGGGCGAGTAATCCCCTCATTGTCTTCGTTTTACTTGCTCGCGCACACACTAAGGTTAGTGCCCAAATCCCATTCAGCCCCCTAAGTGTTTGTGCAACATTTTGACTTCTCACCTAACTCTAAAACCGACAAGATATAAAGACCGCTTTTTACGGTCTCTACTGAGTTGAGTAGGTGAATTGAGGGTTTGTATTATTTTCATTTTTATTTGTAATTGTTTTGTGTGTGTCCTAGATCGCTTATGCGCACTTTTGCCTTTCTTCTCACTTCTCTTGACTTGACCATCGTGCTCTCCCGATCATTTTCTTTTGTTTTGAGATGGCCGACTGGAGCTTATTTTATCCGGACTTTGTGGATCATTCGTTCACTCCAGCCGGTCCACCTCCTTTTTTCCAGGAGGACTTTGCTCCTGATTTTTGTACATATCCGACCAACCCAATATTTCAGTATTCAGACTTTGACCTTCACCAATCATTTCCACCACCATCTCCTACACATTTCGACAACCCGCTCTTCCTTGAGTATCCCGATCCGGAATGTGGATTTCGTCCGCACCCACCACCCACATTCGACGCACCCAATCCTGAGATTTTGGAGTCACCTTTCATGTTATCCACATTTGAGACCTTGAATCAGATGATGGAGCATATGGATTCGAGGATCAATGATCTTACTACTTTAAATAAGAACCAGAATGTCGCTCCATTCTTTGAGGATGTGGATTCATTTGAGGACGAGCATGAGAGCTTGCAATCGCCCAAAACACAAAAAAATGAGAAAATTTTAAAAACACAAAAAGAGTTCGGGAGACCTTTGGTTGAGTCGGACTGCGAGGAGAGTGCCCACTTGCCAGACCCTTTGACCACACATTCATTCACACCCCGTCCCACCTTTGACCCCGAGGATGCCGCTGTACAGACTGCTCTTGGCATGCCTCGTGTATATGCTGATTCCGACTTCCTCCCTTGTATGGAGGAGGTCCAAAAATTCAAAAAAATATTGACTGAACCTGAAGTGGTGGCCACCATTCATGAGATCATCCGTGCCCCACTTCAGCAGGCCATGACCGATTTATCTAATCCTCTTCCCAAGAAGAGAAAGCGGAGGAGCAGATCTGAGCGTCATATTCTGACCATGGCCACTGCCCATGCCATCACACACCGTCCTATTCCTAAGAAGAGGAACACTGCCACACCTTTCATTAGCTGCACCATCTCTGACCACACATGTGATCACACTCTCCTAGACGGCGGTGCTTCGATTAGCATCATACCCTTCTCGTTGGTACAATTTCTTCACTTAGGGCCTCTCAAGAAGACCAGGATAATCGTACAGTTTGCTGATGGATCAATAAAGAGGCCGAAGGGTATCCTTGAAAACGCCGTCATATCGATTCAGGGCATGAGCTACACTGTTGATTTTGTCGTATTGCCCATGGAGACCTCCACTGGGGAGCACTCTCCAATCATCCTGGGATGACCATTCCTCGCCTCTGCGAGGGTCGTTATTGACTATGGATCAGGAGAGATTCGCTTCCGTCCTGCTGACGAGAGCGAAGTGATGATCACCGCACCCACTGCCGACCAGAGACCCGCACCTGATATGACCTTATCTATCTTGGCTGACCTCGAGGACCTTGACCTAGATGATACTATCGGAGAATTTTGTTGTTTATTGGATTCCACTGACACCCGAGAAATCCTCCCTGTTGAGGAACACTCGGAAAGCATGGACCTCGACGTTCCTTCTTCTAGGACTTGGCATTGTGTTGATGACATCCACGTGATTTACACGATCGATACAATTGAGCGGAGGGCAGATTTAGAGACCATACAGGGCGGACATGTTCTGACTACTTCCACTGATGAGTCCGCTCCTGTCTATGTAGATATTGATGAGACTAAGGCCGAATTTGATTTAGTGGCTTCTCTTCGGAAATTCGGGCCTTTTGATGAGAAAGATGATCCGGTTGAGATTATAGAGGATGAACAGAGTTCAACTACTTCCACCGATGACTTCGTGCCTTTTGATTTTGACCTGGATGACACCTCGCAGGACGACTCCGAGTACACTACTTCCGATGATGATGAGTTCGTCTCATTCCACTTTGACACCAGCGAGACTTCCAAGGCCGGACCTAGCCGTACTTCTTTCACTGATCCGTCTGTGCCTTCACACCCTAGGACACTGAGAACCTACACCACGTCGACCCTGTTCGGCTTCCGTCCATTGTGGACCCCGATGTCGACATGCATCACACCAGATCTATTCCTCAGCGGTCCCGCAAGAAGGTTCGCTTTCAACCTTCTTGATCATGTGTACATTCATCTCTGTTGTATATGCTCTTGTGTGTACTTCGGTTCTCTCTACCGTATTGCTCGTCCACCCATTCTCGTGTTTTCCTTACTTAGGACGCACTTTGTCCTAAATATAGGGGGGTGGACGAGCCGAGTGCTCTTTCTTCGTTCCGTTTCATTACTCCTGTTGTCGCCTATACTTAGGGCTTCTTTTACCTTAAGTATAGGGGGAGTGGTGTGTACATCCTCATGATCTCTCCTTCCATTGTCAGATATCTTTTCTTCTTTTTCTTCTTTTCTTCTTTTCCTTTTCTATCTTCTCATCTATCAAAAAGGTGCCGCCCCTTTTTGTCAGTCTTCTATACTTAGGACATACTTTGTCCTAAGTATAGGGGGGTGTGCACCCCGAGTTTCCTTCATTCTTTTCGATCCTCTCCATTGTCTCCTCTTCTTGTCTATACTTAGGGATATTTTACCCTAAGTATAGGGGGAGAAAATTTGAGTACAATCTGTTCATTCCCACCCTTGACCCTCCCTGCTTTGTGTACAGTCTGCTATACTTAGGATTATTTGATCCTAAGTATAGGGGGGACGGTCAACTTCTCATTCGTTTGTTCATTCATTCCTTTATTCATTTCTTTAGACTTGTCTATACTTAGTACGAGTTATGTCTTCTCTTTTCTCTTAGATCTATGAGGACATAACTCAAGCTAAGTATAGGGGGGTCGTATATACTGCGTATATACTTTAGCCATAACTCGTACTTTCGTAGTTTCTTAATAATATGGCTAAAAAATTCTTTAAAATTCATTAAAATCCTTAATAAAAATATGTGGTTATTCCTCAAATTCTTTTTGTATTTACTGATTAATAAATCAGGTGAAAATGTTTTTTGCAAAATGTTTGAAAAATAGTTTGAAAATCTTTGTGAACATCTATTGAAAACTATTTTAAAAATATTTTGTTACATGTTTTCAACCTGTGTAAAAATGTGTGGTTTGTAAAATTTATTTTCCTTAAGTGAAATAAAAATGTTTGAAAAATGATTTGCAAATGGTTTGAAAAATGGTTGCAAAAATATTGTGAAAAATCTATATATACTGTTTGAAAAACCTTTGCAAAATGATTTTCAAATGTGTGTACATGTTTGCAAAAATGTTTGTAAAATTTATTTTGGACTATAGTTTTCAAAAATTGTGTGAAAAGTTGTGTCAAATAAGTTTGAGGAATACATACATCACACCAGAATCCACTATATATATATGTATAATATCGATCACTTACCCTTGTAAATTCTTAAAACCCACTTCTTGTATATATAAGAAGCACTCCCGTGTACATATTTTTCACCTAGTTTTTAGCCAAAACTTTTTGTTTTCAAAAATCCCAAAAACATTTGCAAAATTAAAATCCAAAAACATTTGAAAAACCTTTTTGAAAAATACAAAAAAATGCATCTGCATATGCATCATGATCATGTTTTCAAAAATCATAAAAAGTTCAAAATCTTTGAAAATTGCATCACAAAAATATTTTCTGCATGGCATTTGCATAGCATGAGCATTTTTCGGATTGAGTTTGATAGTTGAACAAGTCTAAGTAAAATCCGAAGATTGGAGCTTGAGTGGACCTTAAAATCTACCTAATAACAGGAACCTTATAGGAACTTGGTTTGAGATACTTCAGGTCTAGTTGACTTAATTCTTTGAGGATCACGAGACTTGGTTCAATGGACTCTTGACTGCCTAAGTAGAGTATTTCGGAGCACACGCATGACTCTTGTTGATAATGACCTAACTTGGACACCTGCACCTTTCTCATGGCTCAACTCAGATGGAGTGGTGAGGGGATTGGATTTGCCGGTATGAGACGCACACAAGTGGAAACATTTGTCCTCCTCTAGGGAGGGAAGTGCACCCCAACCCGTCCAGTGATAAGGAAGACTCAAGACAGGAGGCTGTGGGTTGCGATAAAGCTTCAAAAGAGGGATAGTCTACTGGCTCAAGAGGAAAAACTCCTTATGTAAATGCTGTTGTATATAGTATTTCAAAAAAAAAAGAAAAAAAAAAGAGAAGAAAAGAAAGTTCAGGCATGTACAAAAATAAAAGCATGCAAAGTATGTGAATATGTTGTATAGAAAATAAGCAAGCTTGAGCATTAAAGTCAAATATGTGAGCCTGCAGCAGGATGACTTGACTACACTGGTCTTGCATCCCAGGATAGGTAGCTACACTGGCTACCGTCCATTCTTCTCTTTATCCCCTCCTCTTGAGCTGGTTGCCACTTGAACTTAGAAGGGAACACCCCGCTCCTCGAGGATGGAGTTGTTGGATTGGGGAATCATTGGGTTGTCGTACTGGAGAAGTCAGTTTCTTTGTCATTCTAGTTGGGGAGAGCCACCATTACTTACACTGTACGAGTCAGACTCATAGTTGTAAGAGTTTGTGTATGAGTTGAGATATTTCTGACCTGGCTATTGAGGAGACTTGAACATTTGGGATTCTCAAGGACTGTTGGATTTCAAATTCGGTTCTCAATAAGGTTCCGTCCACACTAAAATTCCAAAGGTCCGACTTAAGCTCCAAACTTTGATTTTGTGAAGACAAGTTTGATCATTACACTTAGTCCACCTTCTTCTTTTTCTTTTCTTTATTTTTCTATTCTGCACTTATTGCATAAGTGTTTGCTAGGGACTAGCAAAGGCAAGTATAGGGGGATGATGAATCTACGTTTCATCATCTTTATTCTATCATTTTGGCCTTAAAAACCCTAGTAAATGCGTGTACATAGCATTAATTTATGCATGTTAGCATTCATGTATATGTGTGTAAATATTGTATAAAATGCGGTTTTTAGTGCCAAAATTATAGAATAAAGAAAAGAAAAGAAAAAGAATAAAATATTGTAAATATTTTATGACCCGAAACCTCGAGACCTAGGCATCTCGATGACTCGGTCGACAAGGAATAAAGTAGGGGGAGATAAGGGCCAAAAATACCAATAAAATTCCTTTTATTTTATTCATTCTTTATTCATTTTGGGGCCTATTTTTGGTTCCACTTTTTATACATCAAATAAAGAAACTTTATACATGAAAGTTGTAGATAATTTAATAAAGAAAAATACAAAATTGATTTCACTGAAAAATAATACACAGATAAAAAGTTATGATCTGAATAAAAATCCAGAATCCCAACTTCCCAGACCCGTATCTCACAAATGAAAACTCCAAATGCATCAAACTCACCTTTAATTGTATATAATTCAAAATAAGCTATTTAATGGCGGTGGTTTCGCATTTGGCGGAGCTACGGTTTGAAAGTTGAGTTTTGGACCCCTATTGTATACTTGTACAGATTAAAATATTCAATTTATTATTTATTCATTATTTTTGTATTTTTATATTTTTATGATTTTGTAAATATTACTTATAATATATTTGTATATTAAAATCAGAATAAAAATACAAAAGAAACACAAAATAAAATACTTGTATATAATATACCTAGGTATAATACCTATATACATACCTATAATATTACTACTTCTATTTTATTAAATATACAAAACACATAAATAAAATAAAATAAAAATATATTTATGTGTATAAAAATATTTTATAATTTTATAAAATAATAAACAAAATTAAATAAATTAAAAACACCAAAATAAAATAAAAGATTAAAATATATAGATATAGATACCTATAAAGGGTATAAATGGCAAATTGTAATTATTAGCCTCATAAAAATAAATAAAAATCATAATAAAATAATTTATAAAATAATAAACATTTTTTATTTTGTAACCATAATTTAATAATTTGATTTGCTATTTTTAATTGAATTTACAAATATTTTTCCTAGGGATTTTTGTGGTTGGTCCACGTGGACCAACCAGGTGGAAGTTGACCCGCTGGTCAACTCCCTGGTCTGCACCTGCAGCTTGTCAGCTGTGTTTTTAGCCATTTTCTCGAAATTTTAGAGCTCACCTCATTCACATTTTGACCTCGGGCCCTTCTTCACTTTTTCTCCCCATATAACCATGATACACGCCCAGTACTTGCTTTGGTCTTTGGATCGAAGATTTGCTCGAAAAACCTCGATCTTCATGCCTCCTCGTCCACTCTCTGCCCAATGTTCTGAAGCTTGTCAGACTGCGTTTTTTTGGCATTTTCTCCGAATTTCGGAGAGCGCGTCTTTCACCATTTGGCATTGCTTCCTTCTTGACTTTTGTTCACCATATATAGAGGATACACGCCCATGGTTGTTTTCGGGTAGTGCATCACTGGTGTGCTCCAGAAGCACCGTTCTTTGTGCCCCATCGACCACTCTTTAAAAAAGACCTCCAATCCTCCATTTCAATTTTGAACTCCTTTGGCCCCTTCTTCCTCCCTTCTTTCATGTGCTGAGGTTAGAGGAAGGTGACAGCAACCTCACCTCACCGTTAGGGGGAGCGGAGGAGCGGCGCGGAGGCGTATCTACCCCCATCTCCGGCCCTTGGCCGTGAGGTCCATCTCTTGGTTTTTTCCAACCAACCGAGGTCGTCTTTGCTCGTTTTCCTTTATTTTTCTTTGATGTAGACTAGTTGTAGTGTAACCTTTTATTTCCTATATTTGTTGGCTTGATTTGTGCTCCATTCATCATCCACTTCCCCCTCGCCGAAGCTAGCTCCAACGAGTCCATTTCCGCCACCTACTCCATTCGATCACCCACATTTGCCCCAGGACCGTCTACTGTTGTAGTTGTGTTTTATTTGCAGGTCCCAGGGGTCAAGAGACTCCATCTGGAGTCAGATTTTGCCAGGGAACGAGGTAGCTGGAGCCATAACTCATCCTCGACGCCGTGGTGGCCCTCTGGTGGTCTTTCCACCATTTTGACGCCGCCGACAGCTCGAAGGGCTCTCCAGGAGGAAGCGCGGCATTTTGGGACTTCACTGCACGTCGGAGGGGAGCGGATAGGCCGGTGAAAGTTCGTCTTGGCCGGCGAGCTTCCTTGTTCTTCCATCGCCCTCTGCAGCCGTTCGATTGCCTCGGGCATGGGTATTTTGCACCATTTCCCCCGCCATTTTGTGTAATGTTTATTTAGGACTCCAAGCATTCATCTGAAGTTGTGTACTTTTGTATAATTCGCATATTGGCCCTTGAACTTTGCTCTATTTTCATTCATACCCTTGTTAGGCCTTGTATTTTTGTATGCTTTCCCTATTTATTTCATGCATCTATAAAACTCCAAAAATTCTCAAAAAATAGAGTTAAGCTCCTGTTGCATTGTAAATTCACGGCCTATTTTTATTTTGCATTTTTATTGCATTTTCACTTTTTTAAAAAATTAAAAATACTCATTTTCAGCACTGTTTGCGTCATAAAATACCAAAAATTATAAAAACACATCAGAAAATTCCCAAAAAAAATATTTTGCTTATCTTATTGTGTTCTAACTCCAGTCCAAAAATCATTAAAAAATACAAAACAAAACTCCTAAAAATTAGAAAACCCCAAAAACCTTCCTAAAAATCTAAAAAATCCTAGAAAAATCCTAAAAATATAAACTCAGTTCATGTAGTTTTTCTATTTTATTCTCTTTTATGGAAAATTAATTTGAGGAATTTTTGACGCTGTTTACTATTTTTCATCCTCAATTTAATTTCGGCCAGCAACTTTTATTCACTGTTTTCTTTATTTAGCCCTTTAAAAATATCAAAAACATCTTGAAAAATACCCAAAAAACACAAAAATAGTAGAAAAGTATAAAAATACCAAAAAGATTTTATTTCTGAATTTTTGACTATTTTAGCATATTTTTATAAATATTGTAGCACCCCTTTTATTACATAGTTTAAATATACTATTATTGAAAAAGAAAATATAAAAAAATATAAAATATAAAAAGAAAATATAAAATCAGAAAATTAAAAAAATCAAAATACAAAAATAGAAAATTAAAAATTAAATAAAAAATATAAAAATTTAAAACCCACAAAAAATAGCGTAGTGGACATTTGATCACATACACACACATTTTGAGCATTTTTGCCCCGATCTAGCCTTTCTGCTCCCTGTGTTCGACCTCTACAATACTTGCACTATACACATCGTGTTGTAGAGTTATAATAAATTTTAACTCCGCACATTTACTTTCATTGCTTGATTTATTTGTTGTGGGTTAATTGTTGTTTGAATCGGGATTTTCGAGCGGTCACTGCATCGACTGCGGTTTCGCCCTGTGAGACCGTACGACCCTCATCATCTCGGTTCAACAATATCCAGGGGTGGATTACTCGGTTTTGTGTTTGTGTGTTTGGTTGGTGGGTTAAGGATTGGGAGGGTTTGAGTGATGTGATTGTATTGGAATTTGAAAAAATTGGTAAGTATTATGGTATAATTGTATTGTATTGTATTGTTGTGATGTGATTGTATTGAAGTTTGGAATAGTGAGTATAAGTTGAGTATTTTATGATTTTTAGATGATATGATGGTATAATATATAATTTTTTGATGAGAAGAGAGTGGGCCCCACTAGTGGGTTAAAGGGGGAGGGGTTGGGGGGTTACCCACCTAAAGTGGGGGGTAACCCCCCAACCGAACGTGGCCTAGGTGTTGTTGAACTCAAAAGGTACTAATCAATCACCTTTACAACAATTCGATGACCGTTGTGTTGGATTTGATCTTGGTGGCAAATTATCTTTACAAATACTCCACATGATTACATATGCTCTAATCGAATCTATGTAAGAGTTGCTTGTTCTCATATGAACTTCGATGGCAAACAATCTCACACAGGCCTAACGTCCAAGTGTTGATTGATGAAGCTTTAATAGGTAACTTGATCTCAATGTGCAACAACTTTTTTTAATCAATTGAAGTCGACTTAGATCTTAAGCGCTCGGATGATGATTGAAAAATGCATCGATCGAGTCGTCTAAAAATAGACAACTGTCACTGTAACGACTGGTGGATTTTAATAGAAAATTTATTTCATTTATACTCCTAAATAAAATGTGTATAGTGTCAAGTACGGGAGTGTCGAACTCAGGGAGGAAAACTATTGGAAACTAGGGTTAAACTATAGAAAATTAGGGTTTAAGGGGTCTTCTAATTTATTTATTTTTAAAGATTTTCTATTTTTTTATTTAATTTTATAAATTTTATTTTTTTATGATTTTAAGTATTTTGTATTTTTTATTATTTTAGAAAATATTTTGCAAATTATTTGATTTTTATTTTTTATGTTTTATTTTATTTTCTTTTTTATGAATTTTTAAGTGTTTTAATGATTTTTTATTGATTTTGATTTATTTTAATGTTAAAAGGGAAAAAAGACCCTACACTGGTGGGTGCAGGAAATTCCCTACACCCGGCCTAATTTTTCATTATTTTTTAATTTTTTTTAAAATGCAACCTTGAGGAATTTAGATCACCATGTATCACCGTGTTGTCATTCCAAATTCAACTTAATTCGACACTTCTATCATCTCCATCAAGACTACCAAATTTTAACGGTCTCAGAATTGCTGAAATCGAACCCTTTTAGATGAACATGTTAGGGATGTTTATTTTACATGAAATTCGAAACACTTATTCCCCTCAACATATTAAGTAAATCCCCCCAACTTTTAATTCAAAAAAGTAAAAGAATAATACGAAAATGGGTTGGGTGCAGGGAGTTTCCTACACCACTGGGTGCAGGCTCCCTGCCCTCGTGTTAAAAATAGTTTTTTATTAAAAAATGTGAGGTATTTTTTATTTTGAAGAAAGTAACCAAGAGAAAAATATTTTATTTTATTTTAACTAAAAAGTAGATGAAATTATCTTTAAAACGATATATTGTGCGTATTTTTGTGATTTTAATTGAATTAGTCAAGTTTTTATGTAATATGAATTTTTTATTGATATAATATTTGATTTTTTTAGTTTATTATGAAAAATATAATAAAATATATTACAGGTAATTATTATTAGATTTTTAAGAGTGTTTTTATATTTTTTATGTGTTTTGAAAGTTTAGTCTATTTTTCTAGTATTTTAAAATAAATTATTATTAATAGAAAATATTTTTTTTTAAAAAAGTATTTAATACTGTATAGAGTATCAGACAAGGTATTTTTATGTATTTTTATTATATTTGTATCTTATTTATCATGTATAGGATTTATTTACTGTATAGGGATGGATATAAACGTAATAATAAATAAACCGATAGGGTCATATGCGTAAATGGAAGAATCTGTAGGGGATTATATGCAATTTATCCAGAATATGCTTGTGCTGGACCTGTTTGCTATAGCAGATAAGTCAGAGGGCCGGATCGCAAAATACACAAGAATCACGTTCTCGGGCACGTGGTTTCAGGTTGCAAAAGGGACCTGTGCGTAATTGCAAATAGCATGACGGCATAAATGTAAAACGCCCTAGAATTGACGCGTGGGAAGCGGTTTCGAGCTAGCAATGACGCGTGGTAAGCTGTATGCTGTTCGTTCAGATCTACGATCGAACGAGTACTGCTATTCTGCGGTTCTTCCCCGATTTAGGAGCGGGCGACGGCGGTGGTATTCAATGAGAGGACTCGCGGCGGAAAGATACTCTCCAGATAAGTGATTTGATTCTCACGCTCCAGGCGACGCAGAGGTGCGGAAGTGTGGAAGTGCTCCAGTTGCGATGTGGATTGGATCCGATCTCTTCCTCTAGGATCGTTCTCTGATCTATGATGCTCCCGATCAAATAAGAGATTTTTACTACGATGGTTTCACAGGTGTGCGTGTTTGTTGCAGATGCTTCAAAGGAATTCGTCGATAAGTGCAGATAATCAGTCCGATGATGCTTCACAGGTCTCCTTATGGACTTGCGCTAGATGATGTTTAGTTCCAAGCTACGGCGGCTCCAAGCGGAGCTCTAGGCGAAGGCTTCTTCTTCAGATCGCAAGTGCTCGTGGGTGATATCCATCAGACGGGCTGTGAGAATTCTTGTAACGGAAGCTAAGCTCGAAGTTCGATGTCTTCGGCCATGGGTTAAAGTAAGCGTGTGTTTGGTAAGTCGGTTTAAGTGTGTTAAACGGGTAGCTATTTATTTTTGAGTTTTATTGTTTGAATAGATGGTTAAACCGGGGGTGCGGTAGAAGTGGATTTATGGTAATATGATTGTATTGAAGTTTGAAGTGAGTAATTATTGTGATGTGATTGTATTGGAGTTTGAAAAAGTGGGTAGAATTGGAGTAGTTTATAATTTTTATATTATATGATGGTATAATATATTATTTTTATTGTATTTAAGAATTATAAATAAATTTTGATTGGAAAATTTATATAATTACAACTGAAGTTAATTTAGTTTCAATTGGGAAATTAAATGTCTTGAAGGGAAAGTTGGGAATTCCCAAATTTGAAACATGGACAAGTTTGGGTGGAAGTTTAGTACCATACCTTAAATGTTTAAACTTTTGGTGGACTTATATATGAATCCACATCCCAAGCTCTTGTAACAATAGTAGAGAAGATAAATGGAGGACCACACGCGTGCGGACGTGCTCTGCTCCTGCTACGGTTCGGGAGAGTCAATTCGAACGTGATTCTGGCCGAGATTTTGGGATCCGAAGTGACGCTCCCGTTGGGGGGCGTTTTTG
This sequence comes from Ottelia alismoides, assembly GCA_037367405.1. Lineage (NCBI taxonomy): Eukaryota > Viridiplantae > Streptophyta > Magnoliopsida > Alismatales > Hydrocharitaceae > Ottelia > Ottelia alismoides. The sequence continues at coordinate 1,161,287 of JAZKJV010007006.1, forward strand.
AAAATCGAAAGGCGCCGCGCTAGGGCACGCGATCGTCTATATAAATCCCTTTCTCCACGTCGTGTTACACACACTCGCTCACGCCATCTCTGTTCGTGTTTTAATTCTTCCTCCCGCGGACGAAACACCCTCTCTCTTTTTCTCTCGTCTGTAGTTATCTAATATACACTCGAGGACGATCTCGTCGATGTGCGCGGACGAAGATCGTGTGCCGTCGTATCCTAGGAGCATATCGTCAGTACGTTACGCATCGCTATTGTGGTGGCGATATCCTCTCTAAAGACAGTCCATCTCATGAACGCTTCGGTGATTTCTAACTTTATTCTTCTTTTGATTTATCTGCCACAATTTGTTATTGCTTTACCTTTCTTAGATCTCGTCCGATTTTATTCTTTCGTTCATTTAATCGGTTCCTATTTGCATTCTATAATCAGATAATGGGTTGGAACTGCATGTTATTAATCTTGATAATCTGTAATGCTTTTCTGTCAATCCATTTGGATCTGTGCAATTACTGCTTATTATATCCATGGTTGATCCTGTTTTCAACAATTTTAGAGAGGATATCGGGAATCGGATTTAAAATAATGTCGGAAAGGATGTTTAAATCGAGAGTAGATATGACGGGTATGCCTGAAAAATTCGGTGGTGAGAATTTAAATCGTTGGCAACAACACATGAAGATCTGATTAACCACCATAGGACTAATCTCGATGCTTGAAACTGATTGTCTTACGATGGAAAAGGAAAATCCCTCACCCGATAGCCAGAAGGCGCTATCTGCGTGGAAGGAACGCGACCGTATTTGTCATAATTGCATCTTGTTGGCTCTATCCAACACGTTGTTTGACGTATATTGTTCGTCAATGCAGACTGCGAAGGAGTATGAGAAGATTTGGATCGGAAGTATAATATCGAAGACCTCGGTATTGAGAAATACTCCGTGGTCATGTTTTTAAAGTTTTCCATGTCCGAAGGGAAGCCTGTTTCTGAACAGGCACGAGTTTTTATTCCTGCTCCATGGTTTAGAAGATGCCGAAATGAAACTTCTAGAGAAGTTTTAAGTCACGTACATCATAGAAAAATTCCCCAAATCATGGGAAGACTTCGGTATGATCCTAAAACATAGGAAGGGGAAAAATTTTATAGATGACTTGATGGTGGCAATTACCATAGAGGAGGAACACATGAAACAAAAGCCTGTGCTTCCTATCGATATTCAGGCTAAGGTCAATCTCATGACCTCGAAGGGCAAAGATAAGAAGGGAAAGGGTGCTAATAACAATAAAATGAAACCAAAGGGCAAGATCCTAAAAAAGGCTAAGAATAAACCCTGCTGGCACTGTAATCAGGTTGGCCATTGTAAGAAGGACTATCCGTCCTTAAAGGCTCAACCTAAGGCTGCAGACGGGAGTCTACAAGTGAATATGATCATTATGGGACTCAGGACTAGCGAGGGGTATATCTCTGTAAAACCTAAACTATACTATATCCATGATCCAAATAAGTGGCTCGTGGATACGAAAGCTAATGTAAATATTTGTTCTGACAGAACATTGTTTTCTTCTTATCAGACATACAGTGGTGGGACTGTGAAGATGGGGAACGATTCTGCAGGCAGGGTGTTAGAGTCGGGACAAATCATCTTGAGGTTCTCCTCTGGACGTGTCTGGACATTGTATAGGGTGCTAGAGTCAGGACAAATCAACTTGAGGTTCTCCTCTGGACGTGTCTGGACATTGCACAGGGTGCTGCACGTTCCTGACATCAAGAAAATTGTTTTATCCGCCTCTATCTTAGTTAGAAATGGTTTTGAATTGAATTTTAAATGTAATAAACTTGTCATTCTGAGACATGACATTTTTATATGGAAAATGCTATTTAGCATATTTTGATTTGTTATTTAGAATTAGATGTGATTCGGTAAACATCAATGAGATGAATGTTTTAAGTTCTGAATGTTCTAATTCTGTGTCTCATGTTGTGAATAATCTAGAGTCTCGTGATCTGTATCATAGTAGATTGGGACATGTAACTTAAATTCAATTAAGAGAATGATGAATTTAGAGTTGATCCCTAAACACACTATTGATAAAACTCAAAAATGTGAAATCTGTGTGCAAGCTAAGACCCCTAGGAAGTGTTTTCAGCCTGTCTCTAAAGATAGTGAGATCTTGGATCTAGTGCACACAGATATCTGTGAGTTTAATGGTGTGTTGACCCGAGATAATAAGAAATACTTTATCACCTTTATATATGATTGCAGTAGATACTTCTATGTATATCTAATGAAAATCAAGGATAAAGCCTTAGAGAATTTTCTTATATTTAAGAATGAGGCTGAGACATAAACAAGAAAAGTGCTTAAATGCCTTAGGTCAGATAGAGGAGGTGAATATACCTCCAACTTGTTTGATGAACAATGCAAATCATTTGGCATAGTTCATGAAGTTACAACCCCATATTCACCGCAATCAAATGGGATAGTAGAACGAAAAAATAGAACCTTAACTGACATGATTAATGCTCTCTTATAGAGTTCTGGACTTCCAACCTATATGTGGGGAGAAGCTTTGAATACAGCTTGTCATATTCTGAATAAGGTTCCTCAAAGATATATGGAAAAGTGTCCTTTTAACTTTGGAGAAATAGGAAACCGATCTTAAGATATATCAAAGTGTGGGACTGTCTCGCTAAGGTTTTAGTCCCAGAACACAAGAGAAAAAAGCTTGGTCCTAAAATTGTTGATGTGGTCTTCATAGGTTATTTGGAAAATAGTTATATATATAGTTTCTTGGTAATTCGGTCCGAGATACCGAGCATAGAAGTCAACACCATTGTTGAACTCTGTGATGCTACCTTCTTTGATGATGTCTTCCGCTGAAGACTGGGATTATTGGACATGCGAGCCCACATCGAGCCATTATGCAATAAATGTTATTGCAAATATTATTCCCTGATCTGAAATGAAGAATAACTAATTTGCATATTAGGTCCCTTAGTACAATTAGGGTTATGTACCATGGCCATCTTGATGATCATACACCTGTTGATTCATTGATTGAATCATATAGGCTGAAGCTTGATGAACATCTAAGGAGTTAGATAGAGGACTCATCAAGCATCATCAAATGATTGTCAAGTGATGATCTCCAGCATAAGTAGGACATGGCAATCCTTTCTTATTAGGCTGATATCTGATCGACCTCTTGATACAGGTCCTCTGCATGAGAATAGTGATTCGGAGGTATCAGATTAGTTGAGTCAAATGGTTGACTTAACAAGATCGAGATAACCAAAGACCTATGTTGAATACTGTCATATCATAGGCAAACATCCTCTGACCAGAGAAAGATGTATTGTTATATTTCTGAGTGTGTACATTTGGCAGACCAATAGGTTGATGACATAACAAAGGTCTATACACCGATGGGTTGGTGTGCATGTAAGTACATATGAGTAATACAATCTCTTAAAGGGATCATACTGGTTCACTTGTGAACCGGGAGGCATGAGCTCACTCATGAGGTATAGGGACTGATCAAATTCCATGCATGGTCATCATGCTTTGGAAGCATGACATGAATTTGAAGGTAAGATATATGCTTTGTGAAAGCATATGATCTGTACCAAAATCCCAATGACCAAGAATGAGAAACGTAGTGATCAAACCCTGAAGATGATAGTGTAAAAGTGATCTATATCTTCAGGATGATCATAGGTCTTCCAGTATACAGGATGTACATGTATTGGGAATAGTTGAGGGTGATTTGATCATAAATTATTGTATAACCATGACGCTTCCATTCCGAGGGAGTGATGAAACAGGTCTGGATTTTAGTGACTCCTCTCAGTAGAGAAGTAACCTAATCTTAGTCCATGTATTGGACATTGATCTGAATGAGATTCAGATGCAATGAGAAGATTAGGTTTGCGGCCTTGATTTAATCAAGCATCTATAAGAGGTCCATGGGATCTGGATTTGAGATGTGATCTCAATATCCAAGTCACTATATGTAGAACAATACAATCGCCCTGTCCTTATCTTCAAGTATCAGCAGAGAAATCACATTATTCTTGAAAGGTTCAAGAATACTTCCATAACATCTAAGCATTTAGAAATTGATAATTAAATATGATTTAATTATCTTGATGTATGTGGAAATTATCCAATATAGTTAAATGTGATTTAATTATTATGGATAAAGATAATGTGGATAGCAATATCCAATTATTCGTAATATATTATAAATGTGATTTATAATGTATTAGAGAGAGCTAATTATAATTTATATTTGTTGATTAATTATTAAGGTGTATTGGATACACATTGTGTAATTAATTGAAAATGTAAATTATATTTTGTTTTGGGTTGTGAATGTGATTCATAAACTTCCAATGTCAAGATTGCAATATTCTCAAAATTAATTATGAATTATTTTTGAAGAATAAATCACAACAAAAGTTGTTGGAATAAATAATGGAGATTTCATGGAGATATGCAATTTCATGAAATTTCATGAGATTGCCTCAAATTGGAAACAAGTGCCCGTCCACCTTGTTCCAATAGGAGATGCAATCTCCATGATGATTGTCTCCTTTATTTAATTGGTTTGATTTAGGATTGATTTATATTTGATTTGTCAAATATATTTAATCTAAATTAAACTATTAGTTGTTGGCTTTTACCAACAACAATCTTGACTATTGGATTAAACATAAATCAATCTCATCCATTGATTTTATGTGTCCCATGGATTGATATCCATGAATCCTAAAATCCTATAAATAGAGAGGCATACCATGCTCTCTTCTACATACTTTTGGAAGCACATCTCTCTCTCTTTTTCTCTCCCCACACGCCAATCCTCTCTCCCTCTCCTTGGTGGTCGTCCACCAAACCCTAAGGGAGATAGCCGTCGTCGCCTACGCCACCGCGCCGTCGCTTCGACGTTCTTTGGTTCTCCGTCTTATTGGAGTGCTACTCTCACTATGAAGACGTTCGGTCTCGTATGACGAGATCAGGAGTTTCTTGTACTTGGATCAATTCGTTGGATTGCGCGGATCACACGACTCATCCCCGCGCTCGTAAGCTTCTTCTCCGACGATCGGACTTGAGACATGAGGTCTCTTTTCGTAGAGACTCGATCCCTTATACTTGTTGTGGTTATAGATGAAATGATCCGAGAATCGTTCTTGGATCATGTGGTTTCATTGCATGAAAAAATTTTAAATTCTGCTGCACCGAACAACTAGTACGACTAGTCGTTCTTCGTCGTATTTGATACGACGCTCACGCTTCCGTAATGCGCTTGAGGATTATACCATATCCTTCAGGGATTCCTCAGAATCTAACCATTGAGGGCGCCTCTACATCAGGATCTATTCCAGATCAAGCGGAAAGGATAACGAATGTAGGGGTTGAGACTCAACCTGAACCCAATGACCTTTTAGAAGTGATTGAGCCAAGGAGGAGTAAAAGACCTCGGATAGCCAAGGATCTGGGTAGCGACTTTGTTGTCTACCACATCGAGGGTGATCTACCAAGTTACAAGGAAGCCATGGCTTCATCCGAAGTGAAACAATGGAAGGAAGCCATCAAATCTGATATGGATTCCATTATGGTTAATGGAACTTGGGAGTTGGTTGATTTACCCAAAGGGTGCTCTACTATTGGGTGTAAGTGGGTGTTTAAGAGAAATCTTAGACCTGACGGATCAATTGAAAAGTACAAAGCCAGATTAGTTCCAAGGGCTTTAGGCAAACGGAAGGTATCGATTATTTTGATACCTACTCTCTTGTTATTAGGATGACCACAATCCAGATGCTCATAGCATTGGCATCTGTATATGATCTCTCTATCCACCAAATGGATGTGAAGACCACCTTCTTACATGGTGATCTTGAGGAAGAGATCTATATGGATCAACCTGATAGACTTGTGACTCCTGGGAATGAGGGAAAGGTTTGCAAGCTTGTCAAATCCCTTTATGGATTGAAACAAACACCAAAGCAGTGGTATGAAAAATTTAACAAAACTATTTTGTCATGTGGCTTTAAGGTTTATGAATCCGATAAGTGTGTCTATTACAAGGTGAAAGGTGATGAGTTTATTGTTTTGTACCTGTATGTTGATGACATATTGTTGTTCGGATCACATATGAGGATTATTAATGAGACTAAGGCATCTTAAGTAGCAAGTTTGAGATGAAGGACACGTGTGTTGCTGATGTTATCTTGGGTCTCAAACTGACAAGGTCAGTTGATGGGATTGTAGTTTCTCAATCTCACTATGTTGAGAAGGTACTTGAGAAATTTGGATATCAAGATTGCAAAGCTGTAAGCACTCCTTTTGATTCATCCAAAACGCTGTTTAAGAATAAAAGTGGAGTACCTATAGCTCAGCTAAGGTATTCACAAGTGATAGGAAGTTTAATGTATCTTGAAAATTGCACGAGACCTGATATTTCATTCTCGGTTGCAAAGATGAGTAGATACACTAGCTGTCCTAACCGTACCTACTGGGAGGCTCTAGATCGAGTACTAGAGTACTTGAAGGGAACTATTTACCTTAGTTTGCATTATGGTAGACATCTATCTGTACTAGAAGGATATAGTGATGCAAGCTGGATAGGGAAAATAGAGGAGTTTGGAAGTAACAGTGTTATTGAGTATGTATTTACCCTTGGAGGCAGTGCAGTCTCCTGGAGGTCTGTGAAGCAGACCATTCATGTCGATCCACTTTTGAGGTCGAGCTGTGTGCTTTGGACACCACTAGAATTGAAGCTGAATGACTGAGGGAACTTCTGTCTAAAATTCCCATGGTAGGTCAGCCGGTTCCTGCGATCTCAGTACATTGTGATAATATGACCACAATTGCCAAGATCAAGAGTTCAAAGTTCAATAAGAAAACAAGGAGACACATACAAATTAGACTTAAGACGTTAAGGGATTTGGTGTCTCGAGGGGTGTTGGCTGTGGATTTTTTGGATACAAAGACAACACGACAGATCCGTTGACTAAGACACTTGATAAATCTTTAGTCCTAAAGTCTAGGCTTGAAATGGGACTAAGATCTATTGGGAGTTCCTCTACAGTAGCAACCCAACCTATCTGAGTGGAGATCTCATAAAGTAAGTTCAATGTGGTTATAAACAAGCTGTTTGGAGAACTGGTTGCACTCTAATCTTAATACATATGCATGAGTGTCTTATCCCTAGAAGCTGAGTGCCATTTAAGCTGTAAGTTTAAGAAGAACGTAGGCTCTGAATGGGTTTAAGCCTTTTGGGCAGGATGTTAGCAGTGCATCCTTAGAGAACGCCACCTACGTGAGTGTTACTGTGGGCCGCAGTTAAAGGAAGAGGGTCTTTTCCTGAATACACTCATGAAACAAGATAAGAGTGCATGGCCTTGAAGATCACCAACCCTGAAGATTGTACCAAGAACAATGCTTTGTTGTTTCTACCGTATACAATAACACCAAGGTCTAAAGTTCAAGACGTAGTTCACTTCATTCCTGTTAAAGTGAAAGTAGTAAACTCAGATAGAGGTTCAAACCGTAAGGTACCTTTACTGAAAGCAAAGTGTGTCAGCTGAAAGTTGTGTTTTTAACTCCTTTTGAATCTTTTTTCAAATTGGTGAATTCGTGGGGGTTTGTTGTATTTAAGAATAGTAATTAGATTTTAATTGGAAAAACTATGTAATTACAATTGAAGTTAATTTGGTTTCAATTGGGAAACCAAATGGCTTTGAGGGAAAGTTGGGAATTCCCAAATTTGAAACATGGAAAAAGTTTGGGTGGAAGTTTAGTACCATACCTTGGAGCTCTAAACTTTTGCTAGACTTATATATGAGTCCACACCCCAAGCTCTTGTAGCAATAGTAGAGAGGAGAAATGGAGGACCACATACGCGCGCGCTCCGCTCCGTCTCTGGCTCCGGCTCGGGAGAGTCAATTCGGATTCTCGATACTTTTGCTGCAGGTTAATTTGGTAAGTCGATTAAATTCGTCACACGATTAATTTGGTAAGTCGACTAAAATGGGAATTCGACTCCCCATTATGGACGCGATTCTGACCGTGATTTCGGGATCCGAAATGACGCGCACGTGAAGAACACGCCTGAGGGCTCGGGGTAAAAGATAATCAAGGGTCGTTGTGACCCAAGTCACCAAGCGGTGCCAATCGGAAAAATAGACCACCAAATCGGATAAAAATCAATCAAGCTCAAGTAGCGGTCTCGCTATTAGATTAACCTGGTATAGCGACCATGGTCGAACACAAGGAGTACGTGATGGCCTTACGGCCTACGAAGTAGTCTAAAAAAGAGATAAAATAAAAAGCAACTATTTTTGGTGGATTTTTATATTTTAATTTTGTTGGATTTTTAATTAATAAAGAAAATAAAGAAAGTCAATAAAATAACCAATACAAGCAACTATTTATCTACAATCACCCAAAAATTCAAATAAAAATATTTTTATGTTTTTATATATTTTTACTGTTTTTGGTTAATTTTTGGTAATTTTCTGATTTTTATTGAATTTTCTAAAAATCAAACAAGGTAAGAAAACAGTGCTGCTGTCCAGTCAGACTTGGAGGGCCAATATAAAATAGATAAAGGACCTATCAAGGTCTGAAGGTAATTTTCCTAGAAACTAGAAAATATGAGGAAAATTTAGGTACTAGAATTATTGTTTTTGGATTTTCAATTAATTATTAGAATTCTATAGGGTTTTTAGTGTTTTTCAAATTTTAGGAGTTTATAAAGTCAAAAATGACCAAAATTAGTCAGAAAATCAAACAAGGCAAAACAACTACTGTGTAAATTTTTTGTAATTTTTAGAGGTGCTTTAATATTTTTTTGTGATTTTAAAAGTTAGACAATAAAGAAAATGCGTTGTTTTTGAATTTTTAAAAATAGTAAATGAAATAAAAAATGTCTCCAAAAATAGGAGAAAATTTTACACTATGGCAGGAGCCATGTGTCCAATTTTCATCACATTTGAGTTGGTTTGATATTTTTAAAAATCAAAACTAAGGTATAGTGCACAGGGACCTATACGCAAATAGTAGGAAGTCCAGGGGGTCGGTGCAAATTTTCCAAGAAAACACGCGCTAGGCGCGTGACTTGGGCACTTAGGGACCTAATTGCAAAGAAAATAAGGTTCCTGGACTATTTAATAACATGTATTAAAAGTCTAGGGGCCTCAGTGTAAAATACCCACTAATAAACGCACATGCACATTAAAAACCACGCACAGAGGTATATATGCAATTAATAAAAACTTTCATTCCATTCAGTAACACCTTAGAACAACAAGTCTAAACATGAAAATAACCTAGATAAGCACGTGTCGACGCACGTGGTCCTCTACACACAGGGGCATACACGTAAATGCAGAAAAAGACAGGGTCCCACCTATGCAATTTACCAAACTAAAATAAAGTATCTAAAATATTTACAGGACTACAGAAGAACTACTAAAAGGCTAAGGGCCTAAAGTGAAATTTACCCTTTATTAAATCGAGGGACGGATGGCTGCCACGTGGTGGATCGGACGGTGGAGGAACGGGTGGCGCCTCAGCAAGGATCCTCGGTGCTGATCGACGGCTGGGAAGCTGCCACGTACGTGATCCGACGGTTGGGGAAAGGTGGTTTTTCTTCGTCCGGATCGAACGGTCTGGATCGACCCTTTCTCACGATCGTGCGGTGCTGGCGCTCCTGGAATGGATGGCTCGGATTGAATATGTAGCTGGAGGACGATCCAACGGTATCTGGAGGTCAAGGAAGAACTGATGGCCGGTGACCTTCACCGGCTCGCTGCGTGCGCTCCCGGCCTCCTCGCGGGCTGCTGAATATCGGAGGATCTTCGCCTTGGCCTCCCGCGTCTGTAGGACGCCTCCGATGGAACAACGGAGCTCCGGAGAGCTCGGTCGACTCCGGCGGAGGAGAAGCTCCTGGGCTCGAGTTGGAGGACCTCAGACAGTCCTCGTCGTACCTGCAAAATGGCACCAGAAGACTCCTGGGTCGAGGCAAAGTGCCTCGACCCCGTAGCGGTGATGGAGGTGATCGATGCGGTGAGATGGTCGAGCTCCGGCGATGCGACGGCGGAGGAGCTCGAAACCCCAACTCCTGTGCGAGCTGGGTTGAATGGATGGACAGAGAAGATGCGCGAGGGGAAGGTGATCGTGATGGGTGATTCCGATGGTCAGGACGAAGACTAGGGTGGTCGGAATCAATGGTCGTCGGCGACGACCTGATTTGGGCGAAAATCAAAATTAATGACAAGGAAAGAAAACTACGGCTACCTGGGCGAATGGTTCGACTGGGCTAGAGATCAGGGATCTCTGGGTCTTCGCCTCGTGGGTCGTCAAGGCCCGAGGCTCGAGCTCTACCTACAGGCGGAGCACGGCTGCGACACGGCCAACGGCGAGCTGTCACCTCGAGGATGGCAATGGAGGTCCTGGGATGGAGGATGGGGAACCAAAGATACATGAAATGGAGGCGGAGCTCGGAATTTATACAGCCAGGGGTCCGGCTAAAATCGATCGGGTAGGGCAGCTCAGAGTGCGGACCTCGAGGCGGGCATCCCGGCGAGGGTGTCGGATCTGGCAAGAACGAATTGGACCCTGGGTTTGGGTGTGAGGTGATCGGGTCTGGAGGGGATAATTGGGAGAAGATGGGTCCGCGAAGAGGATCCGTGGGAAGTGGTCCACAGGGGGGAGTTGACCGGGGGGTCAACATCCTCGTGGACCAATGAGAGGGGGGCACATAATAAATGTTTGGAAATTAAAAATAAAATAGGAAATGGCTGAATTATGAAAAACTCATAATACGGAAAATGTTTATTTTATTTTTCCTATTTTTTGGTGATTTTTAATTAATTTTTCGAAATAAAAATAGGGTATATACACTATAGAGCTATACATAGGTATTTACACAATATAGGTTTTTAATTTTTGATTTTTAATTAGTTATTTTTGTACATTTTTATCCCCATTTCTATTTATTTATTTATAGTATAAAATTAGGAATAAAAAGATATTTTTATTTTATTTTTATTATTTATATACAAAAGGTGGAAATAAATAGATATATACATCTATATACATGGTATATGTACAATGTTATTTTTGTTTTTATTTTTGTGGTTTTTATTTTATTTATTTACAACATAAAAGATAAAATATATACAATTTTTAGGGATTATAATTTATTTATTTATAAGGCTAAATAAATATGGATGGGGACTATGTACATGGTGAATATGCACAAGTGAGAGGATTTTTATTTTCTTTTTAATTTTTCAATTTTTATTTGGATTTTATATTTACAAATATATACAAATATGTACAAGCACAATTTATTCTATTTTTAGAGGAAATATTTTTATCATTTTTACAGGTATATTTACATACATGAGCTCCCTATCTCTCTCTACTTGGGTTTTTATACGGTCAGGCCCATGCCGAGCCCTCCCTTGGGATTAGGTTGCTCAATATTTATTCCAAATATTTCCCTCTTTTTATTTTTAATCTTTATTCTTTTATTTTTGCACAAAAACATGCTAATTATTACTTTTTACACCATGCATGCTTTTGGTAATTATTTGTATTTACAAACTTATACATGCATTTGCAAAGGTTTTTGTAGCTAAAATAAAAGAATAAAGAGTGATGAATGAGTATTCATCAGCCCGGTTGGGTGGCATTTTCGGAAATCGAAAGGCGTCGCGCTAGGGCACGCGACCGTCTATTAAATCCTTCCCCCACGTCGTGTTACACACACTCGCTCACGCCGTCTCTGTTCACGTTCGGGTTCTTCCTCCCGTGGACGAACCATCCTCTCTCTTTTTCTCTCGGTTGTAGTTCCCTGAGGTACACTCGTGGATGATCTCGTCGGTGTGTGCAGACGATGATCGTGTGCCGTTGTATCCTGGGAGCGGATCACCAGTACCCTACGCACCGGTATTGTGGGGGCGATATCCTCTCTAAGGACAGTCCATCTAATGGACGTTTCGACAATTTCTAACCTTATTCTTATTTTGATTTGTCTGTCGTAATTTGTTTGTTGTTTTTACCTTTCCTGGATCTCTCTCGGTTTTATGCTTCCGTTCGTTTTAATCAGTTCCTGTTTGCATTCTGTAATCGGATAATGGGTTGGAACTGCATGTTATATTAATCTTGATAATATGTAATGCTTTTCTGTCAATCCATTTAGATCTGTGCAATTACGTTTTATTTTATGCATGGTTGATCTTGTTTTTCAACAATTTTTTGATGGAGTGGACAAAAAAATTAATTTATTTAATATATTTAAAAGGGGAAATGTAGGACCCGCTTGGAAAGAGAAAAGGGGTGGGTTAAGGGGGGGTTTACCATCCTACCCAAAACAACACCTAATGGAAGATGATCTCAGTATGAGATGTGAAATGAAGAATTGGACGTGTTTGCATGCAGTTGCAAAACAATAGGAAGTGGATTAAGATCAGATTAAAGAGAGAGTAGAGAGAAATGAGAGTAGATCAAGAGAAGGACAAGGAAGATAGAATGAAAAGGTCGGAGTAAGAGGAAGGGATAGAAGAACAAGGGTTAACCTGGAAGGGAAACTGATGGTTGTTGTCGCCTATGGAAGGAGCTCTAGGGAGGAGCTCCGTAGTTGTCGCCTCGATGCTTGGCGAAGGTAGAGGCCCATCGCGGTAAAACAAAACCTCTCCGATGATGATCACGCTTGTGCTCTCGATTTCAACCTCGCTCGACAGAAGTCAAGCTGGAGACCCTGTCACGGAGTTCATGCGCTACCTTGGAGCTCAATGGAGGAAAGAGAAGAAAAATGGTGGAA